>CM056719.1:33330043-33618970 GCA_029844215.1 Przewalskia tangutica | reverse complement strand
TCTTGTTGATTGATAAACATGCTAGGATGCTACACGCAGGTTAGTATCTCTCAGGATGCGAGCGGGCTCTTCCTCTTTGTCGCGCTTATGTCGCTAACCGATAAGTCGTTGTGTTAGTATTTTACATCACTCATCTCTTGAGACGACTCGGGTTAAGTCGCCTCCGACGCGGTGTACTGGGGGCGGTCGACGGACCTATGATTCGGAATACCTCACGCAGGTCCTGTGGGCCGCGCCGGAGCTACGAGAGTTCAGTGTTGGGAACGCCGGCCCTTTACGGGCACGCGTCCATGCGCCATTTTTGATCGCGGTCCGTGACGACGACGGAGTAAGCACCCCGATGCGGGAATACTCTCGCCGGGCCACGAGATCGCCTACGCGAGCCGCGGGAAAGCACCAGTGGCCAGACGCCGCCACATTAGATACACGCGCAAAAGGCCGCTTTTTGGATCACGTGACTCGCCCGACGCATCTACGCGACACACCATGACCTTGACGGTAATCGCTGGCGCAGAGCCCGCTAGGCCTTCGCATTTCTACCCAGACGGCATTACGGCACAAAGGGACCTCGTGTTCACGTGTTCTTGGTGCTTATATCATAAACTGCTTGCTCAAGGGTTGCATTCTATCGCATGATTGATATCGCGCGAGACCCATTACAGTATTTTAGTGACGACGGAGCATGAGTCCCGACTCTGATACGACCGCTTGTTTATCATAAGGAATCAGAGTTTCTGTTATCATACACGCCTCCCAAGCTTTATATGCATCGCCATATTCTCATATTTACAAGACGCTTTCACATGCTCCCAGACACTTTGTGTCGCCTGAGAGCGTTAATGCCTCGTGCGCTTTCTACGCCATAAAAGCCGTATCGTGAGCAAGTAATCCTTTCGAAGTTGTCTGGCTGCACCGCGTCCAGCAAAGTCTGACATTCCAAGCCAGGCACCACACCAACACCGTGAGGCTATGTGATATTTGGTCGCTTCTATTCTTTATCACTCAGATCGTGCCTTAGAGTCGCGGTCAGGAGTCGACCCTCCGGACGAAGACCATTCCTTATCATTATGCCCGCCAGGCAACCCGCCCGTGAGGCGCGCACGGCGAGCCAGTCGCAGTTCGTGAGGTCAAGGCGCACCCGCCCAACTCATTACCTAGGTAGTGCTCATCTCGGGATTTCACGACGCCACTAGCCCCGCCAGACCAGCAGCACTACGATCGCAGCTTCCATCGCGCTCACGAGCTCAACCTTCAGCTTCCACGAGACCGTGAATTAAATGTAATATAGATTTGCAAAGAAACTTTACATTAGCTATGGATTTGTCAATGAGATTACATACCGATGTACCACGAGCCTTGATGACTACTCTAGCGAGAGGGTTGTGTAAGAGTAATTCTTCATTGGTTGAGCATGGCTCGTGGTATCAAGCATGCATAAAGAGTCGAAAATTTATAGATCGACTGCCAATCTCAAGAAGGCTCGGGGGAATAAAGAAAAGTAGCCTTAGAGTTTATACTTGTTACATCTTAGAGGTAAGTGCCATTCCTGCAGTAGACGCATGTTTATGTTTGACCCTTTATATGGAGTGCATAGCGCATCGTGAGCCGTGTTTGGGATAGTCCTTTGTTAGAGTGTGAAACGAAGCAGGTAGTTGAGCTAAGAAGACCGGCTAGGTTTTCGTGAACGGTTTAGTGAGATTGTTCTCGGGAGATAGTATTGCACTGGCTGCCCGTTGAGCCACGCCATGGTCAAACCACGCACACAAGCCTGGGCGCGGGTCTGGCCGCTGTGGTCCCAGCCAGGTTAGTGGTCACGGTAGCGCAGGGCCCAGCTTTAGTTGACCAAACAGCATTTAGCTCGACGCTGCTCGGACTTCGTTGGCTGGTCGACGGGCAGCCCATCGTTCTGCCCGACCGTCGACTGCCAGTTGTTGATTTATCGTGAAGGTTGTAAGTGCTGCATCGCAGGCCTACCTTCACCCACGCGCATAACGAGCCTGTGTTACGGTCGCTTTTGTTCTCGAAGCTCATCGTGCAGGTTAAGGACTCGCGCAGTCTCAGATCGCATTCGCCGCCAGCAAGGTGGATTTCGGGTAGTTGGTGGATTGTTGTCTCCTGCGGCGGTTGTTTAAGCTACCATTTCGTTGTTCCGATATCGCCTACGAAGCCTTAGCGAGTTGTAAGTCACGGCCGACAAGTTCGACGTTGGTGCGTTCAGATAGTTGGTCTGTGTTTGTTCCAACAGATCAGAGATTGGTGGTGTGACGCAGTTTTGAAACAGAAGGAACTTAGTCCGAAAGTTACTGGGCCTTGAGTTCACGCGGAAGAATAGGCCGTGTCGCCATATAGCATACATAATCACGTCCGACTTTGGTGAGGCGACGCCCCATTTTCTTCAGATTGTTATGTTCGTAAAATGAGCGTATAAAAGAGGCCGCAGCCTCACCACTTTCCGAACGCAGCATCTCGAACCGCGGGTTTTCCGTGACGGCACATCCCCGAGAAGGGGCCGTAGGCATGCCTCAGTGGATCGCAAGCAGCCCGCAGATTATTTGTCGGGTCGCTGAGCAAGGCTCGCGACAAGTTGACAAGAAAAAGCTGGATTAAAGAAGTATATTTTTAACCCCAGAGTATTCTGTGGTGATGTTAGAGGTGTTTCTCAGAGACTTGGATATAAGTATGTCACACAGATTGCGGGCTGCTATTACAGATTGCTTCTGTAGCATAAGAGCTAAGACTATATCGTGCACGTTTGTTTTGAGATTTAGAAGCGAACATTCGGGACGATGTTTCTGAAGCCGGGAAGACATGTTATACCTCTCGTAGTTCCTGTGGCATGTAAGTGCGCAGGACGCACGCATTTGCACACGTATTTGATGTGAATACTACGTAGCATTGTTAAAGAAAGATGCGATTTTTCCACGAAAAGTTTCTCAAGCTAAGGAATAAAACAAGGTTCGTTAACGTGGGAATTACACCCCGCATTTGGTATTCAGCATTTCTTGGGGACATATTGTAATTATGGAATTTTTATTTTTTTGGAACGGGTCACGCCAAGCCCATCTGAGAAATTTACGGCTTTGTGGGGCTCCGCTTTTGATTTTGAGATTTTGGCCGTTATGAAGATATTTTCTAAGACGGTAAATATTTTGGACTCCAAATCGGGGCGACACGCATCACCTCTACGCTGCACCTTTCGCATTTTAAATATGTTTGCGGCACAACACCATGCAGAGTCGCCGATTTAAACGCTCTAATTTCCTAACTTACGGCGGTAAATTACGCTTATGTCATTTAGTATTTTTGCGGATTTTTCCGAGAGACGAAACGGGAAGTAGGACCAAACGAGAGGGCAACACTTGGCACCCTCTCGCCGCGGACTTGAAGCGGGCGTAAAGTAGTGGCCGATTGGACGTGGCGTAAGCGGTCGCAGGGATATTCGCGGTAGATTTCTTGCGGCAGGTTTTGGCTGAGTAGTGGTCTTCAGTGGCACTTGGGGCATATCTTCGCCCTCCACTTGCCCCCAACTTGGCTACAGATCTTTGGCCCTGGTTGGCCTTTGCTTGGCCTCCATAAATGCCCTCCCTTTGAAGACTTCTTCATCCATTCCATAAATTCCAAGTCTCAAAACCTCCTCCCTCCTCTGGCTTCCTGGCCCCTCCCTCTCTTCCTTTGCAAGAGAGCCTCGGCCGAGGCGCACCCTCCTGGGAGGCTCTCCGCCGCGGGTACACCCCTCCTAAGCAGTGTGGCCGCGTACCCCTCAGTTTCAGTTGCTTTCAGATAACACCCCTTCATGTGGTGCAGTAAATACTCTCTAAAAGTATCGCTATAATGCCCAAATTACCTTAGCCGTGATACCTTGTTGTATTCTAAGGTTATACCCATACTAAAAAGCCCGTAAATACTATTATACTTCTCTGTCACCACAAACCGAAACTCCTAGGAAAATTTCCATAATTCGCCGGGAGTATTAGGTAGAAGTTGGTTGAACTCTACGTGGCTTGGTGTTTTAGCGTGGTCGAGCGCCTAAGTCGAGCTAAACGATTGCCCAGATCGACTTATACTTGGATAATTAAGGGCTTATCGAGGTAAATATCTTTGTCCTCTCTATTTGTAATCACTGGAAATTACATGTCGTTAGGATTATATAGTCAAGTATACTATATACAGAACTGCTTAGTAATCGCGCAATGTCTTTCGACTTAAGCCCAAGAATCGAACCAACTGTAATTACATAGGATCCGTATTACAAGAGACTCTCGCAAGAGTAGCACGCCGAGGAGAATTGCATCCCGTTCTCGGTTAGATGCATAACCCTGCCGTTGGCTTCTGGGTAGGCTACCACGCCAGGGAGGATATTTACGACGTCAGTGGGGAGCGCACGCCGTAATTCTTTCGTAATGGTTCTACGCATGAGATCTAAATGTTAATAAGCGCCTCATGGCCTTACAGTCAAGACCACGCAGTGATGCGCGATCTACTCGCTTAAGCAATGAGTAAAATTTGACAACTGAAGCAAGTACCGAAATAAGCGCTTTTTGCTATTAGTACGATACTGTCGCGAGGTACGCGAACCCCTTCCTATCTCTCTTCTAGCATGATATGGTGCGAACTATGGTAGCACGGTAGAGACGCGATACTGTGCATAAACGTGATTTGATTATTTAACACATACGCAAAGCGTTGTTATAACCGCTTTACGGGAAGTTGGTTATAATATTTTATGCTTGGTAAGAAAATATTCAGCGTCTTTAAAAGTAACCGATTTGAACTATAACCGGCTTGTTACGTGTTAATAAAGGATTTCAAGTATTTCAAAAGAGTTTTGAATCATTTTGAAAGCAGTTATAATACTTGGTTTTTGAAAACTTAAGAGTTATACTAGCTTTACGGGAAGTTAGGTATAATCTACTTAAGAATGTTTTATCGATTTCTAAATCGAACGTGTATCGACCAACCATCGCAGTCATAATAAAAGGAAATGTTTTGACTAATTAAGTATTATTAAAACCAAGAGAAACTTCCATCCCATGAAGCCAAGATGAGAAAAATGATATTTCCTGTGATCACTACTGGGCCAGAATAAGATCATATAAACAAGAATATCCTACTCACATATAAGACTTATGTTTCTCCGATTGTTTAAAAGAGAATTATATTCTTAAACGAATCAAGCTATGAACCACAAACCTTTCTAAAATAAGAAACGTGAACATTTGAAATTAGCAAACTTGGACGCTTGGAAAATAACGTTGTTACTTGATTTACAAAGGTAAGTGTTTTGGTTTATTTAAAAGACACCACTTTATTTTATACTACGTATCAGGTGACTTATGGAAAGTTAAACGGATCTTTTAAAAGATTTAAATGCATTGAAGTACTTAGTGGGTAGATACCCCAACCTGTTAGCTTAAAAGCACCTCGCTATGTATAACTTGACTGTGTTAGCCTTCGGATAGCCTTGCAATACTTTCTTGATTGATAAGCAAACATGCCAGATGCTACGCATGCGGTTAGCATTCAGATGCTGCAGAAGTGGGTTTTCTCTCTTCTTCCTTTGTCAGGCGACGCTGCTTAACGATAAGTCATCAGGTTAGTATTTTACATCACTCATCTCGAGACGATTCCGGGTTAAGTCGCCCACGCGGGTAGACTCAAAGTGTCGACGGACCCGAGAATACCTCACGCAGTCCTGTGGGCCTGCGCGAGCTGGAGAGTTCCCCGTGGAAGGCCCTTTATGCGGGCACGCGCCCACGCGCATGACCGCGCGTTCGTGATCGAGACGGGGAGCCAGACTGCTGGGAATACCGCGCGGGCCGGGCGACGATTGGTCATGCGAGTCGCGAAAGTTCCAGCTAGACGCCAAGACATTAGACATCGCAAAAGGCAAAGGGTTTTGATCATGTGACGGTTCGACAGATCTTATGATACGCCTATGACCTTACGGGTACCGCGGTGTTAGAGCCTGGCCATGCCTCGTGATTTACCCCCGCACTTTCATTATGGCACGTGGACCGTGTTCACAGGTGTTCTCGTGCTTTATATCATAAATCGCCAAGATGAAGGTATTCCACGCATGATTGATATCGGGGCGTGAGACCCATTGTTATATTTTAGTGATGCACTGAGGCGCGGTAGTCCCCGACTTGGAGCATGCATGGATGCTTATCAGATCATTGTGAATCGTAGTTTTGTTATCATACATCGCTATGCTTTTATATGCATCGCTATGATTTCATTTACGATTTTCGCTTTCTGCTTACATACCCGACACTTTGTAGTCGCCGAGAGCGTTAATGCCTCGTGCAGTTTTGACGCTACATTGGCCAAGTGGCATCGAGCGCTTAATCTCTAGCGTTCGCGCATCGCGGTCCAAGAGAGTTCGATTAAGCAGAAACAGGCACCACACCAATAATCGTGAGGCTATAGATATTTGTAGTCGTTTCTATTCTTATCACTCCGAGATCGTGCGTCAGAGTCGGTTGCAAGTCGGACCTCCGACGAAATTCATTCCTTATCATTATGCTCCGCAGGCAACCCGCCCAGAGGCAAGGCGCCGGCGGAGCCGCGAGTTGAGTTCGTGAGGGTCAGCGAGGGCACGCCCAATCATTACCTAGGTAAAGGCTTCATTCGTGGATTTCTCACGACGCCACTAGCCCCAAGAGAATTTAGCACTACGACGGCAGCCTTACCGCTGGCCCACGATATTTCAACCTTCGCCCACGACGAACAATGCAATATAGATCGCAAAGAGGCAACCTCGCATTAGCTACGGATTTGGCTACCAGAGATTATACCGACGTACCACGAGCCTCACGACTACCTAAGAGAGGTTTCAAGAGTAATTCTTCACTGAGCATGGCTCAGTATCCGGCTATGTACAGCCGAAATAAACGAGAGATCGCGTTAACCAAGTAAGGTTTTGGGAATAAAGAAAGTGAGCCTTAGAGCTTTATACGCAGCACCTTAGAGGTAAAGGCCATCTCGCAGAGACGTATGTTTATGTTTGACCTTTATAGGAGCAGCATAGTGCACGTGAGCTGTGCTTGGGATAGTCCCTAAGTAAGTGTGAAATGAAGAGGTAGCCGAGCTAAGAAGACCGCTAGGTTTTCGTGAACGCGGTTTAGCGTAGATTGTCTTCGGGAGATAGTATTTTGCGCTTGCCGGGTCGGGTTGAGGCCACGCTGCGGGTCAACCCGCCGCATGTTCAGCGCGGGTCCGCCAGGTGGTCCCGCCTGTGTTAGGTCACGGTGGTGTTAGGCCCAAGTTTAGTCGATCAAACAGACGAAGTTCGTGGACGCGTCCACTGGGTCGGTCGACGGGGCAGCCCATCGTGTTCTTCTGGTCGACCGCTCACTCTGCAGCGTTGATTTATCGTAAAGGTTGTAAGGTTGCGACGGGTGCCTACCTTCACCTTACGGCAGCATGTCGAGCCCAAAGTTACGCTGTTTTGTTTCGAAGTTTTACCGTGCAGGTTAAGGACCTCAAAGCGAGTCTCAGACCGCATTCGCCCCGCCGGCGCAGGATTTGCAGAAGTCATGGATTGTTGCTGGAGGAAGTTGTTTAAGCTACCATTTCGCTGTTCTGATATCGCCTTTAGCCTTCTCAGGGCGAAGCGTAAGTCACGGCCGATTGGTCTGACAAGTGGCGCGTTCGCATACTGTTCGTGTTTGTTCCAAGCAGATCGCGTGGTTAGCGTGACGAGTTTTGGAAAGTATGAACTTAGCCCGAGCATTGGGGCCTTTGAGTTCATGGAAGAATAAACTGCCGCTTATATGTTAGCAATCGTCCGACTTAAAGACGTCCGCTTTTCGTATTTATGTTCGGCCGAGCGTATAAAGAGGCCGTGAGCCTCTACCACGAATGCATCTAACCGTGCCTCGTATGGCACATCCCTATGGCCGTAGGTACGCCGTGATCGCAAGCACCGCACTATTTGTCGGGTCGCGAGCAAGGTCACGACAAAGTGACAAAAGTTGACTAAAGAAGTATATTTTTAACCCCGGAAGAGGTATTTCAGGCGACAAGTTAGAGGCGCTCGAGACTTGGATATAAGTATGTTGCGCAGTGATTTCGGCCAAGTACGCAGGATTGTTTCGTAAGTATAGTAGCAAGACTATACGGGCGCGACGCTTGCTTGAGATTTAGAAGGAAACATTCGGACGCAATGTTTCTGGGAAGAATGTTATACCCCGTAGTTCCATGTATGCGACGACGCACGCAGAATACGACGTAAAGATTGGAAAGTAAGAAAGAGGCGATTTTTCCACTAAAAGTTTCCTGCCAAGGAAAAGGTTCGTTAACGGGAATTGATTCCCAGATTTGGTATTCAGATTTCTTAGATTATATTAGAATTATGGAATTTTATTTTTGAAATGGTCACGCTGGGCCCACTGAGAAATTTACTGGCTTTGTGGGGCCCGCTTTGATTTTGAGATTTTGGCCGCATGGATATTTTCGAAGACGAAATATTTTGATCTAATCGGGGCACACGTGTCACCCCACGTGGCACCTCGGGCCGAAATATGTTTGTGCACAACACCCTGCTAGAGTCGCTTTTCGACGAACGCTCTACCTAACTTACGGGCGGTAAATTACGCTATGTCATTTAGTATTTTTGGATTTTTCCGAGAGACGAAACGCTTGGACCAACGAGGGCAACACTTGGCACCTCTCGCCAGCGGACTCAACGGCGTAGGGCCGATTGACGGGCGCGGTCGCTAGATATTTGTGTAGATTTTATGAGGTTTTAATGAGTAGGTCTAGTGGCACTTGGGCATATCTCGCCTCCACTTGCCCCCAACTTGGCTAGATCTTGGCCCTTGGTTGGCCTTTGCTTCGCCTATAAATACCCTCCCTTTGAAGACTTCTTCATCCATTCCATAAATTCCAAGTCTTCAAAACCTCCTCCTCCTTGCTGGTCTGGCCCCTCCCTTCCTTTGTGAGGCCTTCGCCGAGGCGCACCCCTCCTAGAGGCCTCGCCGGCGGGTACACCCCTCCTAAGAGAGCGGCCGGGCACCCCAGCCTAGTTGCTTAGATAATACCCCTCATGTGTGAAATACTCTCTAAAGTATCATATAATGCCCAAATTACCTTAGCCGTATACCTGTTGTCAGATTCTAAGGTTATACCTATACTAAAAGCCCGTAAATACTATTATACTTCCCGCTACCACAAAACCGAAACCCTAGGAAAATCTCCATAATTGGCTGAGTATCAGGTGTTTGGTTAGAACTTCTGGCGGTTTAGAGCTGGTCGAGCGCCAAGTCGAGCTAAACGATTGCCCAGATCGACTTTATACTTGATAATTATGGGCTTATCGAGGTAAATATCTTGTCCTCTATTTGTAATTGAAATTACATGTCGTTAGATTATATAGTCAAGTATACTATATATAGAACTAAGCTTAGCATCGCGCAATGTCTTTTGACTTAAGCTCAAGAATCAATCGAATCAGAATTACATAGATCAGACATACAAGAGACTCGTGTAGTAGTACTGCGGAGTAGAATTGTACCCGCCGTTAGATGATAACCCCGGCCGCTTCGTAGCCGCCCCGCAGAGGAGAGATTTACGCCGCCATGCGGGGAGGTCGCCAATTTTCAGAGAATGTTCTACGATGAGATCTAAATGTTAATAAGTCAGGGCCTTATAGGTGAAGTACCACGCTGGCGCGATCTACTTGGCTTAAGCGAGTAGCCGACTGGAAGTACTGAGCGCTTGCCATTAGTCGATACTGCCGCGAGGTATGCGAACCTCTTCCTATCTCTTCTAGCATGATATGTGGAACTATGTAGTACCAGAGACGATACGTACAAACGTGATTTGATTGTTTAACACACAAAGTGTTATAACGCTTTATGGGAAGTGGTTATAATACTTTACGTTGGTAAGAAAATACTGGGTCTTTAAAAGTAATCGATTTGAACTATAACCGGCTTGTTATGTGTTAATAAAGGACTCAAGTATTTCAAAAGAGTTTTGAATCATTTTGAAAGAAGAAGTAATACTTGGTTTTTGAAAAACTTAAGAGTTATACTAGCTTTACGGAAGTTAGGTATAACGCTTAAGAATGTTTTATCGATTTCGGAAATCGAATGTGTATCGACCAACCATCGCAGCTGCTAATAAAAGGAAATGTTTTGACTAATTAAGTATTATTAAAACCTAAGAGAAACTTCCATCCGCATGTAAGCCAAGACGAAAAAATGATATTTCCTAGATCACTATCAGAATAAGATTGTTATAAACAAGAATATCCTACTCACATATAAGACTTATGTTTCTCCGATTGTTTAAAAGAGAATTATATTCTTAAATGAATAAGGCTATGAACCACTAAACCTTTCTAAAATAAGAAACGTGAACATTTGAAATTAGGCAAACTTGGACGCTTGGAAAATAATGTTGTTACTTGATTTTACAAAGGTAAGTGTTTTGGTTTATTTAAAAAGATACCACTTTATTTTATACTACGTATCAGCGACTTATGTGAAAGCAACGGATCTTTTAAAGATTTAATGTATGAAGTACTTTGGGGTAGATACCCGAACTTGTTAGCTTAAAAGTACTCGCGCTGTGGTATAACTTGATCAAGTGCTGGTTTGTGATAGCCTTGTAATACTTTCGTTGATTGATAAGTAAAACATGCTAGACGCCACGCAGGTTAGCATCTCGTGATGCTGTAGCGGGTTTTCCTTTGTCGCGCTTACGCTGCTTAACGAGCAAGCCGTCAGGTTAGTATTTTACATCACTCATCTCGAGACGATTCCGGTTGTCGCCTCCGACGCGGGCAGACTCAGTGGTCGACGGACCTATGATTCGAGAATACCTCACGCAGTCCTGCGGCCTACGCGAGCTACGAGTTCCGGTGTTAGAGCCCTTACGGGCACGCGTCCATGCGGGCCGCGGATCGCAAGTCCGTGACGACGTCGGGAGTAGCACCGACGCGGGAATACCTACGCGCCGACGAGATTGGCCTACGCGAGTCGCGAAAGTTCCGTGGCTAGACGCGCACATTAGATACCGCGCGTTGCCGCTTGATCACGTGACGGCCCGACAGATCTTATGATACGCTTCATGACCTTAATGGTATCGCTGGCGCAGTAGCCCGCTATGCCTTCGCATTTCACCCCGTGACGGTTTCATTATGGCACGTGGGACTCGTGTTCATGTGTTCCTTGGTGCTTTTATATCATAAATCGCCGGCAGCTGGCGAAGGTATTCCACGGCATGATTGATATCGGGCGTGAGACCCATTGTTATATTTTAGCGATGACTTGGCGCGAGTCCCCGATTTGATATGATCGTTGTTTATTGTGAATCGTAGTTTGTTATCATACATGCCTCCTGCTTTATATAGATCGCTATGATTTCATTTACGATTTTCTGCTTCACATACCCAGACACTTTGTAGGTCGCCGAGAAGTTAATGCTCGCGCAGTTTTCCGGCATGCTTACAAAGTGGTATCGTGAGCGCTAACTTTCTGAAAGTGTCTACTGCATCGCGTCCAAGAGAGTCTTGATTATCGGTTGTGCACCACACCAATAATCGTGAGGCTATAGATATTTAGGGTCGGTTTCATTCTTATCACTCGAGATCGCGCCTTAGAGCCGTGTTGTAAGTCGACCCTCCGACTAAATTCATTCCTTATCATTATGCCCGCGCAGGCAACCCGCCCAGAGGCAAGGCACTGGCGGAGCCGCGAGTCGAGTTCGTGAGGGTCACAGGGCACGCCCAATCATTACCTAGGTAGTGCTTCATTCGGGATTTCTACGACGCCACTAGCCCTCGAAAGTTTTAGCACTGGCGACGGCAGCTCCATCGCTGGCCCACGATATTCAACCTTCGCCCACGATCGAAATGGAATATAGATCGCAAAGAGGCAACCTCACATTAGCTATGGATTTGGCTACCAGAGATTATACCGACGTACCACGAGCCTTGACGATCACCTAAGAGAGGGTTGTAAGAGTAATTCTTCAACAGTTGAGCATGGCCTGTGGTACGCTATGTACAGCAGCCGAAAACGTAGAGATCGACGGGTTAACCAAGTAAGGTTTTGGGGAATAAAGAAAGTGTGAGCCTTAGAGCTTTATACGCAAAGACCTTAGAGGTGCGCCATCTCTGCAGTAGACGATGTTTATGTGACTTATAGGAGTGCATAGTGCACGTGAGTCATGTTTGGGATAGTCCCTAAGTAAGTGTGAAATGAAGAGGGTAGTCGAGCCAAGAAGACCGCCAGGTTTTCGTGAACGGTTTAGCGAGACTGTTCTTCGGGAGATAGTATTTTGCGCCACGGGTCGGGTTGAGGCCACGCCGCGTCAACCCGCCGCATGCTCAGCTGGTCCGCCGTGGTGGTCCCGCCAGTGTTAGGGTCACGAGGTGTTAGGCCCAAGTTTAGCTGACCAGACGCAGTTCGTGGACGCGTCGACTGCTGGTCGGTCGACGGGGGCAGCCCATCGCGGTTCTTCGGCCGACCGCTCACTCGCAGCGTTGATTTATCGTAGGTTGTAAGGTCGCGACGGTGCCTACCTTCACCTTATGGCGCATGTTTGAGCCCGTGTTACTACGCTGTTTTGTTTCGGAAGTTTTACCAGCAGGTTAAGGACTCAGTAGTCTCGGGACCGATTCGCCCCTGCCAGCGGTGGATTTGCGTAGTTGTGGATTGTTGTCTCCGTGAGGAAGTTGTTTAAGCTACCATTTGTTGTTCGATATCGCCTACGGGCCTCAGTGGCGGAAGTGTAAGTCACGGCCGATTGGTTCGACGTCGCGCGTTCGCATAATGGTTCGTGTTTGTTCCAGCAGACCGTGGTTAGGTGTGACGAGTTTTGGAAATGTAAGGAACTTAGCCCGAAAGTTACTTTGGGCCTTTGAAGTTCATGTAGAATAGGCCGCTGCTATATGTTAGCAATTGCCGTCCGACTTGTGAGGCAAGACGTCCGGCCTTTTCAGATTGTTATGTTCGGTCGAAGCGATAAAGAGGCCATGAGCCTCTACCACTGAACAGACCCGGAACCGTGGCTCTCCGATGGCACATCCCCGAGAAGCGGCCGTAGGCACGCCTCGTGATCGCAGAACCCTGCACTATTTGTTGGGTCGCTTGAGCAAGGCTCGCGACAAAGTGACAAAAGTGACTAAAGTTAAGTATATTTTTAACCCGGGAAGAGGTATTTGTGGTGATGTTAGAGGTTTCTCGTGAGACTTGGATATAAGTATGTCGCGCAGTATTTCATGGGGCCTGGCACGGCAGATTGTTTCGTAAGTATAAGAGTAAGACTATAACGCACGCTTGTTTTGAGATTTAAGGAACATTCGACGAACGTTTCGGGGGAAGAATGTTATACCCCGTAGTTCCGTGGTATGTACGCGAGGACGACGCATTTGAGAATACGGCATGTAAAGATTGGAAAGCGAAGAAAGAGGTGATTTTTCCACTTAAAAGTTTCCGCTTTTTGTGAAGGAAAAGGTTCGTTAACGGGAATTGATTCCTGTGATTGGTATTCAGACTTTTAGATTATATTAGAATTATGGAATTTTATTTTTGAAATGGTCACGCTGGGCCCACGAGAAATTTACGCTTTGTGGGGCCCGCTTGATTTTGAGATTTTGGTCATGGATATTTTCTAAGACTAAATATTTTGATTTAATCGGGGCGACACGTGTCACCCCACGCGCACCCTCGCCGAAATATGTTTGTGCACAACACCCTGCAGAGTCGCCGACGAAACGCTCTACCTAACTTACGGCGGTAAATTACGGCTATGTCATTTAGTATTTTTATGATTTTTCCGAGAGACGAAACGCTTGGGACTAACGAGGGCAACACTTGGCACCCTCTCGCCGCGGACTTCACGGCGCAGGCCGATCGACGGGCAAGCGGTCGCTAGATATTTGTGTAGATTTTTGCAGGTTTTAGGAGTAGGTCTAGGGCACTTGGGCATATCTTCGCCCTCCACTTGCCCCCAACTTGGCTAGATTCGCCCTTGGTCGCCTTTGCTGGCCTATAAATACCCTCCCTTGAAGACTTCTTCATCCATTCCATAAATTCCAAGTCTTCAAAACCTCCTCCCTCCTTGTTGGTTTCGTCCCTCCCTCTTCCTTTGCGAGGCCTTGGCCGAGGGGTGCACCCCTCC
Organism: Przewalskia tangutica; assembly: GCA_029844215.1. Classification (NCBI taxonomy): domain Eukaryota; kingdom Viridiplantae; phylum Streptophyta; class Magnoliopsida; order Solanales; family Solanaceae; genus Przewalskia; species Przewalskia tangutica. The sequence goes on along the minus strand of CM056719.1, from coordinate 33,604,834 downwards.
TAGAGGCCTTCGCCGAGGTACACCCCCTCCTAGTAGTGCGCCGGGTACCCCCCTAGCCTAGTTGCTTTCAGATAATACCCCCTCAGTGGTGTAGAAATACTCTAAAGTATTGTTATAATGCCCAAATTACCTTAGCCGTATACCTTGTTGTATTCTAAGGTTATACCTATACGAAAGCCCGTAAATACTATTATACTTCCCACCACAAACCGAAACCCTAGGAAAATCTCCATAAATTACGTGAGTATCAGGTGTGCTGGTTAGAACTTCTGGCGGTGGTTTAGAGCTGGTCGAGCGCCGGTCGAGCTAAACGATTGCCCAGATCGACTTTATACTTGGATAATTATGGGCTTATCGAGGTAAATATCTTGTCCTCTATTTGTAATTGGAAATTACATGTCGTTAGATTATATAGTCAAGTATACTATATATAGAACTAAGCTTAGCATCGCGCAATGTCTTTTGACTTAAGCTCAAGAATCGAATCGAATCGTAATTACATAGGATCAGACATGAGACTTGTAGTAGTACCGTGGAGTAGAATTGTACCCGTCGTTAGATGTATAACCCCGTTGGCTTCGTAGCCTACCTGTAGAGGAGGAGATTTACGCCGCTGGCGGGGAGGCGCGAATTTTCTCAGAATGTTCTACGATGAGATCTAAATGTTAATAAGTCACCAGGCCTTATAGGTCAAGTACACGCATGGCGCGATCTACTTGGCTTAAGGAGTAGCCGATACTGAAGTATTTGAGCGCTTGCTATTAGTCGATACTGCCGCGAGGTACGCGAACCTCTTCCTATCTCTTCTAGCATGATATGCTGAACTATGTAGTACCAGACGATACGTGCAAACGATTTGATTGTTTAACACATAAAGCGTTATAACGGCTTTATGGGAAGTTGGTTATAACAATTTACGTTGGTAAGAAAATACTATGGTCTTTAAAAGGTAAATCGATTTGAACTATAATCGCTTGTTATGTGTTAATAAAGGATCAAGTATTTCAAAAGAGTTTTGAATCATTTTGTTAAGTAATACTTGGTTTTTGAAAAACTTAAGAGTTATACTAGCTTTATGGGAAGTTAGGTATAACGGCTTAAGAATGTTTTAATGATTTCGAAATCGTAACGTGTATCACCAACCACCGCAAGTAATAAAAGGAAATGTTTTGACTAATTAAGTATTATTAAAACCGAGAAACTTCCATCCGCATGAAGCTAAGATGAGAAAAATGATATTTCCTAGATCACTACTGGCAGAATAAGATTGTTATAAACAAGAATATCCTACTCACATATAAGACTTATGTTTTCCGATTGTTTAAAAGAGAATTATATTCTTAAATGAATAAGCATGAACTACTAAACCTTTCTAAAATAAGAAACGTGGAACATTTGAAATTAGGCAAACTCGACGCTTGGAAAATAATGTTGTTACTTGATTTTACAAAGGTAAGTGTTTTGGTTTATTTAAAAGATAATACTCTATTTTATACTACGTATTGTGTGACTTATGTGAAAGCAACGGATCTTTTAAAAGATTTAATGATGAAGTACTTTTAGGTAGATACCCGAACTTGTTAGCTTAAAAGCACCTCGTGTATAACTCGATCGTGTTGGTTTGTGATAGCCTTGTAATACTTTCTGTTGATTGATAAGTAAACATGCCAGATGCTACGCGTTAGTATCTGTGATGTCACAGAAAGGGGTTTTCCTTTGTTGCGCTTATGCTGCTTAACGATAAGTCGCTGTGTTAGTATTTTACATCACTCATCTCGAGATGATTCCGGTTGCTTCCTCCGACGCGGGTAGACTCAGCGTCGACGGACCTATGATTCGAGAATACCTCACGCAGTCCTGCGGCCTATGCGGAGCTACGAGTTCCGTGTCAGAGCGCGCCCTTTACGGGCATGCGTCCATGTGGCCATGCGATCGCGAAGTCCGTGATCGACGCCGGAGAGCTTACCTCGATGCGGGAATACCACGCGGCCGATGAGATTGGCCTGCGCGAGTCGCGAAAGTTCCAGCTAGACGCGCACATTAGATATCGCGCGTTGGCCGCTTTGATCACGTGACGGCTCGACAGATCTTATGATACGCTCACGACCTTGATGGCATCGCTGGCGTTAGTAGCTCGCCATGCCTTCGCATTTACCCAGACGGTTTCATTATGGCACACGTGGGACCCGTGTTCATGCGTGTTCTCGTGCTTTTATATCATAAACCGCCAAAGCTGAAGGTATTCCACGCATGATTGATATCAGCGTGAGACCCATTGTTATATTTTAGTGACGACTCGGCGCGAGTCCCCGACTTGATACGATCGCTTGTTTATCAGGAATCGTAGTTTTGTTATCATACATGTCTCTCGCTTTATATAGACCGCTATGATTTCATTTACGATTTTCGTTTCACATACCCAGACACTTTGTAGGTCGCCGAGATTAATGCCTCGTGCAAAGACACGCTTACAAAGTGGTATCGTGAGCGCTTAATCCTCTGAAAGTTGTCTACATCGCGTCCAAGAGTCTGATTATCGCGTTGTGCACCACACCAATAATCGTGAGGCTATAGGATATTTAGGGTTGGTTTCTATTCTTATCACTCCGAGATCGCGCCTTAGAGTCGTGGTTGTAAGTCGACCTCCGACAAATTCATTCCTTATCATTATGCTCCGCGTAGGCAACCCGCCCAGAGGCGCGCAAATGCGGAGCCGCGAGTCGAGTTCGTGAGGGTCATGAGGCACGCCCAATCATTACCTAGGTAGTGCTTCATTCGGGATTTCGCGACGCCACTAGCCCCAAGAATTTAGCACGGCGACGGCAGCCTTACCGCCTCACGATATTTCAACCTTCGCCCAATGATCGAACAGCTGAATATAGATTGCAAAGAGGCAACCTTATTAGCTATGGATTTGGCTACCAGAGATTATACCATGTACTCACGAGCCTTGATGACTACCAAGAGAGGTTGTAAGAGTAATTCTTCATTGTTTGAGCATGGCCTGTACGCTTATGTACATGCAGCCGAAAAACGTAGATCGACTGGTTAACCAAGTAAGGTTTTGGGAATAAAGAAAGTGTGAGCCTTAGAGCTTTATACGCAAAGCACCTGAGGTGGCCATCTCTGCAGAGACGATGTTTATGTTTGACTTATAGAGTGCATAGTGCACGCGAGCCGTGTTTGGGATAGTCCCTGGTAAGTGTGAAATGAAGAGGGTAGTTGAGCCAAGAAGACCGCTAGGTTTTCGTAACGCGTTTAGCGAGATCGTTCCTTCAGAGATAGTATTTCGCGCCGGCCTGCCGAGGCTCACGCTGCGTCAACCCGCCGCATGTTCAGTGGGGTCCGGTCAGGTGGTCCCGCCAGGTTAGGTCACGAGGGTGTTAGGCCCAAGTTTAGTCGACCAACAGACGAAGTTCGGGACGCGCTCACCAGCTGGTCGGTCGACGGGGCAGCCCATCGTGGTTCTTCTGGTCGACCGCTCACTCGCAGTTGTTGATTTATCGAAGGTTGTAAGGCTGCATCGGTGCCTACCTTCACCTTATGGCGCATGCTGGAGCCTGTGTTACTACTGCTTTTGTTTCTGAAGTTTTACCAGCAGGTTAAGGACTCAAAGTAGTCTCAGACCGCATTCACTGCCGCGCGTGGATTTCGCGGTAGTTGTGTGGATTGTTGTCTCCCGCGAGGAAGTGTTTAAGCTACCATTTCGTTCTGATATCGCCTTACGAAGCCTTGTAAGGGCGAGGAAGTGTCAGCCGGCCGATTGGTCTGACAAGGCGCGTTCGCATACTGGTTCAGTTTGTTCCAGCAGATCGTGGTTAGGTGTGACGAGTTTTGGAAATGTATGAACTTAGCCCGAAGTTACTTGGGCCTTTGAGTTCATGTGGAAGAATAGGCCAGTTTTATATGTTAGCAATTGCCGTCCGACTTGTGAGGCAAGACGTCCGGCCTTTCGTATTGTTATGTTCGGCCGAGCGATAAAGAGGCCGAGCCTCTACCACGGAATGCATCCGAACCGTGGCTCCGTGATGGCACATCCTCGAGAAGGGCCGTAGGTACGCCGTGGATCGCAAGCACCCTGCATTATTTGTTGGGTCGCTTGAGCAAGGCTCGCGACAAAGTGACAAAAGTGACTTAAGTATATTTAACCCCGGAAGAGGTATTTGTGGTGATGTTAGAGGTGTTTCTCGTAGACTTGGATATAAGTATGTCAGCGCAGTATTTCTCGGCTGGTATGGCAGATTGTTTCGTAAGTATAGTAGCGAAGACTATACCGGCGCACGCTTGTTTTGAGATCTTAGAAGGAACATTCGACGAATGTTTCTGGCGGGAAGAATGTTATACCCCGTAGTTCCGTGGTATGTATGCGAGACGACGCACGAGAATACGGCTGCAAAGATCGAGGAAGAAAGAGGTGATTTTTCCACTAAAAGTTTCCGTTTTTAAGGAAAAAGGTTCGTTAACGGGAATCGATTCCCGATTTGGTATTCAGACTTTAGATTATATTAGAATTATGGAATTTTATTTTTGAAATGGTCACGGGCCCACGAGAAATTTACGCTTTGTGGGGCCCGCTGGATTTTGAGATTTTGGCCGTTATGGATATTTTCTAAGACGAAATATTTTGATTTAATCGGGCGACACGTGTCACCCCACGTGGCACCCTCGGGGCCGAAATATGTTTGTGCACAACACCCTGCTAGAGTCGTTCGACGAAACGCTCTACCTAACTTACGGCGGTAAATTACGCTTATGTCATTTAGTATTTTTATGCGGATTTTTCCAGAGACGAAACGCTTTGACCAACGAGGGCAACACTTTGCACCTCTCGTCAGCGGACTTGAAGGGCGCAGGGCCGATCGACGGGCGCGGTCGCTAGATATTTGTGTAGATTTTTGAGGTTTTAAGGAGTAGGTCTAGGGCACTTGGGCATATCTCGCCCTCCACTTGCCCCCACTTGGCTAGATTCGCCTGGTTGGCCTTTGCTTGGCCTATAAATACCCTCCCCTTTCAAGACTTCTTCATCCATTCCATAAATTCCAAGTCTCAAAACCTCCTCCTCCTCGTTGGTTTCGCCCTCCTCTTCCTTTGCGAGGCCTCGCCGGGGGTGCACCCTCCTGAGGCCTTGGCCGAGGGCACCCCCTCCTAGTAGTGTGGCCGGGCACCCCAGCCTAGTTGCTTTCAGATAATACCCCCTTCATGTGGTGTAGAAATACTCTAAAGTATTGTTATAATGCCCAAATTACCTTAGCCGTATACCTTGTTGTATTCTAAGGTTATACCTATACTAAAAGCCCGTAAATACTATTATACTTCCCACCACAAACCGAAACCCTAGAAAATCTCCATAAATGTCCGGAGTATCAGGTGTGTTGGTTAGAACTTCTAAGGGTGGTTTAGAGCGGTGGAGCGCCTGAGTCGAGCTAAACGATTGCCCAGATCACTTTATACTTGATAATTATGGGCTTATCGAGGTAAATATCTTGTTCTCTATTTGTAATTGGAAATTACATGTCGTTAGATTATATAGTCAAGTATACTATATATAGAACTAAGCTTAGCATCATGCAATGTCTGACTTAAGCCCAAGAATCGAATCGAATCAGAATTACATAGGATCAGACATGAGACTTGTGTAGTAATCGCGAGTAGAATTGTACCCGTCGTTAGATGTATAACCCCCGGTTGGCTTCGTAGCCGCCTGCTAGAGGAGGAGATTTACGCCGTCATGGGGAGGCGCCGAATTTTCTGAGAATGTTCTACGATGAGATCTAAATGTTAATGTCGCTGTGGCCTTATAGGTTCAAGTACCACGCATGGCGCGATCTACTTGGCTTACGAGTAGCCGGCTACTGGAAGTACTTGAGCGCTTTTGCTATTAGTCGATACTCGCCGCGAGGTATGCGAACCCTTCCTATCTCTTCTAGCATGATACGTGTGAACTATGTAGCACGCAGACGCATACGCAAACGATTTGATTGGTTTAACACATGTGTTATAACGCTTTATGGGAAGCTGGTTATAACACTTTACGTTGGTAAGAAAATACTTGTGGTCTTTAAAAGGTAAATCGATTTGAACTATAACCGCTTGTTATGTGTTAATAAAGGACTTGAAGTATTTCAAAAGAGTTTTGAATCATTTTGAAAGAAGAAGTAATACTTGGTTTTTGAAAACTTAAGAGTTATACTAGCTTTACGGGAAGTTAGGTATAACTACTTAAGAATGTTTTATCGATTTCGAAATCGTAATGTATCGACCAACCATCATAGCGTTAATAAAAGGAAATGTTTTGACTAATTAAGTATTATTAAAACCAAGAGAAACTTCCATCCGCATGTAGCTAAGATGAGAAAAATGATATTTCCTAGATCACTACTGTAATAAGATTGTTATAAACAAGAATATCCTACTCACATATAAGACTTATGTTTCTCCGATTGTTTAAAAGAGAATTATATTCTTAAATGAATAAGGCTATGAACCACTAAACCTTTCTAAAATAAGAAACGTGAACATTTGAAATTAGCAAACTCGACGCTTGGAAAATAATGTTGTTACTTGATTTTACAAAGGTAAGTGTTTTGGTTTATTTAAAAGACAAATAATCTATTTTATACTACGGGTATCAGGTGACTTATGTGAAAGCAACGGATCTTTTAAAAGATTTAATGTATGAATTACTTTAGGTAGATACCCGAACTTGTTAGCTTAAAAGTACCTCGCGTATAACTCGATCGGTTGGTTTGTGATAGCCTTGTAATACTTTCTTGTTGATTGATAAGTAAACATGCTAGATGCCACGCAGTTAGTATCTTGTGATGTCACAGGGGTTTTCCTTTGTTGTGCTTATGTTGCTTAACGATAAGTCAGTGTTAGTATTTTACATCACTCATCTCGAGACCCGATTCGTCCGACGCGGGTAGACTCGAAGCGTCGATGGACCCATGATTCGAGAATACCTCACGCAGTCCCAGGCCTATGCGAGCCACGAGAGTTCCAGTTAGAGCCCTTTACGGGCACGCGTCCATGCGGCCACGCGGATCGCAAGTCCGTGACGACGCCGGGAGAAGCTACCCGACGCGGAATACCTACGCGGCCGATGAGATTTGCCTACGCGAGTCGCGAAAGTTCCGTGGCTAGACGCGCGACATTAGATATCGCGCAAGTGGCCGCTTTGATCACGTGACGGTCCGGACAGATCTTATGATACAGCTTCATGACCTTGATGGCATCGTGCGCAGAGCCGCTATGCCTTCGCATTTACCCTCAGACGTTTCATTATGGCACGTGGGACTCGTGTTCATGTGTGTTCCTTGGTGCTTTTATATCATAAATCGCCGGTGGAAGGTATTCCACGCGCATGATTGATATCGGGCGTGAGACCCATTGTTATATTTTAGCGATGACTTGAGGGCGAGTCCCTGACTTGATATCGCTTGTTTATCAGGAATCTGAGTTTTGTTATCATACATGTCTCTGCTTTATATAGACCGCTATGATTTCATTTACGATTTTCGCTTCACATACCCGTACACTTTGTGGTCGCCGAGAAGGTTAATGCCTCGTGCAGCCTTCTAAGACGCTACAAAGTGGTATCGAGCGCTAATCTCTGAAAGTGTCTACGCATCGTGTCCAAGAGAGTCTTGATTATCGTGTGTTGCACCACACCAATAATCGTGAGGCTATAGGATATTTAGTGGTTGGTTTCTATTCTTATCACTCGAGATCGTGCCTTAGAGTGTTGTAAGTCGACCCTCGACGAAATTCATTCCTTATCATTATGCCCGCAGGCAACCCGCCCAGAGGCGCGCAAAGGAGCCGCGAGTTGAGTTCGAGGGTCACGCAGGCACGCCCAATCATTACCTAGGTAGTGCTTCATTCGGGATTTCGCGACGTCACTAGCCCCAGAATTTAGCACGGCGACGCGAGCTTCACCGCGCCCACGATATTTGAACCTTCGTTGTTCTGATATCGCCTTATGAAGCCTCAGTGGCGGAAGTGTAAGTCACGGCCGATTGGTTCGATGCTGGCAAGTTCGTGATACTTGGTTCGTGTTTGTTCCAGCAGACCGTGGTTAGGTGTGACGATTTTTGAAACAGAAGGAACTTAGCCCGAGTTACTTTGGGCCTTTAAGAGTTCATGTGAAGAATAGGCCAGGTTGCCTATATGTTAGCAATTGCCGTCCGACTTAGGAGGCAAGACGTCCGCCTTCAGATTGTTATGTTCAGGTCGAGCGATAAAGAGGCCAGAGCCTACCACGAACAGACCGAACCGTGGCTCTCCGTATGGCACATCCCGAGAAGGGCCGTAGGCACGCCTCGTGGATCGCAGTACTCGCACCATTTGTTGGTCGCCGGAGCAAGGCTCATGACAAAGTGACAAAAGTGACTAAAGTATATTTTTAACCCCGGAAGAGGTATTTGTGGCGATGTTAGAGGTGTTTCCTCGTAGACTTGGATATAAGTATGTTGCGCAGTATTTCGTGGCCAAGTATGGCAGATTGTTTCGTAAGATAGTAGTGAAGACTATATCGGCGCACGCTTGTTTTGAGACTTAGAAGGAACATTCGACGCAATGTTTCTGGGGAAGAATGTTATACCGTAGTTCCGTGGTATGTATGCGAGGACGCACGCACGAGAATACGGCAAAGATCGAAAGGAAGAAGAGGTGATTTTTCCACTAAAAGTTTCCGCTTTGTGAAAAAGGTTCGTTAACGGGAATCGATTCCCATTTGGTATTCAGACTTCTTAGATTATATTAGAATTATGGAATTTTATTTTTGGAAATGGTCACGTGGGGCCCACTGGAGAAATTTACTGGCATGGGGCCCGCTTGATTTTGAGATTTTGGCCGTTATGGATATTTTCTAAGACTAAATATTTTGGATTTAATCGGGGCGACACGCGTCACCCCGTGGCACCTCGGGCCGAAATATGTTTGTGCACAACACCCTGCTAGAGTCGCTTTTTCGACTAAACATTCTACCTAACTTACGGCGGTAAATTACGCTATGTCATTTAGTATTTTGGCGGATTTTTCCGAGAGACGAAACGCTTTGGACCAACGAGAGGCAACACTGGCACCCTCTCGCTGCGGACTTGAAGCGGCGTTAGGGCCGATTGACGGGCAAGCGGTCTAGATATTTGTGTAGATTTTTACAGGTTTTGGGCGAGTAGGTCTAGGGGCACTTGGGCATATCTCGCCTCCACTTGCCCCACTTGGCTAGATTCGCCCTCGTTGGCCTTTGCTTGGCCTATAAATACCCTCCCTTTGAAGACTTCTTCATCCATTCCATAAATTCCAAGTCTTGAAAACCTCCTCCTCCTCGCTGGTTTCGCCCCTCCCTCTTCCTTTGCGAGGCCTTGGCCGAGGTGCACCCCTCCTAGAGGCCTTGGCCGAGGGTACACCCCCTCCTAGTAGTGGCATGGTACCCCCAGCCTAGTTGCTTTCAGATAATACCCCTTCATGTGTAGAAATACTCTCTAAAGTATTGTTATAATGCCCAAATTACCTTAGCCAGATACCTTGTTGTATTCTAAGGTTATACCTATACGAAAAGCCCGTAAATACTATTATACTTCCCACACCACAAACCGAAACCCTAGGAAAATTTCCATAGTCAGTTGAGTATCAGGTGTAGAAGTTGGTTAGAACTTCTAAGGGTGGTTTAGAGCGGTCGAGCGCCTGAGTCGAGCTAAACGATTGCCCAGATCGACTTTATACTTGGATAATTATGGGCTTATCGAGGTAAATATCTTCCTCTATTTGTAATTGGAAATTACATGTCGTTAGATTATATAGTCAAGTATACTATATATAGAACTAAGCTTAGTATCGCGCAATGTCTTTTGACTTAAGCTCAAGAATCGAATCGAATCAGAATTACATAGATCAGACATGAGACTTGTGTAGTAGTACCGTGGAGTAATTGTACCCGTCGTTAGATGTATAACCCCTCGTTGGCTTCGTAGCGGCCTCGTTAGAGAGGAGATTTACGCCATGTGCGGGGAGGTCGCCAATTTTCGTAGAATGTTCTACGATGAGATCTAAATGTTAATGTCGCCTTGTGGCCTTATAGGTCAAGTACTACGTGTGGCGCGATCTACTTGGCTTAGGAGTAGCCACGGTTGGAAGTACTTGAGCGCTTTGCTATTAGTCGATACTCGCCGCGAGGTATGTGAACCTCTTCCTATCTCTTCTAGCATGATATGTGTGAACTATGTAGTACCAGACGATACGTGCTAAACGTATTTGATTGGTTTAACACATAAAGTGTTATAACGGCTTTATGGGAAGTTGGTTATAACAGCTTTATGTTGGTAAGAAAATACTTGTGGTCTTTAAAAGGTAACTGATTTGAACTATAACTGGCTTGTTATGTGTTAATAAAGGACTTGAAGTATTTCAAAAGAGTTTTGAATCATTTTGAAAGAAGAAGTAATACTTGGTTTTTGAAAAAACTTAAGAGTTATACTAGCTTTACGGGAAGTTAGGTATAACGGCTTAAGAATGTTTTACCGATTTCGAAATCGAACGTATCGACCAACCACCGCAGTAATAAAAGGAAATGTTTTGACTAATTAAGTATTATTAAAACCAAGAGAAACTTCCATCCGCATAAGCTAAGATGAGACAAAATGATATTTCCTAGATCACGGCTGCTGTAATAAGATTGTTATAAACAAGAATATCCTACTCACATATAAGACTTATGTTTCTCCGATTGTTTAAAAGAGAATTATATTCTTAAATGAATAAGGCTATGAACCACGAAACCTTTCTAAAATAAGAAACGTGAACATTTGAAATTAGGCAAACTTGGACGTTTGGAAAATAACGTTGTTACTTGATTTTACAAAGGTAAGTGTTTTGGTTTATTTAAAAAGACACCACTCTATTTTATACTACGTATCAGTGTGACTTATGTGAAAGCAACGGATCTTTTAAAAGATTTAATGTATGAAGTACTTGGGGTAGATACCCGAACTTGTTAGCTTAAAAGTACCTTGTGTGTATAACTTGATTGTGTTGGTTTGTGATAGCCTTGTAATACTTTCTTGTTGATTGATAAGTAAACATGCTAGGATGCTACGCTGTTAGTATCTTGTGATGTTGCGTAAAGGGGTTTTCCTTTGTTGTGCTTATGTTGCTTAACGATAAGTCATTGTGTTAGTATTTTACATCACTCATCTCGAGATGATTCCGGTTGTCGCCTCCGACGCGGGTAGACTCAGCGGTCGATGGACCTATGATTCGAGAATACCTCATGCAGTCCTGTGGGCCTATGCGAGCTACGAGTTCCAGTTAGAGTCGCCCTTACGGGCACGCGTCCATGTGGCCTACGCGATCGCGTCCGTGACGACGCCGGGAGTAGCTACCTCGATGCGGAATACCTCACGCGCCGATGAGATTGGCCTATGCGAGTCGCGGAAAGTTCCGTGGCTAGACGCGCGCATTAGATATCGCGCAAGGGCCGCCTTTGATCATGTGACGGCCCGACAGATCTTATGATACGCTCATGACCTTGACGGTATCGCTGGCGTTAGTAGTCGGCCATGCCTTCGCATTACCTCGCACGGTTTCATTATGGCACGTGGGACTCGTGTTCATGTGTGTTCTGGTGCTTTTATATCATAAACCGCCGGCATGGCGGAAGGTATTCCACGCATGATTGATATTGGGGCGTGAGACCCAGTGTTATATTTTAGTGATGACTGGAGGCGCGAGTCCTCGACTTGATACGATCGCTTGTTATCAGGAATCGTAGTTTTGTTATCATACATGTCTCCTGCTTTATATAGATCGCTATGATTTCATTTACGATTTTCGGTTTCACATACTGCACTACAGTTATCGATCTCCTTCTGGGCCGCTCATGCCGCCGGTAGCGTACACCCGCCGTTGATCCTCGCTCTGTGGTCACAGTCATTGCTGGGAAAGCTCGTTTCTCCGAGGTTTGTCTCGTATAGTCCCCTGTGTTGTAGGTGCTTACATTCAGGTATGACGGGCCCCGTCCCGTCGTTGTTGTCATATCATTCGTAGAGGTCTCAGAGTAATCGCTGCGGGGTTTGTAAAAAGGATTAAACTGTTCATGTTGAAAAAGTTGTTATTTACATATATGCCGAAAGGCAAGTTTTTTCTCGCACTATTGTTTCATATTTCATAATATGTCTTGTATCGCTTTATGTTCGCTGATTACTCGATGTTGTATCACTAGGGTGCCTTGGTAAGGCACTGGGCCACGTCTTAATCGGTCGTGACATATACTCTTGTAACACTTTCAAAGAACAAGATTATACCTCAACGAATCTCAATCCAATCTTCAAATCCGAAGTCGCTCCTTAGCAACCTAGAGCCTCTTCAAGACACCTCAATCCACTTGAGACCCTTAGAACAACCCCAACAATTTCCTTCAAAGTTCTAAACAAAACCTAGAAAGACGACTAGGTTTTTGCTATGCGACTAATACGAAAACTCTCTATTTCAGTGATTTTTATATTGAGATAAACATACTTAACACTCATCAAACATGATTTAAAGTGTGGAGCTTATTCGACAAGAAACAAAAATTTTCTTCCTTTCCAAGAGGGAACCCGAGAGCCTCACTGAGTCCTTCAAATTTTTCTTGAAATTTGGCTAAGTATGGAGCTCTCTTGCTACTAGTACTTTATATAACAAATACTGAGGCTAAGATGTGAACAATTGGGTGGTGTGGATGAGGTCTTAACAATTATCAAGGCTAGTGGTCCCTTGACTAAGTCAAACATGTCAAGCTTTCAAGTTGCAAGACTTGTTTTGCTAACAAGGGTCAAATGACCTCGTGCTTGTCCAATTCGGTCCAAGCTCACTTAAGGGGGTGACACGTGTCGCCTCCCATACGTCACAATAAAACGTTTTCCGAAAATTTCATAATTCCGATAAATTACAAGTCTCAAAATCTTAACATTGAGAGTTCTTACGTACGTTCTAAAACATGTCCTGCAAATACGGGGTGTAACAGAAGGTGTTGGACGAAAAGGCTACAAAGGGAGAGGAGAGGATTTTCAAGACTTGGACAGATTTGTGGATGAAGAACTCTTCATCTCTAAGGGTATTTATAGGTCGAAGTGGCCAACCAATGGCCAAGATTAAGACAAGTGCAAGGCAAGTGTAGGTGAGGATTAACTATACACAAATATCCTACCAACTCCTTGACTTGTGCACAAGGCACAAAAACGTGCTCAGCGTTGTCCAAATCGTCCAAATGGACGATTTCAAGTCCATCAATCGGAGGTGACAAGTGTCGCCTCCCGTTGGTCCAAAATGTTTCGTCTCTCTGAAAAATCCGCAAAAATTAGAAATGGCATAGCCGGAATTTACCCTACGAAAGCTGTGGAAACGTTTCGTCGGAAAACTATTCGTTTTGTGAGTTGTGCCCAAAAAAAACGTTTTGCCTAAACTTTAAGGCTAGACTTTTTGTACGTATTCCCTTACGTACATACTCTGGAAATACGGGGTATAACAATGCCACACATGGCCACCACAACATACGTAAACATATCAATGGACCTTCCGTCCGCGACCCCTTCTCACAAAACTCAAAGGTTACAGTCTTCTCAAACACGGGATCCTTAGAGGTTCCTTTCTTCTCTTACTTGTCATACTTTCTCGTACTTTCAAACTTATCTAGTATACGTACAAAATCTCAAATATTGATTCTGTTCCCCAAATCCTTGGATTACTATCCAAACTTGTCCATTATGTTACTTGAATTTCCGCTAAGGCTCTTCTCGACCCTATCCCCCTATTCACTAGAGGTTTGTCACATAGGTCGAAGTATTTCTACCGTACATTCTTCCCTATTGGTCTTACACTATTATGGGGTAATTACAACTTATGAACTCTACACAACTATAGTCTCAGTTCACTTATCATTCTTGTCAACATTCATAACTTTTCACTTTACTAATCAAAGTATTCCTACTTCTGGGGGTACTATCACTTACAACTGCTAGCAATAAAGGGAAAACATATACGCTAGGGTAAAATCTGAATCTATCAATGCACATATGATTCAAAAGAATCGAAATATACTCAGAACCCATGCGATGTCGCCTCGATCCTCGCCCCGTAGTCACGTCATCTCGCGTTCGGCGACCGCCAGAACTATAAACTCCACTCGACTCTACCACGATCGGCCGACATCTCAACACCCCGCTCGGGGACGACAACCGCGAGGAAAGGTAACCAACCATCGGCCTCATAGGCTGAGCCACCTTACCGGTGCTCTTTCTAACAGGACATTCCCACTTCTTGTGGCCCGGACGGTCACAATAATAACAAACACCTGTGCCATGACGGCATTTCCCCAAATGACGCTTACTACATTGGAAACACTGGGGAATATGTGGCCTCGACTGAGAAAATCCTCTGCTCCTTTGAGAACCTCGACCCCTGGAGCTCGGACCGGCTCCTAAATACTTTGTGGGATCATATCTCCCACCTGTGAGCTGCGGGGGTATGTACTGGGTAGGCTGGGATGAATATCTCACTCGCTGGTGAGGCTGCTCGTCCAAAAACTCACCGGGATAACCAACCGGTCTAGCCCTCTTACGCTGATCACCGCGTTGGCCCTCTACCCTCTGTACACCTGTCTGTGCTGGCCGAATAACCTCCTGCTGATGAAACTGTAGCACCGCTATCTTGGTCAATAACATAATCGCTTCCTCACGACTTATAGTCTTCTCCTAATCGAGAAACCGGAGGTTCTCGTGCTGGCCTCAAAACTCAGCGCAAAGAACTCGCCATCATGAACAACATCCAGATACTCGGGCATACGCCCTATCAACTCTCGAGTCGACTAGTAGCTCTCGCTACTTCTTTGCCTCTTCAGGCGGCGTTGCCCTCTCGAGGCATAATCGTAACACAAAATTACGCCGAGAGGAATTATCTTACTAACACACTATGGCATGATCTTAGAGTGAGAAGAATAGAAACCAACTCCTAAATGTCCTGTAGCCTCTCGCTTATGGGTGTGGCGCGCAACACATCGATAATCAAGACTCTACTAGACACGGCCTCAGACATTCAGGATCGATCGCTTCGATACCACTCACGCCCGAACCCCGAAGCCAGTGATGGTGCCCTACGGGCACCCTACCTTAACAACACAAGTAAATCGGAAATTAAATAACACCTCATTTTTTTAAAACCAACATACGCATAGGGCAAACCGACAAGTGCCGCCATAATATACATAAACAAAAGACACTACACTGCATACAGTCCAATCCTACATATGAATACGGACTCTCTAAGAGTTTTATCGCAATATGACGACAAGGCCCCGTACCATGCACCATAACCGCATAAAGCCTGCATCAAGGAACTATACCAAAAAGATAAACTCCCGAGCAGAGGAGCTATCCAAAACTCGAGCAGGTCCTACACTGCAGATCACCAAATCAGTACCTAAACTGCGCAGATAACGCAGCCTCCGAGCGAGGTCAAGACAAGAATGTACCAAGTATGTGAAATGAAGATCGTAATGAAATCATAATCTAAACAAACAGAGACATGTATGATAGACAACCTACAAGACACAATACATAAGCCATATCAAGTCGTGGACGCGTGCCTCAAAGTCACTACTCAAATATAACTATGGGTCTCACGCCATAATATCAACCATGCCCGTGGAATCCTTTCTCATCGCCGCGATCCGTGATATAACAATATAACACCAATAAGCATATCCAAGAGTATCCTCGTGGTCGCATGCCTAATCCCACATCGTATAAGCATGACCTACGGGTATACAAACAACCGAATCAAACCTGCTCTGGTCACACGCCCTAATCCCACATCGTATAAGCATGTCCGAGTATCCTCGCGGGTCGCATGCCCAAGATCCCACATCGTATAAGTATGACCATAGGGTATCCCTCGCGGTCGCATGCCCCGGCATCACACATCGTATAAGCATGACCGTAGGGTAACACAAACAAATCCGGGAATCTAACCCGACTCCTGGTCACATGCCCCGGAATCCCACATCGTATAAGCATGTCCAAGGAGTATCCCTCGTGGTCGCATGCCCCGGAATCCCACATCGTATAAGCATGACCATGGGGTAACACAAATAATGGAAGCATACCCGTGGAATCCCACATCACTGCCGGTACGTCCAAGTAAACTTACAACAAGACAGCCGACCCTCCAACCGAGAGTCGCGGCAACGTAATAAAACATAATACTTGTACTCAAATGCTATCACCAGCACACATTGGCAATTCTCAATTAAACAAGCCAAAGTACTTATCAAGGCACCCATAGAATAATTCTCAATTAAACAAGCCAAAGTACTTATCAAGGCACCCATAGAATAATTCTCAATTAAACAAGCCAAAGTACTTATCAAGGCACACATAGAATAATTCTCAATTAAACAGGCCAAAGTACTTATCAAGGCACACATAGAATAATTCTCAATTAAACAGGCCAAAGTACTTATCAAGGCACACATAGAATAATTCTCAATTAAACATGCCAAAGTACTTATCAAGGCACACATAAAATAATTCTCAATTAAACAAGCCAAAGTACTTATCAAGGCACCCATAGAATAATTCTCAATTAAACAAGCCAAAGTACTTATCAAGGCACACATAGAATAATTCTCAATTAAACAGGCCAAAGTACTTATCAAGGCACACATAGAATAATTCTCAATTAAACAGGCCAAAGTACATATCAAGGCACACATAGAATAATTCTCAATTAAACAGGCCAAAGTACTTATCAAGGCACACATAGAATAATTCTCAATTAAACAGGCCAAAGTACTTATCAAGGCACACATATAATAATTCTCAATTAAACAGGCCAAAGTACTTATCAAGGCACACATAGAATAATTCTCAATTAAACATGCCAAAGTACTTATCAAGGCACACATAGAATAATTCTCAATTAAACAGGCCAAAGTACTACGTACGTACATTCTTTTCAAAAGACTCATTTTTTATGTAAAACCCCAAGATACTAACACCCGTGGTATCAAGGTGTGTCTATTTTTCAAAGTAAGTTACTACACTTTTAGAAAACTCATTTCAAAGCTTGGAATCAAGTAACTTCAAATTTTCACAATCTAGGCAACTTATGCCTAATAATCAAAATAGACAACTTTCTTAACCTTCCATAAAGCCGTTATAACCAACTTCCCATAACGCCGTTATAACCAACTTCCTATAAAGCCGTTATAACCCTTTATGGTTTTAGACATATTCATTCCTTTTTATAACCAAGAGACTTATACTTAATACCAAGTATCACATACTTACAAATCAAGTTTCTTCTACTTAAATCATGTCATTTCTCCTCTTTTAAAACAATTAAGTAAATCACTCCTTTGACTCCCCTAAAGTCATTATAACAACCCTTAGGTTTTGGAACTAAGGCACTAGCCAAAAGATTTGGAAACCCCTTCCTTTTCAAGACTCTATGTACTTCAAGAAAAATATTTTCACTTTTAAGAATCCAAACTTCACTAAGGAAATGGATTATACAACTTACAATTTAAACATCAAAGTACAATCAAGGAAGTACATAGAACAAATTCTATTTTAGGCAATCCAAATACAACCAAGGAATAGATCATTTAAGGAGTAGGACATACTTTCTTTATCTTAAGGAATCATGCTAGAAGATGAGATAGTTCACATACCTTTTCGGCTAAATCCACAAGCTAAGCCGAATATGCCGTACGTAGAAGTGTCAACCTATAATGGTCACAACAAGACTATCAACTTATAGTCTCTAACGTAGAATAACACTAAGTATACGGTCTCTAATTCTACGGAAAATCGGGCAGCACTTCCTTTGTTTCTACTCACTTTGCCACCTTTTTCAAGGCCGAATACAATAACCAACACGCCACATTTAAGGCTCAAAACAACAACCAAACTAGTGGGATTACACGCCTTACAATACGTAAAATTCCCCCACAATTAATAATGAAATAGTCCCGTATTCAAGCCATTCTCGCCAACAACAACTCAACACAAGTCCTTTCCAATTCTTTTTCAATTCCAAGTTCTAAGGTCTAACATGTTATATAGCCATAAACAACTTCAACAACTACAATTTCCTCTTTATACAACATACGACTTAAACTAATAATCGACTAATTGTAATCTTAAAGCTAAACATGCTAGTTTTCGGATTAGGGTTCCAATAGCCAATAAACTTATCCAACTTCATACTATATAACTCATTCTTGCTAATATCCATAGCTACAACAATAAGTAAGTCTTAACTACTAAAACGACAAAATTTATACCTTTATAAGCCCTTAAAATTTCCGAGATTCAAAGTCGCGCCTTAGCAATTCTTAGCTCCTTTCCTTAGGTTCCAATCCGCTCCAAGCACTCCTTAGAAGCCTATGAAGAACTCATCTTCAAGTTCCAACTTCAAAGTTGAAGAACTCCTAAGTTTCCGCCATGACTAACGTAAAAATGCCGTTTTTCCGAAATATTTCTATTGAGATATCCTTATAATACTCTTAGGAACCTTGGGTTTAAGTCTTGTGAATTATGGATCACAAACTAAAATTTTTTGTGTGGGATAGCTAGTGAACCCGAGAGCAACATGTGAAGAACAACAATGTGTGATTTTTTTCTAAGTGTTAGAAGACCTTGTCTTGCACTAGGATAGTATATAAAACACATTGGAGGGCTTAGATTAACACACTTGTGTGGATTGGATGAGGATCGTTAATTAAATAGCCAAGTGGACAAGTTGACTTGGTCAATATTATCAAGCTTTGAAGACTTGATCTTTCTTGATGGTCAATGACCATTTTAGCCTTGCAAAATTTTCGACCAAGACCATGTGGTGGAGGTGACACGTGTCGCCCTCTCATTCGTCCATAAAATTCTGTAACCCTCGTGGGCCCCACAAAACGTAAAATTCCTCGGGTGGGCCCCACGTGACCAAATCCGCAAAAATAAATTTCCATAAAGTTAATAAGTTTCATACTCTTCAAATAATGTATTTTGAGAATCTAATTCTCCTCTACGAACATTTTTCCTTTCCGACGTCTAAGATTTTCGTCGGAAAAACAATTCTTCCTTTCGTACTAATTTCCTAGTCTTGATTCCTTACATGCATTCTCTTATACATGTCCTGGACTTACGGGATGTAACATTCTTCCCCCCTTAGAAACATTCGTCCCCGAATGTTCTTAGCCTGTCCAAATTATACAAACTCCGACATAAACTCTATACTATGCCTCAATCAAAACTGCACAAGACCAACGATGCCACACATGGCCACCACAACATACGTAAACATATCAATGGACCTTCCGCTCGAACTTCTCACAAAACTCGAAGGTTACTGATTTCCAAACACGGAACCTTAGAGGTTCCTTTCTTCTCTTACTTGTCATACTTTCTCGTACTTTCAAACTTATCTGTATACGTATAAAATCTCAAATATTGATTATGTTCCCCAAATCCTTGGATTACTATCCAAACTTGTCCATTATGTTACTTGAATTTCCGCTAAGGCTCTTCTCGACCCTATCCCCCTATTCACTAGAGGTTTGTCACATAGGTCGAAGTATTTCTACCGTACATTCTTCCCTATTGGTCTTACACTATTATGGGGTAATTACAACTTATGAACTCTACACAACTATAGTCTCAGTTCACTTATCATTCTTGTCAACATTCATAACTTTTCACTTTACTAATCAAAGTATTCCTACCTCTGGGGGTACTATCACTTACAACTGCTAGCAATAAAGGGAAAACATATACGCTAGGGTAAAATCTGAATCTATCAATGCACGTATGATTCAAAAGAATCGAAATATACCTGTAACCCCATGCGATGTCGCCTCCTGATCCTGTCCCGTAGTCACGTCATCTCTGCGGTTCGAAGGACCGCCAGAACTATAAACTCCACCCTGACCTCTACCACGATCGGGCCGACATCCAACACCGCTCGGGGACGCATACCGCGAGGAAAGGTAACCAACCATCGGCTCATAGCCGAGCCACTTCACCGGTGCTCTTTCTAACAGACATTCCCACTTCTTGGGCCTGACGGTCACAATAATAACAAACACTGCCATGACGCATTTCCCAAATGACGCTACTACATTGGAAACATCGGGAATATGTGGCCTCGATCGAGAAAATCCTCCGCTCCTTTGAGAACCTCGACCGAGCTCTGACCGCTCCTAAATACTTTGTGGGATCATATCTCCCACCGTGAGCTGCGGGTATGTACCGGGTAGGCCGACGAATATCTCACTCATTCGAGGCCGCTCGCCCAAAAACTCACCGGATAACCAACCGGTCTAGCCTCTTACGCTGATCACCGCGTTGCCTCTACCCTCTCAGACACTCCGTCTGTGGCCGAATAACCTCCTCGCTGATGAAATCTGTAGCACCGCTATCTTGGTCAATAACATAATCGCTTCCTCATGACCCTATAGTCTTCTCCTAACCGAGAAATCGGAGGATCTCGTGCCGGGTCCTCAAAACTCGCGCAAAGAACTCGCCGATCGCGAACAACATCCAGATACCACGAGCATACGCCCTATCAACTCTTCGAGTCGACGAGTAGCTCTCGCTACTCTTTGCCCTTCGGCGGCCTGTTCTCCTCGAGGCATAATCAGAACATAAAATTACGTCGAGAGGAATTATCTTACTAACACTCTATGGCATGATCTTAGAGTGAGAAGAATAGAAACTAACTCCTAAATGTCACCGTAGCCTCGTTTATGGGTGTGGCGCGCAACACACCGATAATCAAGACTCTACTAGACACGGTCAGTAGACATTCCGAGGACCGATCGCTTCGATACCACTGCCACGCCCGAACCCCAAGCGTGGATCGTGCCCTACCGGGCACCCTTCTACCTTAACAACACAAGTAAATCTGAAATTAAATAACACCTCATTTTTTTAAAACCAACATACGCATAAGGCAAAGCCGACAAGGCTGCCATAATATACATAAACAAAAGACACTACATCGCATACGAGTCCAATCCCACATATGAATACGCACTTAAGAGTTTTACTACAATATGACGACAAGGCCCCGCCAGACTCATAACCGCATAAAGCCTCAGACTAAAGGAACTATACCAAAAGATAAACTCTGAATGCAGGAGCTATCCAAAACTCGGCGGTCCTACACTGCAGATCACCAAATCACTGACTAAACTCACGCAGATGAACGCAACCCGGGCGAGGTCAAGACGAAGAATGTACCAAGTATGTGAAACGATGAAATCGTAATGAAATCATAACAGCCTAAACAAAACAGAGACATGTATGATAGCCAACCTACAAGACACAATACATAAGCGATATATCAAGTCGTGACTCATGCCTCAAAGTCACTACTCAAATATAACTATGGGTCTCACGCCATAATATCAACCATGCCCGTGGAATCCTTTCTCACCGGCATCCATGATATAACAATATAACACCAATAAGCATATCCAGAGTATCCTCGCGTCGCACGCCCTAATCCCACATCGTATAAGCATGACCAGGGTATACAAACAACCGAATCAAACCCGCCTCGGTCACACGCCTAATCTCACATCGATAAGCATGTAGCGAGTATCCTCGTGGTCGCACGCCTGCATCCCACATCGTATAAGCATGACCATAGGGTATCCTCGCGATCGCACGCCGCATCCCACATCGATAAGCATGACCGTAGGTAACACAAACAACCGAATCTAACCCGACTCGTCACATGCCCTTAATTCCACATCGTATAAGCATTTCCAAGGAGTATCCCTCGTGGTCGCATGCCCCGGAATCCCACATCGTATAAGCATGACCATGGGGTAACACAAATAATGGAAGCATACCCGTGGAATCCCACATCACTGCCGGTACGTCCAAGTAAACTTACAACAAGACAGCCGACCCTCCAACCGAGAGTCGCGGCAACGTAATAAAACATAATACTTGTACTCAAATGCTATCACCAGCACACATTGGCAATTCTCAATTAAACAAGCCAAAGTACTTATCAAGGCACCCATAGAATAATTCTCAATTAAACAAGCCAAAGTACTTATCAAGGCACCCATAGAATAATTCTCAATTAAACAAGACAAAGTACTTATCAAGGCACACATAGAATAATTGTCAATTAAACAGGCCAAAGTACTTATCAAGGCACATATAGAATAATTCTCAATTAAACAGGCCAAAGTACTTATCAAGGCACACATAGAATAATTCTCAATTAAACAGGCCAAAGTACTTATCAAGGCACACATAGAATAATTCTCAATTAAACATGCCAAAGTACTTATCAAGGCACACATAGAATAATTCTCAATTAAACAAGCCAAAATACTTATCAAGGCACCCATAGAATAATTCTCAATTAAACAAGCCAAAGTACTTATCAAGGCACACATAGAATAATTCTCAATTAAACAGGCCAAAGTACTTATCAAGGCACACATAGAATAATTCTCAATTAAACATGCCAAAGTACTTATCAAGGCACACATAGAATAATTCTCAATTAAACAGGCCAAAGTACTTATCAAGGCACACATAGAATAATTCTCAATTAAACAGGCCAAAGTACTTATCAAGGCACTCATATAATAATTCTCAATTAAACATGCCAAAGTACTTATCAAGGCACACATAGAATAATTCTCAATTAAACAGGCCAAAGTACTACGTACGTACATTCTTTTCAAAAGACTCTTTTTTTATGTAAAACCCCAAGATACTAACACCCGTGGTATCAAGGTGTGTCTATTTTTCAAAGTAAGTTACTACACTTTTAGAAAACTCATTTCAAAGCTTGGAATCAAGTAACTTCAAATTTTCACAATCTAGGCAACTTATGCCTAATAATCAAAATAGACAACTTTCTTAACCTTCCATAAAGCCGTTATAACCAACTTCCCATAAAGTCATTATAACCCTTTATGGTTTTAGACATATTCATTCCTTTTTATAACCAAGAGACTTATACTTAATACCAAGTATCACATACTTACAAATCAAGTTTTTTCTACTTAAATCATGTCATTTCTCCTCTTTTAAAACAATTAAGTAAATCACTCCTTTGACTCCCCTAAAGTCATTATAACAACCCTTAGGTTGTGGAACTAAGGCACTAGCCAAAAGATTTGGAAACCCCTTCCTTTTCAAGACTCTATGTACTTCAAGAAAAATACTTTCACTTTTAAGAATCCAAACTTCACTAAGGAAATGGATTATAGAACTTACAATTTAAACATCAAAGTACAATCAAGGAAGTACATAGAACAAATTCTATTTTAGGCAATCCAAATACAACCAAAGAATAGATCATTTAAGGAGTAGGACATACTTTCTTTATCTTAAGGAATCATGCTAGAAGAGGAGATAGTTCACATACCTTTTCGGCTAAGTCCACAAGCTAAGCCGAATACGCCGTACGTAGAAGTGTCAACCTATAATGGTCACAACAAGACTATCAACTTATAGTCTCTAACGTAGAATAACACTAAGTATACGGTCTCTAATTCTACGAAAAACCGGGCAGCACTTCCTTTGTTTCTACTCACTTTGCCACCTTTTTCAAGGCCAAATACAATAACCAACACGCCATATTTAAGGCTCAAAACAATAACCAAACCAAAGGGGATTACACGCCTTACAATACGTGTAAAATTCCGCCCCACAATTAATACGAAGTAGTCCCATATTCAAGCCATTCTCGGCCAACAACAACTCAACACAAGTCCTTTCCAATTCTTTTTCAATTCCAAGTTCTAAGGTCTAACATGTTATATAGCCATAAACAACTTCAACAACTACAATTTCCCTCTTTATACAACATGCGACGACTTAAACTAATAATCGACTTGAATTGTAATCTTAAAGCTAAACATGCTAGTTTTCGGATTAGGGTTCCAATAACCAATAAACTTATCCAACTTCATACTATATAACTCATGCTTGCTAATATCCATAGCTACAACAATAAGTAAGTCTTAACTACTAAAACGACAAAATTTATACCTTTATAAGCCCTTAAAATTTCCGAGATTCAAAGTCGCGCCTTAGCAATTCTTAGCTCCTTTCCTTAGGTTCCAATCCGTTCCAAGCACTCCTTAGAAGCCTATGAAGAACTCATCTTCAAGTTCCAACTTCAAAGTTGAAGAACGCCTTAAGTTTCCGCCTTGCGACTAACGTAAAAACGCCGTTTTCCAAAATATTTCTATTGAGATATCCTTATAATACTCTTAGGAACCTTGGGTTTAAGTCTTGTGAATTATGGATCACAAACTAAATTTTTTTGTGTGGGATAGCTAGTGAACCCGAGAGCAACATGTGAAGAACAACAATGTGTGATTTTTTTCTAAGTGTTAGAAGACCTTGTCTTGCACTAGGATAGTATATAAAACACATTGGAGGGCTTAGATTAACACACTTGTGTGGATTGGATAAGGATCATTAATTAAATAGCCAAGTGGACAAGTTGACTTGGTCAATATTATCAAGCTTTGAAGACTTGATCTTTCTTGATGGTCAATGACCATTTTAGCCTTGCAAAATTTTCGACCAAGACCATGTGGTGGAGGTGCCACGTGTCTCCCTCTCATTCGTCCATAAAATTCTGTAACCCTCGTGGGCCCCATAAAATGTAAAATTCCTCGGGTGGGCCCCACGTGACCAAATCCGCAAAAATAAATTTCCATAAAGTTAATAAGTTCCATACTCTTCAAATAATGTATTTTGAGAATCTAATTCTCCTCTACGAACATTTTTCCTTTCCGACGTTCGGAAGATTTTTCGTCGGAAAAACAGTTCTTCCTTTCGTACTAATTTCCTAGTCTTGATTCCTTACATACATTCTCTTATACATGTCCTGGACTTACGGGATGTAACAGAAGTGATAATAGATATTCAGTGTGATGTAGCCAAAGTGACATGTTACACCCCGTAAATTCAAGAGAATAAGGTAAGAACGTCCAAAAGGAAATAAGGTTTGAAATTTGGAAAGATAAGTTGGCAAATGTTGTAGGCAGATTTTCAGTCAACTTTGGAGCGGTATATTTCCTAGTTCATTAGGAGTTTATAGGTGTTTCAAAATCCTAGTATGAAGTTCGTCGAGCATAGTGTCCAACGCAATAAACCGCTCGTCGATTGGACATCGGAGTAGGAAAATATGGACGTTGCAAGATCAGCTGGCAGAAGAGTAGGAAAAATGTTCCAGTCGGTAGCGCGCGCAGCGGATCGATGCGGCGCCATAAGACCAGAACCTTTCTGAAGTTGCAGCACTGCGGCGCCGGCTGCAGGGCCAAGGCGCCAAGGCGGGATTTTCAGCGAAAAATGGGGAAAATCAGAAGATATTTTGTAAAAGGCTCATGAGAGGGCGACTAGTGTCCCTCCCATCTTGTAGACCAAGAAAGGTCTTATTTATTGACCAAGTCTTGCAAGACTTGGTCATTTGCAAGGATCCATCCTAAAGGAATTCCTCTTCTCCCTAAAATTTCAAGAACCCTAAGCCTAGTGAAATTATTGGTGAGGCGGCAAGACGAATATATGTTGGCAAGCTTAAAGAGGGTTCGTGCGGATGATTTTGACAAGACAAGGAGTTGCGGAAAAGAGCTTAAGCGGGCGAGATCCTTGGAATATTTTGGGCTTATTGAGGTAATGATCCTTGTCCTCCTGTGAAATTGAAGATTTCAAGTTGTAGTAATTTGATCAATGAACTTGTGATATAAGGAATGAAGTTTAATAAGTGTTAAGATTCATGGGAAGGTTAAAAGCCGAGAAACTGCATGTTAGCCATTGAAGAGGTTAATCAATTTTATTGTTAGTTATAATCGTCACATGGTATACAAGAAATGGTATTTAGTTGTTAAAATTGTTTACAACTATATAACATGTTTGACTTAACAACTCGGATTAGAAAGGAAATTGATATTGTCGTCGATATTGATAGTTGCCGAGAATGAGGCTTAAGTTGTTGGACTGTTTTGTATAAAAATTGTGGGGCATAATTTTACACGTTCTATTAAGGCATGTAATCCCCTTTGGTTAGCTGAATTGTTGAGCCTTAAATGTGGCGTGTTTGGTTATTGCTTTCGGGCCTTGAAAAGGGTGGAAAAGTATGTAGAAACAAAGGAAGTGTTGTCCGATTTTCCGTAGAATTTAGTGACTTTGCACTTAGAATATTCTACTTTTGAAGTTAGAAGTTAATAGTTGTATTATGGTCATTATAGGTTGACATACTACGACGCATATCGACTTGGCAAGTGGATTGAACCGAAGAGATATGTGGAACTTTAAAATCTATTGAGCATGAATGGTTGTAAATGTATAGTACGGTAGACCTACGAGATTTAAATGAATTTAGTTTCATTTGATATCCTTGACTTGTTTTTAAAGGATAGAAATGTCTTGGTTTCAAAAGCATGAAGTTGGTTAATAACTTTATGGAAAGAAAAAGAATGGTTCATCCTAATAAGGTAAACAAGGATTTCTTAACTTGAAAACGTATAGGATACTTGATTGGAAAGTATTGAGTACTTGAACTATTCTAAAGTTAAGAGACTTGAAGTATTTTAAAAGTATAAGTCTTTTGGTTATAGAAGAATGTAAGTATCTAAGGTATAAAGCTAGTATAACGACTTTATGGAAAGTTGGTTGTAATAGCTTTATGGAAAGTTAAAAAGATTGGTTTCCTCTAAGTAATATAAGTATGATAAATGACTTGAAATAATGAAAGGCAAATTGATTTTAAGGCATCAATTGCTTAAGGTTTTAAAAGAAAGAAGTCACTTGATTTAGAAGCCTGTAAATGTATTTCTAACAGGTATTGTGACTTGTCTTGAAAAGTAATTATGACTTGATACTACGGTTATTAGTATCTTGGAAATTTTATATGAAAAGAGTCATTTTAAATGAATAGAAGTACGTAGTACTTTGGGTTAAATTCCCGGATTTTTATAATGACATGTTAGTGCCTTAGGTAAACTAAAATGAGAGTGTATATGAATAAGACTAATAAGAAGTTAGGGGGATTTCTTAACTTGCTTATGTTATGTATGATAAGCCGGTAGTGCTTATGTTATATTATGATAAGCCGGTAGCGCTTATGTTATGTATGTGTTTCTAGCTTATGTTATATGCATTTATAGCCGCCAGGTGCTAGTTTATGTTATTCTTACGGTAAAGCCCCGTTACTACTTATTCCATGGATTCGCTACTCATGATGCGAGTGCGGCGCTTGTACTCATTGCGGCCCACCGCCTAACCGTGAAATAGTCCCGCGGGTGAAATAGTCCTACGCGAGGAATACCTCACGCGGTCCACACGACCTATGCGCGGATACGCACTATGCGAGGATGTTACCTCACGCGGTCCATACGGCCTCATGGGTGAAATAGTCCCAGGAGTAGGATTGCTTAATGATACTACGGGCGGGTGGCCCTACTTTGATCATGAGCCTCCTATTTTTGGGCAGTAAAGTATACTCTTGTTTACTCTCATTGTTAGTAAGGCACATTGTACTGTTATTTGAGTTATCATACATGTCTCCAGCATTATTTTAGACTTATGATTTCATTACGATTTCGCCACATATTTGGTACATGTTGTACTGACCTCCTTCGGGGGCTGCGTTCATGCCGCAGGTAGAGTATACAGGTTGCTGATCCTCACTCTTAATATCACTGTTCAGCTGTTGAGAAGCTCCTTTACTTCGGAGGCTTATCCCTGGTATTGTCGGTTGTTGTACATTCAGGGGTATGACGGGGCCCTGTTCCGCCACAGTTGTTATTCTTAGAGGTCTGTAGTCACATTTGTGGATTGGGTTGTAAGAACAGAGATGTACTATTTTAAATTTTGTATTTGTTACGGAAGGTGGCCTTATCGGCTGGCCTGTTGATGTCTATTGTCTAAGTATTATTTTTTATTTTATGGGTTGTGTATGTTCCGCTGCTATTCTCTGATGTATACCTGAAAGGGGTGCCCAGGTAGGTGTTATACCCCGTAGTTCCAGGGCATGTACGTGAGGACGTACGTGAGAGAATGCGACCATAAGTTTGGAAAATATGA
Organism: Przewalskia tangutica; assembly: GCA_029844215.1. Classification (NCBI taxonomy): domain Eukaryota; kingdom Viridiplantae; phylum Streptophyta; class Magnoliopsida; order Solanales; family Solanaceae; genus Przewalskia; species Przewalskia tangutica. The sequence goes on along the minus strand of CM056719.1, from coordinate 33,576,728 downwards.
AAGATTTGTTTTTCTGACGGAAAATATTCCGAACCTTGTGAAGGAAATTTTACGTTTTCAATATTTTAACCAATTATGGATTTTTCCGAGAGATGAAATATTTTGGACCAATAGGAGGGCGACATGTGTCACCCCTAGATGAGCCATGTTGGACGTTTTTAGGAGGACAAGTGGCCAAGGCAAGTGGCCAAGTCTTGCAAGATATTTGTTGGGCAAGTGGGAAAGAGGGACCCACACACACACATGTCCCCAATCTACATCATACACATGATTCAATCCTAGCCCTTGGTTGTCTTATATAAACACCTCTAGTTGATGAAATCTTCCACACTTAGTATTATTTCAAGACTTGAAAATATCCTCCCTCTCCCTTTCTAGTTGCTCTCGTCCAAGCCCTAATTTCTTGAGCAATTGTTGTCCAATAATTCTTAAACTTCTAAGTGTTCTTCCTTGATGTATTAGGAAGATTAGTAACCAAGAGTTAGACAAGATTTCTGTTACACCCCGTAAGCCCAGAACATGTATAAGAGAATGTACGAAAGGAAACAAGACTTGGAAATTAGTACGAAAGGAAGAATTGTTTTTCCGACGGAAAATCTTCCGAACGTCGGAAAGGAAAAATGTTCGTTGTTGAGAATTGGATTCTCAAAAGGCATTATTTGAAGATTATGGAACTTATTAAAATTATGGAAATTTATTTTTACGGATTTGGTCACGTGGGGCCCACCCGAGGAATTTTACATTTTTGTGGGGCCACGAGGGTTACGGAATTTTATGGACGAATGAGAGGGCGACACGTGGCACTCCCACATGTGGTGTTGGACAAAAAATTGCAAGGGTGTTATGGTCATTTGACCTATGTAGATGATAAGTCTTCTAAGCTTGATATTGTTGACAAGTCAACTTGTCCACCTAGGCTTGATCCAAGTGAAACCCATCCTAACCTCACATTTGTGGACATTTAAACCCTCCATTGTGTTTTATAAGGTTACTACTAGTGCAAGACTAGCTCATTTACACTTAGAAATTTTAGAGAACCCTTGTTTTTCAAAGGAGACCTCTCTGCCTGGCTAAGCTCTCACATGAAATTTTTGTAGTTTTGATCCATTAGCCACAAGACTTTAACCCAATGTCCCTAAGAGTTTTGTAAGGATATCTCAATAGAAAGATTTCGGAAAAACGGAGTTTTCACGTTAGTCGCAAGGCGGAAACTAAGGGAGTTCTTCAACTTTGAAGTTGGAACTTGAAGATGGGTTCTTCATAGGCCTCTAAGGAGTGCTTGGAGAGGATTGGAACCTAAGGAAAGGAGCTAAGAGTTGCTAAGGCGCGACTTTGAATCTTGGAAATTTTAAGGGCTTTGAAAGGTATAAATTTTGTCGTTTTAGCAATTAAGTTTACTTATTGATTGTAGCTATGGTTATTAGCAAGCATAAGTTATATATTACGAAGTTTGATTATTATATTGGCTATTGGAACCCTAATCCGAAAACTAGCATGTTTAGCCTTAAGATTACAATTCAAGTCGATTATTAGTTTAAGCGTCGCATGTTGTATAAAGAAGGAAAGTGTAGTTGTTGAAGTTGTTTAGACTATATAACATGTTAGACCTTAGAACTTGGAATTTGAAAAAGGATTGGAAAAGACTTTGAATTGTTAGTATGTAGTTGGCCGAGAATGGCTTTAATTATGGAACTACTTTGTATGAATTGTGGGGCGGAATTTTACACGTATTGTAAGGCGTGTAATCCCCTTTGGTTGGTTGTTGTTTGGAGCCTTAAATGTGGCATGTTTGGTTATTGTATTCGGCCTTGAAAAGGTGGCAAAGTGAGTAGAAAAAAAGGAAGTGCTGCCCGATTTTCCGTAGAATTAGAGACCGTATACTTAGTATTATTCTACGTTAGAGGCTAGAAGTTGATAGTCTTGTTGTGACCATTATAGGTTGACACTTCTACGTACGGCGTATTCGGCTTAGCTTGTGGATATTAGCCGAAAAGGTATGTGAACTATCTCCTCTTCTAGCATGATTCCTTAAGATTAAGAAAGTATGTTCTACTCCTTAAATGATCCATTCCTTGGTTGTATTTGGATTGCCTAGAATAGAATTTGTTCTATGTACTTCCTTGATTGTACTTTGATGTTTAAGTTGTAAGTTGTGAAATCCATTTTCTTAGTGAAGTTTGGATTCTTAAAGGTGAAAGTATTTTACTTAAAGTACATAGAGTCTTGAAAAGGAAGTGGTTTCCAAATCTTTTGGGGCTAGTGCCTTAGTCCCAAAATCCTAAAGGTCATTATAATGACTTTAGGGGAGTCAAAGGAGTGATGTACTTAATTGTTTTAAAAGAGGAGAAATGACATGATTTAAGAGAAGTAACTTGATTTTAAAGGAGTGAGTTACTGAGGTTTAAAAGTAGAAGAAACTTGTTTTCTATATATTAAGAGACTTGAAGTGTTTTGAAAGTTAAGAACTTGATTTGTAAGTATGTGATACTTGGTTTTAATAGTATAAGTCTCTTGGTTATAAAAGGAATGGATATGTCTAAAACCATAAAGGGTTATAACGGCTTTATGGGAAGTTAGTTATAACGGCTTTATGGATGGTTTAGAAAGTTGTCTATTTTGATTAAAGGGCATAAGTTGCCTAGATTGTGAAAATTTGAAGTTACTTGATTTCAAGCCTTGAAATGAGTTTTCTAAACGTGTAGTAACTTACTTTGAAAAATAGACATGCCTTGATACTACGGGTGTTAGTATCTTGGGATTTTACACAAAAAGGAGTCTTTTGAAAAGAATGTACGTACGTAGTACTTTGACCTGTTTAATTGAGAATTTGTCTAAGAGTGCCTTGATAAGTACTTTGGCTTGTTAAATGAGAATTATTCTATTTGTGCCCTGATAAGTACTTTGGCCTGTTAAATGAGAATTATTCTATTTGTGCCCTGATAAGTACTTTGGCCTGTTAAATGAGAATTATTCTATTTGTGCCCTGATAAGTGCTTTGGCTTGTTAAATGAGAATTTTTCTATTTGTGCCCTGATAAGTACTTTGGCTTGTTAAATGAGAATTATTCTATTTGTGCCCTGATAAGTAATTTGGCCTGTTAAATGAGAATTATTCTATTTGTGCCCTGATAAGTACTTTGGCTTGTTAAATGAGAATTATTCTATTTGTGCCCTGATAAGTACTTTGGCACATTAAATGAGAATTATTCTATTTGTGCCTGATAAGTACTTTGGCTTGTTAAATGAGAATTATTCTATTTGTGCCCTGATAAGTACTTTGGCCTGTTAAATGAGAATTATTCTATTTGTGCCTTGATAAGTACTTTGGCCTGATAAATTGAGAATTTGTCTAAGTGTGCCTTGATAAGTACTTTGGCTTGATTAATTGAGAATTATTCTATGCGTGCCTTGATAAGTACTTTGGCTTGTTTAGTTGAGAATTGCCTATGTGTCTTTGGAAATAGCGGTTGTGTGCTATGGGTATATCGGTCGTTTGGGTCATTCCCCGGGTTTGTGGCATTTGCAATTTCCGTGGAATTTCTACCCACGATGCGAGAAATACCTCATGCGGGTCCGTAAGGACTTATGCGGGTGAAATAGTCCCATGCGGGCGGGTCCAGCCTATGCGAGGAATACCTCGTGCGAGTGCATGCGGCTTATGCGGGTGAAATAGTCCCATGCGAGGAATACCTCCACGGGTCCACGCGCCTATCACGGGTGAAATAGTCCCGCGAGTAGGATGGTTAAATGATCTGCGGGCGGATGGTCTGTTTTGATCATGAACTTCCTATTTTATATTGTAAGGATACTCGCTTACTCTCATTGTTAGTAAGGCACAATGTGTTGTAATTTGATTATCATATATGTCCCGGTTGGTTGTGTTACCCTATGGTCATGCTTTTTACGATGTGGGATTCCGGCATGAGACCACGAGGCATTTAGGACACAGGTGGGACTTGGTGTTCATGTATCCTTATTGGTGTTATTACATCATGGGTGCCAGCGATGAGGAAGGATTCCACGCATGATTGATATTATGGGCGTGAGACCCATAGTTATATTTGAGTAGTGACTTTGAGGGCTGCGTCACGACTTGATATGATGCTTATGTGTTATGTGCGTAGGTTGGCTATCGACATGTCTCTGTTTGTTTAGATGTTATGATTTTATTCACATTACTTCGCTCACATACTTGGTACATTCTTCGTCTTGACCTCGCCGAGGCTGCGTTCATCTGCAGAGTTTAGGTCTGTTGTTTGGTGATCGGCGGTGTAAGACCACCTTTCGAGTTTTGGATAGCTCCTTACATTGGGAGTTATCTTTTTGGTATAAGTTCTTTCGATGAGGCTTTATACGATTATGGGTGCAGTGGGGCCTTGTCCGTCATATTTGATAGAACTCTTAGAGTGCGTATTCATATGTGGGATTGGACTCATGTACAGTGTAGTGTCTTTTATTATGTATATTACATGGCAGCCTTGTCGGCTTTGCCTTGCACGTACGATTGGTTTTAAAGAAAAAAAAAAGAGGTGTTATTTCATTTCCGCAGTTTACTTAGTGGTTAAGGTAGAAGGGTGCCCAGGTAGGGCACCAGTCACGTGCCCGGGGATCGGGGTGTGACAGAGTGGTATCAGAGCAGTCAGTCCTCGGAATGTCTACAGACCGTGTCTAGTAGAGTCTTGATTATCGGTGTGTTGCGCGCCACACCCATAAACAGGTGGCTACAAGACATTTAGGAGTTGGTTTCTATTCTTCTCACTCTGAGATCGTGCCATAGAGCTGTGTTAGTAAGATAATTCCTCTCTGACGTATTGTTGTGTTCTGATTATGCCTCGAGAGGGCAACAACCGCCCGAAGGGCAAAGGAGTAGCGAGCTACTAGTCGACTCAGAGAGTTGATAGGGCTTATGCGAGTTATACCGGATGTTGTTCGCGATCGCGAAGTTAACTTCGCTGGGTTTGAGGCCAAGCACGAGCCTCCAGTTTCTCGATTAAGGGAAGACTTTAGGGTCATGAAGAAGCCATTATGTTATTGACCAAGATAAGCGGTCTGCAGTTTCGTCGGCCAGGAGGTTATTCGGCGATCTGAGAAGGTGTCTGAGAGGGTAGAGGCGGTAGCGGAGATCTGCGTAAGAGGCTAGACCGGTTGGTTATTCCGGTGAGTTTTGGACAAGTGCCTCGGCGAGTGAGATATTCGTCGACCTACCCGATACATACCCCGCACTCACGGTGGAAGATTGGACCCAAGGTATTTAGGAGCGGTCCAAGCTCCGGTCGAGGTTCTCGGAAGGCGAGTGTCACGACCCGTTCGGGGCGTGGATCGTGCCTTACCGGCACCAAGTAGTCATACATCGAGTAACCAGGAATATAAAACAAGACAGAAGCGATTTATAAAATAAGACCGCAGTTTATCGATGAAAAGCTTGCCTTTCGGCATAATATAAATAACTCAAGTTTTGCGATTCATCCCAGTGTACAATAGTACTCTGCACCTCTGAGAAGTAAACAACTATGGCGGGACGGGGCCGCCATACCACTGCATACAAAACTATCTACAATACAGGAGATCATACCCAAAGTAGAGCCTCGGAGAAAATGGAGCTCGACACCAACGCAAAGATCCTAAGGATGTGGATCTAGCACTCTTGCCTCTACTGCGGCATGAGCAGCCCGAAGGAGGTCGATAACAGTACCAAGTATGTGAAACTATAAAGTACTTAAATAAAATCGAGTATTCAAAACCTTTTCACAAATACAATCGATTCAATTGCACATAGTGCCACATCACAAACAACAAAGAATAGGAAAAGCGTAGCAGTCTATTCTAGGCGCGAATGATCGAAGCAAGGCGATCGCCCATAGTATCGTTCGTGCGTGCCTACTGGACTTCGCGGCCGCATAGGTCCCACAGCACCGCGTGAGATATTTCGCGCCGGGGCTAACCCGGCATCCGCCTAGGCTCCGCGGCCGCATAGCCTCAAAAGATCGCGTAGTCTCAGCGGACCGCGCAGGAATCCCGCGTCGGGCTAAGCGCCGGAATGATCAATCACGAGCATACGCTGCTCCGCATAGTCTCACGACCGCGTAGGCCGTAGAGACCCGCGTCGAGGCAAGCCGCGGTATAACGATCGAGGGTAGGTGATACAATAACGATACAATGGACTTAGGTTAGCAACGTAAGCCGCAAGAATGACCCCTTTACACGGCGTTACAAGACACTAACACGGTAGCATCATAACATGTCTACTTATCAAACAATCTTACTACACTTAACGTAAATCAATACAAGGCTTTTATAAACAAACAAGTAAGCAGTTCCTTTTATCTTTCTTAAGTTGTTATACCTAACTTCCCATAAAGCTAGTATAACTCTTAAGCTTTTGTTTTAAAACCAAGTATTTATCTTCTGTTAAAAATGATTCGATATTCTTTGAAATGTTTTCGGTTCTTTGTTATTGAGCTTAAGCGTGAGGCATTCTGTAAGTATTATTCGTGCTTAAGCGTGAGGCATTACCATAAGTATTATTCGGGCTTAAGTCAAAGACATTGCCGTAGTTATTATTCGATTAACACGTATGCGTCTCAGTACTATATATTGTAAAATATCATGCTTTAGGAAGAATCACATACCTTCTCGAAAACCACGCGAGTTGAATATGTCGCGCAGAGAATCGACTATAATAGTCACAGACATCAATCAAAGTCTAGACTACTCAAGGTCATTCTAAGCAGAGGGTTCATAATTCTACGGTAAGTCGGCGGCACAACCCTACCGGTGAGCTATGTAAGTCTCTCGTGAAAACACTAAGTGAGTCTGATTCAATTATTCTTCTTTAAACCCTTCTCATCGTGATAATATTCAATTCTATTCTGTGATATTCTTCTAAGTATCTAATACTTGTTCTAATACTACAACAGTAAGTATTCTCTAATTCCAAAGAGGGTTAGGATTAGTTACCTCGGTAAGCCCAATAATATCCTAGATAAAGTCGCGCCTGAGCAAGGTTTAGCTCCTAAGTTATGCGCTCCGCGACTCCAAGAAACCTTAGAAGTTCTTCACAACTTCTACTAAAGACTAAGGGATTTGGGCTAGGGTATTTTTGGGCATTATAACGATACTAGAAGACAACTTTTCTACCAAGGGAGGGGGGTAGATTTTGGCTAGGCTAGGGGTGGGGTAGCCTCGGCCAAGCTTCTCAAGGAGGGGGTGTTGGACGATTTGCTAACAAAGGGAGAAGAGGATTTTTAGACTTGGAAAGCTTTTGTGGATGAAGAACTCTTCATCTCTAAGGGGTATTTATAGGTCAAGTGAAGGCCAACCAATGGCCAAGATTTAGTAAGTGCTAGGCAAGTGTAGGGCAAGATTCACCCATGTGTCCTAGGCCAACTAACACACAAAATATCCTACCAACTACACTCTCCATTTCGTCCAATCCGAGCCCTCACGTCATGATGGGAGGGTGCCAAGTGGCGCCCTCTTGTTGGCCCAACACGTTCGTTTCTCGGAAAAATCATAAAAATTAAAAATGACATAGCGGAAATTCCCTACGAAAGTCGTGAAAGCGTTTCGTCAACGACTCTAAACGGGTCGTGAACAAAATTAATTCGGCCAAGCCTTAGTACAAGTTCAAATTTTCTACGCACGCCCCACGTACATACTGCGGAAATACGGTATAACATTCTCCCCTCAGAAACATTCGTCGAATGTTCCTTCTCAAAACGATTATCGAAGAAGCTTAAGCAGTTAGCAAATGCCACACACGGCCACAAAACAACACTTAGGCATAAATGATAATGGAAATTTACAAGTAGGAAAGTGAATTACCGGAGGTGTGGGGAATAGGTGAGATACTTGCCTCATGTCCTCCTCGGCTTCCACGTCATCTCCTCACGAGCTCGTTCCGCCACAAGACTTTGTGGAAGCCCGTCTTCGTCGCAGACGCTAACGACGATCGACTATCGCTATGGGAATCTCTCATACGATAACCCCGGTCACTGGACATCGTCAATCGGGTGTACCCTAGATGGATCCGATCATCTCCTCGGATAGATACGTGAAACACCGGATGCGCCTCCGGATCGGACGGCAGATCAACTCGTAGGCAACCTTGCCTACCTGCGGACAATCTGAAGCGGCCCAATGTACCTTGGTGAGTTTCCCCTTCTTCCGAATCTCATCACACCGCCGTGGGTGACACTTTAGGAAAACCCAATCATCTATGCGAACTCCGGATCCGACGACGATGATCTGCATCGACCATCGACTACTGTATCGATAGTCGCCTCGGATAAGCTTCACCTTATCCACCGCTGCTGCGCAAATCTGGTCCCACTAGCCGCACCTCGCCCACATCGAACCAACCTATAGGCGATCTGCACTTCCTCCCATACAAGGCCTCATAAGGCGCCATCTGAATCTTGGAGTGGTAGCTATTATTATCATGCAAACTCAACTAGAGGCAAATGATCCTCCCAACTACCATCGAAGTCAATAACACGGGCTCGCAGATATCCTCGAAGTCTGGATAGTGCGCTCTGCTGTCCGTGCATGCGTGGATGAAATGCGATTACTCGAGCTCACTGCGTCCTAAACCCCTGGAAGGACCTCGAAGTTAGCGTAATGGCGGGCTCCTGCATGCGATATGATCGAACTAGGGACTCTGCGATCGGCGATCTCTCGGATGTAAAGTCGGCATAATCCTCGGTAGAAAGTCGTCTAACGGGAAGAAAGTGGGCTGATTTAGTCGACTGTCGGCGATAACCCATATAGAATCATGTCTCCTCCGAGTGCGAGGTAATCGTGATGAAGTCCATGTTGATTACCTCCACTTCGGTCGGGATCTCAATCGTGCGTAACAAACCACCGTGCCTCGGTGCTCTACCTTCACTGCGACAACACGGGCGAGCTACGAACTCGCAACGTCCCTCTTCAAGCCATCCCACCAATACAGATCTAAGGTCGTGGTACATCTTGGTCGACCACGGATGGATGAAATGCTTGTGCCGTGTGCTTCCCCAAGAACTCTGCCAAGTCACGAAACATCCGAACACACAACTCGCCTCAAACCTTAGCACCCCATCGGTGCTACCTCAAAGGACCCTTGCTCACGAAGAGTCAGATCACGATAACGTGCCAACCGATCCTCGAGCTGTTGCCTCTTCACCTCGCCGGCGATGGAAGACTCGGCAACCTCACGAACTCTAACCCCATGCTATCGGAATCAATCAAGCGGACACCAAGGCTCGCTAACTGATGCAAATCACGAACCATGTCCCTCGCCATTGTTGCACATCGATAAGCTCCCATCGACCTACGACTAGAGCATACGCCACAACATTGGCCTTCCCGGGTGGTACAGATATCAACATCGTAATCCTTAAGCAACTCTAACCACCGTCTCGCCGTAAGTTCAGCTCCCTCGGTGAAGATATCTGGAGGCTCTTGTGGTGCAGTATAAATATCCACGTGAACCCATACAAATAGTGCCTCCGGATCTTGGCGTGAATCACGGTGCAACTCTAAATCATGGGTGGGGTAGTTCTCTCGTGTTTCTTGGTGTCGGGATGCATATGCTATAACTCGCCATGCTGCATCAACACATCCCAGCCCGATGCGACGCATCACAATACACGACATAACCATCTGGACCCTGCGGAAGAGTAAGAGCGAGGCGATCGTTAGTCTCTTTCAAGAATCGAAACCCCGCTCCAAGCATCGATCCACGAAACTTGGCGCCTTCGAGTCACCCTAGTCAATGGTGCGAAGATAGAAGCAAACTTCTCCACGAACGCCAGATAATATCCTGCAAGGCCCGAAAATCTGCGAACCTCGCCGGAGTAGTAGGTCTAGGCCAAGTCTCGCCTCGATCTTGGCGTATCACTCGAATGCCATCGGCCCGACAATATGCCCAAGAAACGCCATCAAGTCAACCAAAACTCACATTTGGAAAACTTGGCGTACAAGCTGCAGTCTGGAAGAATCACAAGATACTCAAATGCTCGCGTGCTCCGCTCTGGCGAGAATAAACCAGGATATCATCAATGAACACTATCACAAACGTGTCCAAAATGGTTTGAACACTCGGTTCATCAAATCCATGAATACCGCGGAGCATTGGTCAACCCAAAAGACATGACCACGAACTCATAATGCCGTCTGGGTCCGAATGCGATCCTAGGGACATCCACCTCTCGACACGAACTCGATGATAGCGACGCAGATCAATCTTGGAGAAACATCTCGCGCCATCTGGGCAAGTCGAACAAATCATCAATCACGGGAAGGGTATTCATTCTTAATGGTCACTTTGTTCCGCACAGTAGTCAACACACATGCGCGGCCCCGTCCTTCTTCTTCACGAACAATACGGCGCCCGGGAGAAACACTAGTCCGATAAAACCGCTTCTCCCAAATCTCTAAGCCGATCCTTCACTCTCAACTCGGCGGTGCCATTACGTATGGCGGAATGGAAATAGGCGAGTGTCCGCAATATGTCAATACAAACTCAATCTCCTCTCGTGAGGATACCCGAGGTCATCAGGAAACACGTGCGGGAACTTCACGACTCTGGGCTGCGAAAATCTGGTACCGCAGCCTTCGTATCAAACACCCGAACGAGATGGTAGATATACCCTTCGCACCATCTTCCTAGCCTTGAGGTAGGAAATAAACCTACCTCGGGGATACCGTGCTCCTCCTCCCACTCAACAACCGGGCTCGTGAAACTGGAACCGTACTACTCTCTCTGCGATCTACATTGGCGTAGCGAAGCTAGCCAATCCATCCCCATAATCACGTCGAAGTCAATCATCTCCAACTCTATCAAGTCGGCTAGGGTCCGACGATCGCAAATAGTCACAGGACAAGCTCTATATACCCGCCGAGCTACCACCGAATCACCATCGCGTAGCTACCTCGAAAGGGTCTATGGACTCGTGCTCTATCCTATCCTACTAGCAACAAGGGAGATATATGGGGCCAGTAGAACCGGATCTATCAAAGCATACACATCAAACCGAACCGATAAGGTACAGGCGACATCGGTGAGGCCTCACGATCTGTCGGTGGACAAAGCATATATGCGGTTACGAGGACCGCTAGAATCGGACTGCGCCACGACCTCTACCGCGACCGCTGATCCATGTGTACCTTGCCCTCCGGCGAGTAAGCTGTCGAGGATGAAGCGCAGCAGACCGTAGGTGAGCCTACCACCGGTAGCGCCCGGTCGGACAAACTCGCAGTGACCTGCTGGCCACAAGTATAGCAAGCTCGGTCTGACTCCCGAATGGTATTCGCCACAACGGGCAGCGAGACCTCGAGCAGTTAGCACCCGCTACCGAAATCAAGTCACTGGGGCCACGACGCCCCCGGCGCTCTGTGTCTTGAAAATGAGGTAGGAGCGCTCTGCTGGCCAGGTGCAAATCTGGACTTCTGGCGATGCCGCCCACCACGAGGACCACCAAAAGAACCGGCCGTCTTGGCCTTTCCTGCTGATATCGCTCTACCCGCGGTCTCTCGCTCCTCACAACCCGGTCATGAGCTGCATACGGGTTATGTCCATGCTCTGGTGAAGGACACACCCGCACAAGACTCGGCCATGTAATCATCTAGCCCGGTGACATAGCGATGCACCTGTCCTCCATCTGCTACGGTCACGAGGGACATATCGAGCCAAAGAATCAAACTCGACATTGTACTCCCTCACTGTGCGTCCTCCCTGCCTCAGCAACAAGAATCTATCAGCTCGTGCCCTCCTCATCTGCGGAGGCAAGAAGTGTGTGAGAAAAGCCTCTGAAAACTCATCCCATACTGCTGGAGGTGCATGCTCTCCCCGGGAAAGCTCCCATGAATCAAACCAATCGACTGCGGTGTCACGCAGCCGATGCGAACCGAATGTCACAGCCTCAGTCTCCGAAGCCCTGATCACCCGCATAATCCTCTGCAGCTGACGGATGAACTCCTGCGGATCATCCTCCGGCCTCGACCCGTAAAACTCTGGCGGGCTACAACTCAAGAAATCTCGTAGCCTCAAACTATCTGCCCTCGGGTGCACTACGGGTGCGACTGGAGCTGGAGCTGGAACTGTCGCATCCAGCCTCTCCTCGTATCGGGCCACAACTTTAGCCAATAGCTGGGCCATCTCCTTGTACCCTAACTCCTCCGCCCCAGGCTGTGGGACAGGAGGTGTGGGTACTGTGGTCTCTGCTGGGGCCAGCGGCGTCATAGAACTCGCCGTCTCTGGTATAGACTGGGCCTGAGCCCTCGTGACTCTGGGTGTCCTGCTAGCAGCTCCCTCGGCTGCCTTGCCCTTCTGGGCCCGGGTTGCCTTACGTGGAGGCATAATTGTTACAGGAAAGGAATACGTTAGAGGTCCAACCTATAACACGACTCTAAAGCACGATCTCGAATGAGAAGAATAGAAACCAATCCTAAATATCCTATCGCCTCACGATTATTGGTGTGGTGCACAACACAGATAATCAAGACTCTCTTGATACGATGTAGACACTTTCAGGATTAATCGCTCGATACCACTTTTGTCACGACCCGTTCGGGGCGTGGATCGTGCCTTAAGGGCACCCAAGTAGTCATACATCGAGTAACCGGAATATAAAACAAGACAGAAAGCAGTTTATAAAATAAGACACGTTTATCGATGAAAAGCTTGCCTTTCGCATAATATAAATAACTCAAGTTTTGCGATTACATCCCAACCGCACAATAGTACTACGGACCTCTAGGAAGTAAACAACTATGGCGGACGGGGCCCGCCATACCTGTATCAAAACTATCTACAATACGGAGATCATACCCAAAAGTAGAGCCTCGGAGAAAATGGAGCTCGACACCAACGCAAAGATCCTAAGGATGTGGATCTAGCACCGCTTGCCCTTACCTGCGGCATGAACGCGGCCCCGAAGGAGGTCGATGTAACAGTACAGTATGTGAAACTATAAAGTACTTAAATGAAATCGAGTATTCAAAACCTTTTCACAAATACAATCGGTTCAATTGCACATAGTGCCACATCACAAACAACAATGATAGGAAAAGCGAATGAGTCTATTCTAGGCGCGAATGATCGAAGCAAGGCGATCGCCCATAGTATCGTGCGTGCCTAGCCACTGGACTTCCGCGGCCGCATAGGTCCTGCACGAACCGCGTGAGATATTTCTCGCGTCGGGGCAGCCAACCCCGGCGTCCGCCTAGGCTCCGCGACCGCATAGCCTCAAAAGACCGCGTAGTCTCAGCGGACGCGCATAGGAATCCCCGCGTCGGGCTAAGCGCCGGAATGATCAATCTGGAGCATACGCTGCTCGCATAGTCTCACAGACCGCATAGGCCGTAGAGACCCGCGTCAGAAGCAAGCCGCGGTATAACGATCGAGGGTAGGTGATACAATAACGATTACAATGGACTTCCAGGTTAGCAACGTAAGCCGCGCAAGAATGACCCACTTTACACGCGTTACAAGACACTAACACAGTAGCATCATAACATGTCTACTTATCAAACAATCTTACTACACTTAGAAATCAATACAAGGCTTTTATAAACAAACAAGTAAGCGATTCCTTTTTATCTTTCTTAAGTTGTTATACCTAACTTCCCATAAAGCTAGTATAACTCTTAAGCTTTTGTTTTAAAAACCAAGTATTTATCTTCTGTTAAAAATGATTTAGTATTCTTTTGAAATGTTTTCGTTCTTTGTTATTAAAGCTTAAGCGTGAGGCATTCTGTAAGTATTATTCGAGCTTAAGCGTGAGGCATTACCATAAGTATTATTCGGGCTTAAGTCAAAGACATTGCCGTAGTTATTATTCGATTAACACGTATGCGTCTACCGTACTATATATTGTAAAATATCATGCTTTAGGAAGAATCACATACCTTCTCGTGAAAACCACCGCAAGTTGAATATGTCGTGCAGAAGTCGACTATAATAGTCACAGACATCAATCAAAGTCTAGACTACTCACGAAGGTCATTCTAAGCAGAGGGTTCATAATTCTACGGTAAGTCGGGCAGCACAACCCTACCGGTGAGCTATGTAAGTCTCTGTGAAAGCAGTCTAAGTGAGTCTGATTCAATTATTCTTCTTTTAAACCGCTTCTGCGTGATATGATTCAATTCTATTCTGTGATATTCTTCTAAGTATCTAATACTTGTTCTAATACTACAACGGAAGTATTCTCTAATTCCAAAGAGGTTAGGATTAGTTACCTCGGTAAGCCCAATAATATCCTAGATAAAGTCGCTGAGCAAGGTTTAGCTCTAAGTTATGCGCTCAGTGACTCAGAAACCTTAGAAGTTCTTCACAACTTCTACTAAAGACTAAGGGATTTGGGCTAGGGTATTTTTGGGCATTATAACGATACTAGAAGACAACTTTTCTACCAAGGGAGGGGGGGTAGATTTTGGCTAGGCTAGGGGGGTGGGGTAGCCTCGGCCAAGCTTCTCAAGGGGAGGGGGGTGTTGGACGATTTGCTAACAAAGGGAGAAGAGAGGATTTTTAGACTTGGAAAGCTTTTGTGGATGAAGAACTCTTCATCTCTAAGGGGGTATTTATAGGTCAAGTGAAGGCCAACCAATGGCCAAGATTTAGCCAAGTGCTAGGCAAGTGTAGGGCCAAGATTCACCCATGTGTCCTAGGCCAACTAACACACAAAATATCCTACCAACTACACCTCTCCATTTCGTCCAATCCGAGCCCTCACGTCCGCCAATGGGAGGGTGCCAAGTGGCGCCCTCTTGTTGGCCCAACACGTTTCGTCTCTCGGAAAAATCCGCAAAAATTAAAAATGACATAGCCGGAAATTCCCCTACGAAAGCTGTGAAAACGTTTCGTCGAAAAACGACTCTAAACGGGTGCTGTGAACAAAATTAATTCGGCCAAGCCTTAGTACAAGTTCAAATTTTCTACGTACGTCCTTACGTACATACTCTGGAAATACGGGGTATAACACCGAGGATTTTCTCAGTCAAGGCCACCTATTCCTCAGTGTTTCAGATGTGGTAAGCGTCATTCGGGGAAATGTCGTTATGGCACGGGTCTTTGTTTTTATTGTGGCCGTCCGGGCCATATTCTGACGGTATGTCCTTTTAGAAGGAGCACCGGTGAGGTGGCTCAGCCTATGAGGCCGGTAGTTGGTTCCCTTTCCTCCACAATGCGTCCCGGCGAGGTGTTGGATGTCGACCAACCGTGGTGGAAGTCGAGTGGAGTTTATAGTTCGCGGTCCTTGAACGCGAAATGACGTGACTACTGGGCAGGATCAGGAGGCGACATCGCACGGGGTTACAGGTATATCTCGATTCTTTTGAATCATGCGTGCATTGATAGATTCAGATTTCGTCCTAGAGTATATGTTTTCCCTTTGTTGCTAGCAGTTGTAAGTGATAGTACCCCAGAGGTAGGGATACCTTGATTAGTAAAGTGAAAAGTTAAGAATGTTGACAAGAATGATAAGTGAACTGAGACTATAGTTGTGTAGAGTTCAGACGTAGTAATTACCAATAATGTGATGTAAGGCGATAGGGAAGGATGTCTGATAGAAATACTTTGACTTATGTGATGGACCTCTAGTGAATAGGGGGATAAGGTAAGAAGTACCTTGAGATAAGAGAGAGATTTATTTCAGACTAGGAACGAGAAGTTAAGTGTGACGATGAGTCGGGTTGTAGACTCATTTCGGGTCAACCGATTGTATGGAATCGGGTGATATCAGTTAGAAATGGTCCTGTTATGTGGTAGGGTCCCGAGGATGCCAGGCCCAAGTTTAGTTAAATCGTTGTACGAGTTGGTGGATGCGTTCCACCGGAACTAGGTCGTAAGGACCGAGATGAGCCTTAGCAGAAAAATTCAAGTAGCATAATGGCCAAGTTTGGTTAGTAACTCCAAGGATTGGAGAACAGAAACAAAATTTGAGATTTTGTACGTGTACTAGATGAGTTTGAAAGTACGAGAAAGTATGACAAGTAAGGAAAGAAAGGAACCTCTAAGGATCCCGTGTTTTAGAAAGCGTAACCTTGAGTTTTGGGAGAAGAATTCGGACGGAAGGTCCATTTATATGTTTACGTATGTTAGGCGATGGCCAGGTGTGGCATCGTTAGTCTTGTGGAGTATTGATTGATAGGCATAGTATAGAGATTGTGTCGGGGTTTGTATAGCGTGACAACCGACTAAGAACATTCGGGGACGAATGTTTCTAAGGGGGGAAGAATGTTACACCCCGTAAGTCCAGAACAGGTATAAGAGAATGTACGAAGGAAACAAGACTTGGAAATTAGTACGAAAGGAAGAATTGTTTTTAGACGGAAAATCTTAGAAACGTCGGAAAGGAAAAATGTTCGTTGTTGAGAATTGGATTCTCAAAAGGCATTATTTGAAGATTATGGAACTTATTAAAATTATGGAAATTTATTTTTCGGATTTGGTCACGTGGGGCCCACAGAGAATTTTACATTTTGTGGGGCCACGAGGGTTCTGAATTTTATGGACGAATGAGAGGCGACACGTGGCACTCCCATGTGGTGTTGGACGAAAAATTGCAAGGGTGTTATGGTCATTTGACCTATGTAGATGATAAGTCTTAAGCGATATTGTTGACAAGTCAACTTGTCCACTAGGCTTGATCCAGTGAAACCCATCCTAACCTCACATTTGTGGACATCTAAACCCTCCATTGTGTTTTATAAGGTTACTACTAGTGCAAGACTAGCTCATTTACACTTAGAAAATTTAGAGAACCCTTGTTTTTCAAAGGAGACCTCTCGGGTTTGGCTAAGCTCTCACATGAAATTTTTGTAGTTTTGATCCATTAGCCACAAGACTTTAACCCAATGTCCCTAAGAGTGTTGTAAGGATATCTCAATAGAAAGATTTCGGAAAAAGCGGAGTTTTCACGTTAGTCATGGCGAAACTAAGGAGTTCTTCAACTTTGAAGTTGGAACTTGAAGATGGGTTCTTCATAGGCCTCTAAGGAGTGCTTGGATCGGATTGGAACCTAAGGAAAGGAGCTAAGAATTGCTAAGGCGCGACTTTGAATCTTGGAAATTTTAAGGGCTTTGAAAGGTATAAATTTTGTCGTTTTAGCAATTAAGTTTACTTATTGATTGTAGCTATGGTTATTAGCAAGCATAAGTTATATATTACGAAGTTTGATTATTATATTGGCTATTGGAACCCTAATCCGAAAACTAGCATGTTTAGCCTTAAGATTACAATTCAAGTCGATTATTAGTTTAAGCGTCGCATGTTGTATAAAGAAGGAAAGTGTAGTTGTTGAAGTTGTTTAGACTATATAACATGTTAGACCATAGAACTTGGAATTTGAAAAAGGATTGGAAAAGACTTTGAATTGTTAGTATGTAGTTGGCCGAGAATGGCTTTAATTATGGAACTACTTTGTATGAATTGTGGGGCGGAATTTTACACGTATTGTAAGGCGTGTAATCCCCTTTGGTTGGTTGTTGTTTGGAGCCTTAAATGTGGCATGTTTGGTTATTGTATTCGGCCTTGAAAAGGTGGCAAAGTGAGTAGAAACAAAGGAAGTCTTTGCCCGATTTTCCGTAGAATTAGAGGCCAGTATACTTAGTATTATTCTCGTTAGAGGCTAGAAGTTGATAGTCTTGTTGTGACCATTATAGGTTGACACTTCTACGTGCAGCGTATTCGACAGCTTGTGGATATTAGCCGAAAAGGTATGTGAACTATCTCCTCTTCTAGCATGATTCCTTAAGATTAAGAAAGTATGTTCTACTCCTTAAATGATCCATTCCTTGGCTGTATTTGGATTGCCTAGAATAGAATTTGTTCTATGTACTTCCTTGATTGTACTTTGATGTTTAAATTGTAAGTTGTGAAATCCATTTTCTTAGTGAAGTTTGGATTCTTAAAAGTGAAAGTATTTTACTTAAAGTACATAGAGTCTTGAAAAGGAAGTGGTTTCCAAATCATTTGGGGCTAGTGCCTTAGTCCCAAAATCCTAAAGGTCATTATAATGACTTTAGGGGAGTCAAAGGAGTGATGTACTTAATTGTTTTAAAAGAGGAGAAATGACATGATTTAAGAGAAGTAACTTGTTTTAAAGGAGTGAGTTACTTGAGGTTTAAAAGTAGAAGAAACTTGTTTTCTATATATTAAGAGACTTGAAGTGTTTTGAAAGTTAAGAACATGATTTGTAAGTATGTGATATTTGGTTTTAATAGTATAAGTCTCTTGGTTATAAAAGGAATGGATATGTCTAAAACCATAAAGGGTTATAACGGCTTTATGGGAAGTTGGTTATAACGGCTTTATGGAAGGTTTAGAAAGTTGTCTATTTTGATTAAAGGGCATAAGTTGCCTAGATTGTGAAAATCTGAAGTTACTTGATTTCAAGCCTTGAAATGAGTTTTCTAAACGTGTAGTAACTTACTTTGAAAAATAGACATGCCTTGATACTACGGGTGTTAGTATCTTGGGATTTTACACAAAAAGGAGTCTTTTGAAAAGAATGTACGTACGTAGTACTTTGACCCGTTTAATTGAGAAATTGTCTAAGAGTGCCTTGATAAGTACTTTGGCTTGTTAAATGAGAATTATTCTATTTGTGCCCTGATAAGTACTTTGGCCTGTTAAATGAGAATTATTCTATTTGTGCCCTGATAAGTACTTTGGCCTGTTAAATGAGAATTATTCTATTTGTGCCCTGATAAGTGCTTTGGCTTGTTAAATGAGAATTTTTCTATTTGTGCCCTGATAAGTACTTTGGCTTGTTAAAGGAGAATTATTCTATTTGTGCCATGATAAGTACTTTGGCCTGTTAAATGAGAATTATTCTATTTGTGCCCTGATAAGTACGTTGGCTTGTTAAATGAGAATTATTCTATTTGTGCCCTGATAAGTACTTTGGCCTGTTAAATGAGAATTATTCTATTTGTGCCCTGATAAGTACTTTGGCTTGTTAAATGAGAATTATTCTATTTGTGCCCTGATAAGTACTTTGGCCTGTTAAATGAGAATTATTCTATTTGTGCCTTGATAAGTACTTTGGCCTGATAAATTGAGAATTTGTCTAAGTGTGCCTTGATAAGTACTTTGGCTTGATTAATTGAGAATTATTCTATGTGTGCCTTGATAAGTACTTTGGCTTGTTTAGTTGAGAATTGCCTATGTGTCTTTGGAAATAGCCGGTTGTGTGCTATTGGTATATCGGTCGTTCGGGTCATTCCGGGTTTGTGGCATTCGCGATTAGTGGAATTGCTACCCGCGATGCGAGGAATACCTCATGCGGGTCCGTAAGGACTTATGCGGGTGAAATAGTCCCGTGCGGGCGGGTCCGGCCTATCGAGGAATACCTCATGCGAGTCGTAAGGGCTTATGCGGGTGAAATAGTCCCGTGCGAGAATACCTCACGCGGGTCCACGCGGCTATCGGTGAAATAGTCCCGAGTAGGATGGTTAAATGATCTGTGGGCGGATGGTCTTGTTTTGATCATGAGCTTCCTATTTTATATTGTAAGGATACTCTGTTTACTCTCATTGTTAGTAAGGCACAATGTGTTGTAATTTGATTATCATATATGTCCCGGATTTGGTTGTGTTACCACATGGTCATGCTTTTACGATGTGGGATTAGGGCATGAGACCACGAGGCATTTAGGACACAGGTGGGACTTGGTGTTCATGTATCCTTATTGGTGTTATTACATCATGGACTGCCGGCAGTGAGGAAGGATTCCACGGGCATGATTGATATTATGGGTTGAGACCCATAGTTATATTTGAGTAGTGACTTTGAGGGCCTGCGTCCCTGACTTGATATGACTGCTTATGTGTTATGTACTGTAGGTTGGCTATCAGACATGTCTCCTGTTTTGTTTAGACTGTTATGATTTTATTACAGTACTTACTGTTCACATACTTGGTACATTCTTCGTACTGACCTCCTTCGGGGGGCTGCGTTCATCTGCGAGTTTAGGTCTGTTGTTTGGTGATCGGCGGTGTAGGACCACCTTTCGAGTTTTGGATAGCTCCTTACATTGGAGTTATATTTTTGGTATAAGTTCTTTCGATGAGGCTTTTATCTGATTATGGAGATGCAGCGGGGCCTTGTCCCGTCATATTTCAGTAAAACTCTTAGAGGTCTGTATTCATATGTGGGATTGGACTCATGTACAGTGTAGTGTCTTTTATTATGTATATTACATGGCAGCCTTGTCGGCTTTGCCTTGCACGTACGATTGGTTTTAAAGAAAAAAAAAGAGGTGTTATTTCATTTCCGCAGTTTACTTAGTGGTTAAGGTAGAAGGGTGCCCAGGTAGGGCACCAGTCACGGGCCCGGGGATCGGGGTGTGACAATTTCACACCCCTAGCCTCAAACACCCCCCTTGGCCGAGAGTTAGGTGGAGTAAAACCTATGTGTTCTTCACTTTTTGGAGTTGATTCTTGAAGAGAAGTTGGTTAGGAGCTTCTAAGGGTGACTTGTGGCGGTTTGGAACATTAGGATTTGGCGCTAAACTTGCTTAGGAGCGACTTTAAGTTCTTGGATATTTTTTGGCTATTTTGAGGTAATGAACCTTGTCCTCTTTGTGAAGTTGAATATTATGTATATTGGAAGTATATTATGGAGTATGAGATATGTGGAGTAAGGTTTGGAAAGATTTGGATCTTCTTAACTTGTTAAATGGAGAATTGGCATGTTAGCCATTAAAATGGTAAAAACGTATACATTACTTGCTAAGAAGTTAATAACAAAGTAACTATAACTTATATAAAGATTGGAATATAAGTTGGAAGATTAATGAAGTAATTCCGGCATACTAACCAACTTGAATAAGTGAAGTTGTAATAGTTGGCCAAGGACCCCAACTAAAGGACTGTATTTACTTTGGACTGTATTTACTTTGGACTGTATTTACATTGGACTGTATTTACATTGTTGTTGTTGTTAAGGGGAAGATTGTTTAATCACGTCCATTTGGGCGTGTGATCCCCTTCTTTAATTGTTGTTGTTGTTAAGGGGAAGATTGTTTAATCACGTCCGTTTGGGCGTGTGATCCCCTTCTTTAATTGTTGTTGTTGTTAAGGGGAAGATTGTTTAATCACGTCCGTTTGGGCGTGTGATCCCCTTCTTTAGTTGTTGTTGTTGTTAAGGGGAAGATTGTTTAATCACGTCCGTTTGGGCGTGTGATCCCCTTCTTTAGTTATTGAATTATTGCACCTTAATTATAACATGTTAATTACGGTTATCGGGCCTTGAAAAGGTGGAAAAAGTGCGTAGAAACGGGGGAAATGCTGCCCAATTTTCCGTAGAATAAGAGATCTTACTTAGAAGAATCCTACGAAGAACTAGAAGTTGATAAGTGTGTTTTTTACTATTATAGGTTGACACTCTGCGCGCGACATATTTGACTCGGCAAGTGGATTTAGCCGATGAGGTATGTGATTCTTCCTATCCTCTTGAGCATGATATTTGAAAATATATATATATATATATAGTACGGTAGACGTACATGTGTTGACTGAATTTGGTTTCACTCTGATGTCTTTTGACTTGAAGTACTAAATGTTAAGAATCTTAAAATATTTCAAAAAGAGTTATGAATTATTATTCGGAAGGAAATTAATACTTGGTTTTAAAAGAATAAGTTCTTTTGGTTTTCCAAACAAATGTGAATGTTTGATTTATTATAAAGCTTAAGTGTTATACTAGCTTTATGGGAAGTTAGTGATAACAACTTAAGAAAGATAAAAAGGAATGGTTTACTTACTTGATTATGAAAGTCTTGTAATGATTTCTGAATGTGTGGTAAGTTGGCTTGATAAGTAAACATGTTATGATGCTACGGGTGTTAGTATATTGTGACGTTTGTGTAAGGGGGTTTTCTTGTTGAGCTTATGTTGTTTAACGATAAGCCCGTTGTGCTGGTATTATATCACTTACCCACGACTTGTTCTGAGCAGCGGGTTAGCTACCCCGTCACGAGAATACCTCATCTTGAGTCCATGGGACCTATGCGGGCTGCGGGACTTCGAGAATCACTCGGGTGTGTTACGCCGATGCGAGGAATACCTCATGCGGTCCGTGGCCATGCGGATTGCGGAGTCGAGGATGTTGCGCGGGTTAGCTACCCCGTCGAGAATACCTCATGCGGGCCTAGGTGGCTATGTGGTGCGGGAGTTCGAGATTAGGCTCGCATAATGATACTATGGGCGAATGGCCTTGCCGATCATTAGCGGCCTAGAAAAGACGATTGCGTTATATCTATTTTGCTTTTGTTTATCTTTGTACTATGCGGTTAAATTAGGTTGTTTAAATGCGTATTTGTGAATTGGTTTTAAGATGTTATGATTTCATTTGATACTTTCTGATTTCACATACTTGGTACTGTTATCTTGACCTCCTTCGGCTGCGTTCATCATGAGTAGAGGTACTCCGGTTTTTTATCCCCGCTCCTAGTATCACCGTTCTGCTTTTGGAAAAGCCCCGTTTCTCCGGAGGCTTATCTTTTGGGTATGATTTCCCTATCATTGTAGGTTTATGTACATTCAGGGGTATGGCGGGGCCCTATCCCTTCATAGTTGTTTACATTCTTAGAGGTCTGTAGTCCTGTTGTAAATTTGGGATGTAACTGTTCAGTTTTTATATATATACAGAAAGGTGACCGTTTTGGTTAGCCTGTTTCTTACTCTTTATTGTTTCATGTCTTTGATTTTATTTCCGCTGGTTTTTCTCTGATGTATTATCACTAGGGTGCCCGGGGTAAGGCACCAGTCACGGGCCCGAGATCGGGTCGTGACAAAAGTGGCTGCGTTAAATGCGCAGTAGGTACTCCGGTTGTTGATCCCGCCTCCAGGATCACCGATTACGCTTTTAGGAAAGCCCGTTTCTCGGAGGCTTATCTTTTGGGTATGATCTCCACCTGTCATTGTAGGTTTATGTACATTCGGGGTATGGCGGGGCCACTGTCCGTCATAGTTGTTTACATTCTTAGAAGTGCAGTAGTCTGTTGTAAATTTGGGATGTAATCGTTCGGTTTTTATATATATCTGAGAAAGGTGACCGTTTTGGTTGCTTTGTTTCTTACTCTTTATTGTTTCATGTCTTTGATTTTATTTCCGCTGGTTTTTCTCTGATGTATTATCACTAGGGTGCCCGGGGTAAGGCACCAGTCACGGGCCCGAGATCGGGTCGTGACAAAAGTGGTATCGAAGCGATTAATCCTCGGAAAGTGTCTGAACCGTATCTAGTAAGTCTTGATTATCGGCGTGTTGTGCACCACGCAATAATCGTGAGGCTACAGTATTTAGGATTGGTTTCCATTCTTCTCACTCTGAGATCGTGCCTTAGAAGCGTGTTATAAGTTGGACTCCTCCAGCGTATTTATTTTTGTACGATTATGCCTCACAAGGCAACCGGGCCCGAAGGAAAAGCGGCCGGGAGGCTGCTAGTAGGATCGAGAGGGTTACGAGGCCCATACGATCTTTACCCGAGTGATGCCTCGGTGGCGAGTTCCACGACGCCGCCGCCCCAGCGAGTTTAGAGCAGCGTGGTGTTACACCCGTAAGTCGGGACATATAGCGAGAATGTGCGTAAGGAATCAAGACTTGGAAATTGGTGCGAAAGGAAGAATTGTTTTTAAACGGAAAATCTTTCGAACGTCGGAAGGGAAAAATGTTCATTGTTGAGAATTGGATTCTCAAAATGCATTATTTGAAGAGTATGGAACTTATTAACATTATGGAAATTTATTTTTACGGATTTGGTCACGTGGGGCCCACCCGAGGAATTTTACGTTTGCGGGGCCACGAGGGTTCTGAATTTTATGGACGAATGAGAGGGAGACACATGGCACCTTCCCCCCACTTGGTCTTGGACGAAATTATGCAAGGGTATAATGGTCATTGACCATGGTAGAAGATCAAGTCTTGCTAGCTTGAGATTGTTGACTTGTCAACTTGTCCACTTGGCTTAACATTAATTATTCTTCATCCTAGCCCACAAGTGTTTTAATCTAAACCCTCCATTGTGTTATAAATGCTACACTAGT
The DNA here is from genome assembly GCA_029844215.1 of Przewalskia tangutica. Lineage (NCBI taxonomy): Eukaryota > Viridiplantae > Streptophyta > Magnoliopsida > Solanales > Solanaceae > Przewalskia > Przewalskia tangutica. The sequence continues at coordinate 33,552,697 of CM056719.1, read as the reverse complement.
GCAAGACTAAGTCTCCAAAACTTAGAAAAATCACAACCGATATCCCTCTACTGCGTGATGACGCAGCCCCGAAGGAGGTCGATCTGGCAGTACCAAGTATGTGGCCGAAAATACTATAAATGAAATCATAGTAGTCTATATAAAACAGGAGACATATATGATAACCAAACTACAGTACATAATATGTAAGCAGTCACGTCAAGTCAGGGACTCACGCCCTCAAAGTCATCACTCAATATAACTATGGGTCTCATGCCCGCAACATCAATCATGCCCGTGGAATACCTTCGCCACTGCGTGATCTACGATAACCACACCAAGGAGTACACATGAACACCAGGTCCTGTGTCATAAAAATCGTACGGGGCAAGTACGAAAGCCAACTACCAGATACCAAAGACCAAAGCCGTACCAACAAATCTATATAACCATACCACGAAGGCGACCGAGGCAAGTCTGAAGCCAACTACCGGATACCACTGCGCCACGTAGCTGGCGGGGCAAAATCTGAACTAACTACGGATACCGCCGAATCAGCCACGACCTCGGGCAAGTACGAGCCAACTACTAGATACCGCCGAATCGGTAAAACCTCGCGGAGAGCTAGTCCATGGAATAATAATCACGAAGCGTGCAGTGGAATGCTCGTCACTGCCGTGCGTCAGTAAGATCATAACAAATCAACCCCTCCATCGAGAGAGCGGTGGTATAGAAATACAATACTAGCACGACAAGGCTATCACGTACAAACATAGGCAAGTTACACACAACTCAAGGTACTTTCATTTTATGCCAAAGTCGGGTTTTAACCCCAAGTACTACGTCGTTAAATTCTTTTAAAAGATCCATTTCTTTTACAAAGGTCACCCACCCGTATTATCAAAATAGAGTGACTAACATTTTAAGTAAACCAAAACAACTTCCATACTTTCCTTTTAAACCAAATTAAGACAATACCATGCCCTTTTTAAACCAAAACACTTTCCCTTTTAAAATCAAGTAACAACATTCTTTTCCAAAAGTTCAAGTTGCCTAATTTCAAATACTCAAGTCTCTTATTTTCGAAAGATTTCATAGCTCATAGTCTTAATCACTTAACAACGTAATCTCTTTTAAAACAATTTGAGTAACATAAGTCTATGTGTGAGTAGGTTATACTTGTTTATGACAATCTTATTAAAGCGACCATGATCTAGGAAATGTAATATAATTTTGTCTTATCTTAGCTTACATGCGGATGGAGGTTTCTCTGGTTTTGATAATAATTAATTAGTCAATACATTTTCCTTTATTAACGCTGCGATGGTTTTCGATACTTATTCTCATTTAAATCAATATAACTTATTCCTTTTAAAACCCAATTACCCATTTCTCATAAATGCGGTTTCACAACTTTTAACACAAACCAAGTCCGTAGCATTTCACATCAAGTCATTAATAAGTCAAGTCTCTTATCTTTTAAAACCACAAACTATTTCTTTACCTACATAAAGTTGTTATAACAAACTTCCCATAAAGCCGTTATAATACTTTATGTTTTAAACCAACCTCTTGTTTAGCACGTGTCGTCTACCGTACTACATAGTTCACACAATCATGCTAGAAAAGATAGGAAGAGGTTCACATACCTCGCGGCGATTATCGACAAATAGAAAAAGCTCCAAAATCAGTAATCCTGCTAGCCTTTTCCACCCTTGAGTAGAATACGCTACTCGCGATCTTGACCTATAATGGCCATAAAACGTCTATCAACTTCTGGATCTCTTCGTAGAACAATTCTAGGTAAACAGTTCCTTATTCTACGGAAAATTCGGCAGCACCTCCTCACCCCACATGACCACAAAAATCTCCTCACTAACAAGGCGCTACCAAACCAACAACTCGAAGGGGGTTACACGTAACCGGACGTATACAACACTTGCCCCAAAAATACTACAAGTCTCAGTAAATACTGATCCGATGTAAATCTGATTCAATTGTCACGCCCGAACCGGGCGTGGTAGTGCCTACACAGGCACCCTTCTACCTTAACAACTAAGTAAACTGCGGAAATTAAATAACACCTCATTTTTTTTTACCAACGTACGTGCAAGGCAAAGCCGACAAGGCTGTCATATAATATACATAAACAAAAGACACTACACTGTACATAAGTACAATCCCACATATGAATACAGACCTAAGAGTTTCTTGAAATATGGACGGGACAAGGCCGCCGTACCATGCATACAAGCAGCATGCTTGAAGGAACTATACCAAAATGATAAACTCACGAGCAGAGGAGCTATCCAAAAACTCGGCGGTCCTACACTGCCGATCACCAAAGCTGCACCTAAACTGCGGCATGACGCGGCCCGAAGGAGGTCGATGCGAAGAATGTACCAAGTATGTGAAACGATGAAATCTGTAATGAAATCATAACGATCTAAAACAAAGCGGGAGACATGTATGATAGCCAACCTACGATGCATAATACATAGCGATCATATCAAGTCGATGGCGCGTACCTCAAGTCATTTCTAAAATATAACCATGGGTCTACGCCCGTAATATCAATCATGCGTGGAATCCTTCCTCATCGGCGATCCATGATGTAATAACACCAATAAGGATACATGAACACCAAGTCCCACCTATGTCCTAAATACCACGTGGTATCATGCGAAATCCCACATCGTAAAAGCATGACCATAGGGTAACACAAACGGTCCAGGGGACATATATGATAATCAAATTACAACACATTGTGCCTTACTAACAATGAGAGTAAGCAGAGTATCCTTACAATATAAAATAGGAAGCTCGTGATCAAAGAAGGACCGTCCGCGCGGTATCATTTAGCCATCCTACTCGCGGGACTATTTCACCCGCGTAGGCGCGTGGACCGCGTTAGGTATTCCTCGCATGGGACTATTTCACCCGCATAAGCCCTTACGGACTCGCGTGAGGTATTCCTCGCATAGGTGGACCCGCCCGCGTGGGACTATTTCACCGCGTAAGTCCTTACGGACCCGCATGAGGTATTCCTCGCATCGTGGGTAGCAATTCCACTGAATATCCAAATTCCACAAACCCGGGGAATGACCCCAAAACGACTGATATACCAATAGCACACAACCGGCTATTTCCAGCACACATAGGCAATTCTCAACTAAACAAGCCAAAGTACTTATCAAGGCACACATAGAAAAATTCTCATTTAGCAAGCCAAAGTACTTACCAAGGCACCCTTAGACTAATTCTCAATTAATCAAGCCAAAGTACTTATCAAGGCACAAATAGAATAATTCTCAATTAACAAGCCAAAGTACTTATCAAGGCACAAATAGAATAATTCTCATTTAGCAAGCCAAAGTACTTTCCAAGGCACCCTTAGACTAATTCTCAATTAATCAAGCCAAAGTACTTATCAAGGCACAATAGAATAATTCTCAATTAACAAGCCAAAGTACTTATCAAGGCACAAATAGAATAATTCTCATTTAGCAAGCCAAAGTACTTTCCAAGGCACCCTTAGACTAATTCTCAATTAATCAAGCCAAAGTACTTATCAAGGCACAATAGAATAATTCTCAATTAACAAGCCAAAGTACTTATCAAGGCACAAATAGAATAATTCTCATTTTATCAAGCCAAAGTACTTATCAAGGCACAAATAGAATAATTCTCATTTTATCAAGCCAAAGTACTAATCAAGGCACACTTAGACAAATTCTCAATTTATCAAGCCAAAGTACTAATCAAGGCATCACATAGAATTATTCTCAATTAAACAGGCCAAAGTACTACGTACGTACATTCTTTTCAAAAGACTCCTTTTTATGTAAAACCCCAAGATACTAACACCCGTAGTATCAAGGCATGTCTATTTTTCAAAGTAAGTTACTACACGTTTAGAAAACTCATTTCAAGGCTTGAAATCAAGTAACTTCAAATTTTCACAATCTAGGCAACTTATGCCCTTTAATCAAAATAGACAACTTTCTAAACCTTCCATAAAGTCGTTATAACCAACTTTCCATAAAGCCGTTATAACCCTTTATGGTTTTTAGACAATTTCATTCCTTTTATAACCAAGAGACTTATACTTTTAAAACCAAGTATCACATACTTACAAATCAAGTTCTTAACTTTCAAAATACTTCAAGTCTCTTAACATTTAGAAAACAAGTTTCTTCTACTTTTAAACCTCAAGTAACTCACACCTTTAAAACAAGTTACTTCTCTTAAATCATGTCATTTCTCATCTCTTAAAACAATTAAGTAAATCACTCCTTTAACTCCCCTAAAGTCATTACAACAACCCTTAGGTTTTGGAACTAAGGCACTAGCCAAAATGTTTGGAAACCACTTCTTTTCAAGACTCATGTACTTTAAGTAAAATACTTTCACTTTTAAGAATCCAAACTTCACTAAGGAAATGGATTATACAACTTACAATTTAAACATCAAAGTACAATCAAGGGAGTACATAGAACGAATTCTATTTTAGGCAATCCAAATACAACCAAGGAATGGATCATTTAAGGAGTAGAACTTACTTTCTTTATCTTAAGGAATCATGCTAGAAGAGGAGATAGTTCACATACCTTTTTGGCTAAATCCATAAGCTAAGCGAATCGCGTGCGTGAAGTGTCAACCTATAATGGTCACAACAAGACTATCAACTTCTAGTATCAACGTAGAATAATACTAAGTATCACGATCGCTAATTCTCACGGAAAATCGGGCGACTTCCTTTGTTTCTCACTTTGCCACCTTTTTCAAGGTCGAATACAATAACCAACACGCCACATTTAAGGCTCCAAACAACAACCAACCAAAGGGGATTACACGCCTTACAATACGTGTAAAATTCCGCCCATGATTCATACCAAAAGTATAATACTTCACTAGCCATTCTCGGCCAACATATAACCAATAACACTACGTCTTTTCCAATCCTTTTCCAATTTCAAGTTCTTAGGTCAACATGTTATTTAGTCATAAACAACTTCAACAACTACAATTTCCTTCTTTATTCAACATGCGACAACTTAAACTAATAATCAACTTGAATTTTAATCATAAAGCTAAACATGCTAGTTTTCGGATTAGGGTTCCAATAGCCCATAAACATATCAAACTTCATACTATATAACACATGCTTGCTAAAATCCATAGCTACAACAATAAGTAAGTCTTAACTACCAAAAGCGACAAAATTTATACCTTTCCAAGCCCTTAAAATTTCCAAGATCCAAAGTCGCGTCTTAGAAATTCTTAGCTCCTTTCCTTAAGTTCCAATCCGCTCCAAGCACTCATTAGAGGCCTATGAAGAACCCATCTTCAAGCTCCAACTTCAAAGTTGAAGAACTCCATTAGTTTCCGCCTTGCGACTAACGTGAAAACTCCGTTTTTCCGAAATCTTTCTATTGAGATAACCTTACAACACTCTTAGGAACCTTGGTTTAAAGTCTTGTGGACAAAGGAACAAAATTACAAAATTTTGTGTGAAGGAGGACAGGCAGAGCTCTTCTAGGCTAAGCTCAATGTTCTCAATTTTTTCTAAGTGTAATGAGCTAGTCTTGCACTAGTAGTAACCTTATAAAACACAATGGAGGGTTTAGATGTCCACAAATGTGAGGTTAGGATGGGTTTCACTTGGATCAAGCCTAGGTGGACAAGTTGACTTGTCAACAATATCAAGCTTTGGAAGACTTATCTTCTACCATGGTCAATGACCATTTTACCCTTACACAATTTCGACCAAGCCATGTGGAAGGAGTGCCACGTGTCTCCCTCTCATTCATCCATAAAATTTCGTAACCCTCGTGGGTCCCACAAAACGTAAAATTCCTCGGGTGGGCCCCACGTGACCAAATCCGTAAAAAATAAATTTCCATTAGGTTAAGAGTTCCATACTCTTCAAATAATGCATTTTAAGAATCCAATTCTCAACAACGACATTTTTTCCTTTCCGACGCGTTGAACATTTTCCGTCGGAAAAACAATTCCTCCTTCGTACAAATTTCCTAGTCTTGTTTCCTTACGTACATTCTCTTTTACATGTCCTGGACTTACGGGGTGTAACATCAATTCTATTCAATCATCCTTCCAATATATATATTCAATTCTAAGCTACTACAACATGTAATATCCAATTACAATAGAAGGACATAGATCATTACCTCGATAAGCCCAAAATTATCCAAGTTTATAAGTCGATCCTGAGCAACGTTTAGTCCAATTCCTTACGCTCCAATCCGCTCCAAGCAACACTTAGAAGTTTAAGGATTTTTGGACAATATTTGGGTCAAGATATTGGCTCATTCTGAGAACAAGGAGACGGAAGGGAGGGAATTTTCAAGACGTGAAATCTCTAAGTGTGGATGAAATTATGTCTTGCACTAAGGGGGTATTTATAGGCCATTCCAGGGCTCGGATTGCAGCATGTGTGTGGTCTAGATTGGGCCATGTGTGTGTGGGTCCCACTTATCTATCTACTACACAAAATATCTTCAAGACTTTGACCAAATATTTTAAGCCTTTAACATGTAAAAAACGTGCCAACCATGACCATCAATTTCGTCCACCAAGTGTCACCTAGGGTGACACATGTCACCTCCTATTGGTCCAAAATATTTCATCTTCCGAAAATATCCGTAATGCCAAAAAATCCGAAAATAAAGTGGGCCTCACAAACCGTAAATTTCTCCCGTGGGCCCCACGTGACCATTTCCGGAAAATAAAATTCCATAATTCTCAAATATTCCAAAAGTCCGAATCTGAATCAGGAATCCAATTCCCATTAACGAACCTTTTCCTTCACAAAATCTGGAACTTTTTAGTCGAAAAATTCACATCTTTCTTTCTTTTCAATATCACTGCGTATTCTCAAATGCGTATGTCCTCACATCCATACCCTGTAACTACGGGGTGTAACATTCTTCCCCCTTAGAAACATTCGTCCTGAATGTTCCTTCTAAGTCTCCAAACATACATGCGCAGGTATAGCCTCCACTAATACCCCTTACAAAACCGATCATGCCACCAATGGCTAGAATATAACAATGCGCAAAAACTCAAATCCAAGCCAACGAGGAATCCACTCTATCATCACAAAAAGCTCCCACCCATGGTCTACAGAATACTTCCTTCGCATCTTCACTTTACCAAAGAAAAGATCATTTCCGTTCTCATAACATATGCTCGCTTCTTCCCTTACTCGTCGTACCCTTCTCGTACACCCGAACTCTTTCTAGTACACTTACCACACTCCCTTCATCACTTCGGTTTCCAAAACCTTGGAGTCACTACCTCCAAACTTGGTCATCTGACTAGCCTCAAATTCTTTTAAGGCCATTCCCGGTCTTCATGGTCCGATTCTGGTCGAACCTACCCACGAACTCATATGATGGTTACCTAAACTTGGGCCTAGCACCCTCGTGACCCTACCTCCTGGCGGGACCACCTCGAGCTGACCCCACCTCATGCCGGGCTACGGGTTGACCCGCGAATGGTCCTCAACCCGACCCATAATCGCGCCAAACTCTTGTTCCCCGATCCGGAACAATCTTACTAATTCACGTCATGAAAGCTACCACTTCCATCTCACACTACCCATGGAATTATCACACTAATACACCATATGCATATAATGCACTCCGACAAGGATCATCTGCAAAATCCTTTACTCAAGACGGCCTTACATCTAAGGTCTCAACGTGTAATATTCTAAGGTTCACACCTTCTATGTCCTCATACTTATCCTATCAACTAACCATGTTTTCTAACTCACAAATAACACAACGTTATCCGTACATAGCACACAATAATAAGATCATCATATCAAGCATACTAAACTCTAGAGGGTTAAGGTTATACCTGAAAGATTCAAAATAAGCGATTCAAAAGACTGTTAATACTGGGAACTTCCACCGCGACCTCTGCCGTAGCCTGCCGGTATATGAACATCCTGCCTCGCTATTGAAGGTGAAAAACCTGCCACTGATCCCGTAGTCTGTGCTATCCCACTAGTGCCACCTCCGGTCGGACAGTTTCTCGCAAAATGGCCCTGCTGGCCGCATGTAAAGCAAACTCCCATACTAGCACGACACTCCCCCTTATGGATTTTACCGCAATGGCCACACTGAGGTAAGGGTGGCCTCATCTGGCCAACACCACTACTCCCCCGAAAACCTGAACCCCTGGCGGAGGTGCATAACTAGCCTGTTGCTGAGGCGGTCCGCCTCGAAAGTTACCAAAGGACCCTGCTGTTCTGGCCCTTTTCTGCTGATCTCGGTCATTCTGTCGACCCCTCCGCTCCTCACATCCAAGTGCATAAGTCTGCATGCGGGCAATGTCCATGCCCAGCTGAAGAGCTACACCCGAGCAACTCTCTGCTAGATAATCGTCAAGTCCTGTGACATATCGGTGCACTCTATCCTCCATGTCTGCCACTAACGCAGGGACATATCGGGCCAACGAGTCGAACTCCACGTTGTACTCCCGAACCGTACGCCCGTCCTGCCTCAACATCAAAAATCTGTCGGCCCGAGCCCTCCTCATCTGTGGAGGCAAGATGTCACGACCCGAACCCGGGCCCGTGACTGGTGCCTTACCCCGGGCACCCAAGTAGACATACATCAGAGTAATCAGCGGAATATAAAACACAACATGAAACAATGTAAAAGAGACACAGTTTATCTGAAGAAAAGTTGTCTTTCGGCATATATATATAAAAACTTAAATCCGAACAGTTACATCCTTTTTACAAACTCTGCCCACAACGATTCTGAGACCTCTAAGAATGATATAACAACAATGGCGGGACAGGGCCCCGCCATACCCCTGAATGTAAGTACCTACAACGACAGGGGACTATACCACTGATAAGCCTCCGGAGAAACGGAGCTTCCCAAAACGCTGGACTGTGATCCTAAGAGCGAGGATCAACACTGGTGTACCTCTACCTGCGGCATGAACGCAGCCCCCCGAAGGAGGTCAGTACAACAGGTACCAAGTATGTGAAACTGAAAAATACTGTAAATGAAATCATAGTAGTCTATATAAAGCAGGAGACATGTATGATAACCAAACTACAGTTCTCAATAAATAAGCAGTCATGTCAAGTCAGGGACTCACGCCCTCAAAGTCATCACTCAAATACAAATATGGGTCTCATGCCCACAACATCAATCATGCCCGTGGAATACCTTCCTCACTGCCGATCATGATATAAAAGCACCAAGAAATACACATGAACACCAGATCCCACCTGGGTCCTAATAAAACCGTCCGGGGTACGGACGAAGGCATCGCCGACTACTAACACCCACAGGACCAACAAGGTCATAAACTGTATCATGAGATCTGTCTAGACCGCCACATGATCGGCCGCCACTCGCGCGATATCTAATGTGCGCGTCTAGTCCTGGAACTTCCCGCAGCTCCGCATAGGCCACTCCAATGGCCCGCATGAGGTATTTCTCGCATCGAGGGTAGCTACTCCCCGGCAACGTCCTGGACTCGCAGTCCGCATGGCCACATAGACCGCATGACCATAAAGGCCGCACACTAACCTGGAACTCCCGTAGCTCCGCATAGGCCACACAGACCCGCATGAGGTATTCTCGAATCATAGGTCACACAGACCCGCCTGAGTCTACCCCGCATCGGAGGGCAGCTTAACCCCCGGAATCATGTCAAGAGGTGAGTGATATAATACTAACATAACAACTTATCGTTAAACAACATAAGCACAACAAGGGAAACCCCTTTACACAAACATCACAAGATACTAACACACGTAGCATCCTAACATGTTTACTTATCAAATCAACAAGAAGGTATTACAAGTGTTATACCCCGTATTTTCCAGAGTATGTACGTATGGACGTACGTACGAATTTTTGAGCCTTAAGTTAGGCATGTTTCGAAATTTTTGTGCACAACCCCCGTAGAGAGTCGTTTTTCGACGAAACGTTTTCACAGCTTTCGTAGGGAAAATTCCGGCTATGTCATTTAGTATTTTTGCGAATTTTTCCGTGAGACGAAATGTTTTGGACCAATGGGAGGGTGACACTTGTCACCCTCAAGTGGGCGTTTGGGTTGGCCGAATTGGTCACGGGTTTGAGGCCTATTGGCCCCTTATTTTGTGCCTTGTTTTGGCCTTGTTTTGTGCCTTGTCTTGTGCCATGTTTTGTGGAGTAGGGTTTAGGGTGCACTTGGCTTAATCTTGCCCTTACACTTGCTATACACTTGGGAGGATCTTGGCCCTTGGTTGGCCTTTGGTTTTGCTATAAATACCCCCCTAGATGTGGAGACTTCATCCATTCCAAAACTTCCAAGTCTTGAAACCCTCTCCTCCCCCTTTGTGAGCTCTAAACCGAGAGCCTTCACCCTCCCCCTTTTCGTGTGGCCTTTGGCCGAGAACTCACCCTCCCCCTCGCCTAGTTGTGCTAGCCGAGCCTACCCCCCCCCCCTTGGTAGAAAGTTGTCTTCCAAGTATTGTTATAATGCCCAAAATACCTTAGCCTTGTACCTTGTAGTATCCCAAAGATACCTCTATACGTAGAGTCCGGAAATACTACCTTTTGTCCCTTTAGTCTCAAACCGAAACCCTAAGAAAATCTTCATTGTTTGATTGAAGTATTTAAGTAGAAGTTGGTTAGAACTTCTAAGGGTTGTTTGGAGCGGATGGAGCACCGGAGTTGGAGCTAAACGTTGCTAAGGATCGACATTTAACTTGGATAATTATGGGCTTATCGAGGTAATTATCTTGTCCCTCTAGTTGTAATTGGAAATTACATGTTGTTAGAATATATAGTTGAAGTATACTATATATAGAACTAAGCTTAGTACTGCGGCAATGTCTTTTGACTTAAGCCTGAAGAATATAGAAAAGAAGCAATCAGATTTACATAGGGTGTATTGCAGTAGACTTGTGTAGGTTGTACACGTCCGGTTAGGCGCGTAAAACCCCCCCCCCCTCGTTGGCTTGGTAGTCGGCCTAGTTAGAGGAGGAGATTTACGCTGTTGTTGCGGGAGAGTCTTTGCCGAATTTTACGTAGAAAGATGAAAACATGTGTTTAAAAGTTAATAGACGTTTGTGGCCTTTATAGGTGAAAGTACTAAGAGTAGCGTATTCTACTCGAGGAGTGGAAAGGGCTAGCAAGGTTGTAGTACTTGGAGCTTTTGCTTATTGTCGATAATCGTCGCGAGGTATGTGAACCTCTTCCTATCTCTTCTAGCATGATATGTGTGAACTATGTAGTACGGTGACGTACGTGTGTTTAATGTATTTGATTGGTTTGAAACATAAAGTTTTATCACGGCTTTATGGGAAGTTGGTTATAACAGCTTTATGTATGTAAGAAAATGGGTTGTGGTTTTTAAAAGATAACTGATTTGAGTTATAACTGGCTTGGGGCGTTATAATAAAACTTGAAGTATTTCAAAAGATTTATGAATCGTTTTGAAAGAAGTGTAGTATTGTGCTTTGAAAACTTAAGAGTTATACTAGCTTTATGGGAAGTTAGGTATAACGGCTTAAGAATGGTTTACTGATGTTAGAAGTTAAGAGACTTGATCTTATAAGATAAGAGACTTAACTTATTTGTTTTAATGTGAATGTTTGTGTGAAACCTCATTCGTGAGTAATGAGTACTTGATTTTATTTAAAGGGATAATGTTTCTTGATTTGGAAATCGAATGTGTATCGACAGGACCATGCGGCGTTAATAAAGGAAAATGTATTGAATAATGATGAATTGTATTAAAACCAGTAGAAACCTCCATCTGCATAGAAACTAAGATGAGACAAAATGATATTACATTTTCTAGATCATGGCTGCTGTAATAAGAATGTTGTAAACAAGAATAACCTACTCTCACGTGCGACATATATTACTCAATTGTTCTAAAAAGGAATCAAGTGATTAAGTTTATGAACTATGAAACCATTTGAAAATGAGAAGCTTGAGTAATTGAAACTAGGCAAACTGGAACTTAGGAAAAGAATGTTGTTACTTGATTTTGAAAAGGAATATGGGTTGGTCATTCTAATACTACGGGTATCGGGTGACTTTTATAAAAGTAATGGATCTCTTTTAAAGAATTTAACGGACGTAGTACTTTAGGGTTGAAACCCGGACTTTGGCATAAAATGAAGGTACTTTGAGTGATGTGAAACTTGCTTATGCTTGTTGTGGTGAAACATTCCTATGCTTGTTGTTGTGAAACTTGCCTATGCTTGTGATGATAGCCTTTGTTGTGCAAGTGTGGTGTTTCTGTGTTACCGCGTCTCGATAGAGGTCGGTTGGTAGTTGAGGTTTCTTCGCTCGGCTGGGTATCGGTGGTCGGCTCTGCATCTGCCCGTCTCGTGGCGATTCGGCCTTGGTATCTGGTAGTCGACCGCGCTTGCCCGTTCGATATAGTGACGGTTTCGTGATACGCCTTGGTCCCGGTGGTCAGCCCTCGTACTTGCCCGGTCACCGCGTGGCCGGCCTTGGTATCCGATGATCGGCTCGTGACTTGCCGTGTCGGCTTCGTGTTTTGGTTGCATTGTATTGGTACGGTCGGATCTGGTAGTTATACTTGTCTGTCACGGTTTTTATAACACGGTGGGACTGGTGTTCATGTATAATCCTTGGTATTGTCATATCATAAAGCTAGGCGATGAGGAAGAAATTCCACGCACAGTGATAATTTGGAGCGTGAGTCCTCGTCTTGATATCGGTTATATGTTATATATGTAGTTTGGTCATCATACAAGTCTCCGCTTTATATAGACTATTATGATTTCATTTCTGATATTCTGATTTCACATACTTGGTACTGTTGTCGACCTCCTTGGGCCGCGTTCATGCCGCGGTAGAGGTACATCTGTCGATCCGCGTTTAGGATCTCATTTCGTTTTGGGAAGCTCCGTTCCGTCGGAGGCTTATCTTTGGTATGTTACCACAGTGCGTAAGTTCTTATGCGTTCGGGGTATGGCGGGCCTGTCGTCATAGTTGTTGTATAAATCTTAGAGGTGCATGTCTTGTTGTGCGGGGTTGTAAAAGGATTAAAGCTCGAGTTTTATGTATATACTGAAGGCAACTGTTTTGGTTGGCCTGGTTATTTATTATATCTCTCTCATGTGTAAAGTTTTTATTTCCGCTGGTTTTCTCTGATGTTGTATCACTAGGGTGCCCGGGGTAAGGCACCAGTGACGGGCCCGATTTTCGGGGCGTGACAAGTGGTATCAGAGCAGTTAATCCTCGGAAAGTGTCTACAGACCGTGTCTAGTAGAGTCTTGATTATCGGTGTGTTGTGCACCACATCTATAATCAGGAGGCTATAGGACATTTAGGATTGGTTTCCATTCTTCTCATTCTGAGATCGTGCCTTAGAGCTGTGTGATAAGATTGGACCCCTCTGACATACTTCGTTTTTACCAGTTATGCCTCCGCGTAAGGCAACCCGGGCCCAGAAGGGCAAAGCGTGAGGAGGCTGCGAGTAGAAGCGTGGCGAGACCACAAGACTGAGCCTCCATCCGCGATGCAGGCGAGAGGAGATGAGTTACAAGGAGTGGGCCCGATTAATGGCGGGGTTGTGGCGAACTTGAGGATAGGTGGGCCAGCAGTTCAGAGCACCAATGGTTCACCCTAGATCGAGATAGTTCGAGGCTACGGATTTTACGAGTTGTAGGCGCGAGTTTTATGGGTCGAGGCACGAGGATGATCGCAGGAGTTCATCCGAAGCGATTCTGGATCGTGAGTGATCAAGGCATCGGAGATCGAGTCGGTGGCCACTAGGTTCACATCAATCGCGTGATACCGCAGCCGATCGTTTGATTCTTGGGAGCCGTCGAGGAGAGCATGCACTTCAGCGGTATGGAACGAGTTCTCGGAGGCCTTTCTTGCACATTTCTTGCCTCCCGGATGAGAGGGCTCGCCGACAGATTTTTGGTATTCTGGCGAGCAGGCGTGCGGTTCGAGTACAATGTGGAGTTCGACTCATTGGCGATGCGTCCCGCGTTAGTAGCTGATATGGAGGATCGAGTGCACCGATATGTTCTGAGGCTCGATGATTGCCTTGCAGAGTTGTTCGGTGTAGCTCTTCAGGGCATGGACATTGCCGCGTGCAGCGTATACACTTGGATGTGAGGCGGATAAATCGGCGGAATGACCAAAGTCGAAGAGGGCGAGCAGCAGGTCCTTTGGTGACTTTCGAGGCGGACCGCCTCGGCCAGACTAGTTATGCACCTCGTCGATGCAGTGGTCCTCGCGGCTTTCGGGACGCCGGGATATTCGGGAGCGGTCGGGCTCCTGTGTTTCAGATTTTCGGGAGAGCGGAGTGCTCGCGGATGAGGTTGCCCTTGTCTCGGTGTGGCGTTGTGGAAAGCTTCATAAGGGAGAGTGTCGTACTAACTCGGAGATTGTTATTTTGCGGCCCAGGCCATCGGCAGAAGGCTGTCAGGCCGAGTAGCTGGTAGGATAGCATGGACTACTAGGCGATTGCGGGTTCTTCACCTTCCGTAGCCGAGCAGATGTTTGTACACCGAGGCCCTGTAGGGTCGGTGGGAGTTCGATTTTAGCGGTCCTTGAACCGCTAGTTTGAGTATATCCTTAACCTCTAGAGTTTTGTTTATGTTGTTGATGTGTTTAATGTTATGTTTGGATAGCTTTGTGCTAAAATGTGATTTAGAAACACAGTTAGTGAAAAGGGTAAGTCCACAGGTAGTGTGAGATGGAAGTGGTAGCTTTCATGATGTGAAATAGTAAGATTGTTAGGATCGGGGAACAAGAGTTGGCGCGATTGGGGGTCGGGTTGAAGACCATTTGCGGTCAACGTAACCCGATTTGAGGTGGGGCGGTTCAGGTGGTCGCCGGTGGTAGGTCACGAAGATGCTAGGCCCAGTTTGTATGACCATCGTATGAGTTGGTGGATGTGTTCGACCGAAGCGGATCGTGGAGGCGGGAGCGACCTTAGAGAAGATCGAAGTTAGTAAGATGACCAAGTTTGGAGGTAGTGACTCGAGGTTGGAAAGCGAGCGTTGGAAGTGTGGTACGGATACTAGAACGAGTTCGAGTGTTCGTGACGAGTTCTACGAAAGGAGAAGTGAGCGTGTGTTTTGTGGCGGTGTGGCATGATTGTTTTAAATGCGTATGGCGGTGAAGACTATCACGGCGCTTGTTGTTTGAGACCTTGAAGGAACATTCGGGACGAATGTTTCTAAGGAAGAATGTTATACCGTATTTTCCGTAGTATGCGTATGGGCGTGCGTCACGAATTTTGAGCCTTAAGTTAGGCATGTTTGAAATTTTTGTGCACAACCCCGTGAGAGTCGCTTTTCGACGAAGCGTTTTCCACGGCTTTCGTAGGGAAAATTCCGGCTATGTCATTTAGTATTTTTGCGAATTTTTCCGTGAGACGAAATGTTTTGGACCAATGGGAGGTGACACTTGTCACCCTCAGTGAAGCGTTGGGGTGGCCGAATTGGTCACGGGTTTGAGGCCTATTGGCCCCTTATTTTGTGCCTTGTTTTGGCCGTGTTTTGTGCCTTGTCTTGTGCCATGTTTTGTGGAGTAGGGTTTAGGGTGCACTTGGATTAATCTTGCCCTTACACTTGCTATACACTTGGGAGGATCTTGGCCCTTGGTTGGCCTTTGGTTTTGCTATAAATACCCCCCTAGATGTGGAGACTTCATCCATTCCAAAACTTCCAAGTCTTGAAACCCTCTCCTCCCCCTTTGTGAGCTCTAAACCGAGAGCCTTCACCCGCCCCCGGTTCGTGTGGGCGTTGGGCGAGAACACCCTCCCCTAGCCTAGTTGTGCTAGCCGAGCCTACCCCCCCCCTTGGTAGAAAGTTGTCTTCCAAGTATTGTTATAATGCCCAAAATACCTTAGCCTTGTACCTTGTAGTATCCCAAAGATACCTCTATACGTAGAGTCCGGAAATACTACCTTTTGTCCCTTTAGTCTCAAACCGAAACCCTAAGAAAATCTTCATTGTTTGATTGAAGTATTTAAGTAGAAGTTGGTTAGAACTTCTAAGGGTTGTTTGGAGCGGGATGGAGCACCCGGAGTTGGAGCTAAACGTTGCTAAGGATCGACATTTAACTTGGATAATTATGGGCTTATCGAGGTAATTATCTTGTCCCTCTAGTTGTAATTGGAAATTACATGTTGTTAGAATATATAGTTGAAGTATACTATATATAGAACTAAGCTTAGTACTGCGGCAATGTCTTTTGACTTAAGCCTGAAGAATATAGAAAAGAACTGAACTGTATTTACATAGGACTGTATTGCAGTAGACTTGTGTAGGTTGTACACGTCCGGTTAGGCGTGTAAAACCCCCCCCCCTGGTTGGCTTGGTAGCCGGCCTCGTTAGAGGAGGAGATTTACGCTGTTGCGGGGGGGGGAGGTGCTGCCGAATTTTCTGTAGAAAGATGAAAACATGTGTTTAAAAGTTAATAGACGTTTGTGGCCTTTATAGGTGAAAGTACTAAGAGTAGCGTATTCTACTCGAGGAGTGGAAAGGGCTAGCAAGGTTGTAGTACTTGGAGCTTTTTGCTTATTGTCGATAATCGTCGCGAGGTATGTGAACCTCTTCCTATCTCTTCTAGCATGATATGTGTGTAACTATGTAGTACGGTAGACGTACATGTGTTTAATGTATTTGATTGGTTTGAAACATAAAGTGTTATAACGGCTTTATGGGAAGTTGGTTATAACAGCTTTATGTAGGTAAGAAAATGGGTTGTGGTTTTTAAAAGATAATTGATTTGATTTATAACTGGCTTGGGGCGTTATAATAAAACTTGAAGTATTTCAAAAGATTTATGAATCGTTTTGAAAGAAGTGTAGTATTGTGCTTTGAAAACTTAAGAGTTATACTAGCTTTATGGGAAGTTAGGTATAACGGCTTAAGAATGGTTTACTGATGTTAGAAGTTAAGAGACTTGATCTTATAAGATAAGAGACTTAACTTATTTGTTTTAATGTGAATGTTTGTGTGAAACCTCATTCGTGAGTAATGAGTACTTGATTTTATTTAAAGGGATAATGTTTTACTGATTTCGGAAATCAGAATGTGTATCGACAGCACCATCGCGGCGTTAATAAAGGAAAATGTATTGAATAATGATGAATTGTATTAAAACCGGTAGAAACCTCCATCCGCATAGAAACTAAGATGAGACAAAATGATATTACATTTTCTAGATCATGGTCTTTGTAATAAGAATGTTGTAAACAAGAATAACCTACTCTCGCGTCGACATATATTACTCAATTGTTCTAAAAAGGAATCAAGTGATTAAGTTTATGAACTATGAAACCATTTGAAAATGAGAAGCTTGAGTAATTGAAACTAGGCAACCGAACTTAGGAAAGAATGTTGTTACTTGATTTTGAAAAGGAATATGGGTTGGTCATTCTAATACTACTGTATCGGGTGACTTTTATAAAAGTAATGGATCTCTTTTAAAGAATTTAACTGACGTAGTACTTTAGGTTGAAACCCGGACTTTGGCATAAAATGAAGGTACTTTGAGTGATGTGAAACTTGCTTATGCTTGTTGTGGTGAAACATTCCTATGCTTGTTGTTGTGAAACTTGCCTATGCTTGTGATGATAGCCTTTGTTGTGCAAGTGTGGTGTTTCGTGTTACCGCTCTCTCGATAGAGGCCGTTGGTCGTTGAGGTTTCTTACCGTTCGGCCCGGTATCCGTGGTGGCTCTCGTACTTGCCCGCCTCGTGTGATTCGGCCTTGGTATCCGTAGTCACCTCGACTTGCCCGTTTCGAAGATAGTGACGGTTTCGTGATACGCTTGGTCCTCGTGGTCACCAGACTTGCCCTGTCGGTGCGTGGCCGCCTTGGTATCCGGTGAGTCGGCTCGCACTTGCCCAGACGGCCGTGTTTTGGTTGCATTGTATTATTGGTACGGTCGGATCTGGTAGTTATACTTGTCTGTCACGGTTTTATAACACGTGGGACACGTGTTCATGTATAATCCTTGGTATTGTCATATCATAAAGCTAGCGGTGAGGAAGAAATTCCACGCACGAGTGATAATTTGGAGGCGTGAGTCCGCTGTCTTGATGTAATCGGGTTATATGTTATATATCAGAGTTTGGTCATCATACAAGTCTCGCTTTATATAGACTATTATGATTTCATTTCTGATTTCTGATTTCACATACTTTACTGTTGTCTCGACTTCCCGAGGCTGCGTTCATGCCGCAGGTAGAGGTACATCGGCTGTCGATCCCCGCGTTTAGGCTCTCATTTCAGCGTTTTGGGAAGCTCCGTTCCGTCGAGGCTTATCTTTGGCATGTTACCACAGTCCGTAAGTTCTTATGCGTTCAGGTATGGCGGGGCCACTGTCCGTCATAGTTGTTGTATAAATCTTAGAGTGCAGTAATCGCTGTGGCGGGGTTGTAAAAGGATTAAACTGCTCGTGTTTTATGTATATCATGAAGGCATCGTTTTGGTTGGCACAGTTATTTATTATATCTCTCTCATGTGTAAAGTTTTTATTTCCGCTGGTTTTCTCTGATGTTGTATCACTAGGGTGCCCGGGGTAAGGCACCAGTGACGGGCCCGATTTTCGGGGCGTGACAACAAGGCTATCACAAACCAATACAATAAAGTTATTAACACAAGGTACTTTCTACTTTATGTTAACAAGTTCGGGTTTTTATCCCCAAAGTACTTCATACATTAACCCTTTAAAAAATCCGTTTCTTTCACAAAAGTCACACAATACCCGTAGTATAAAAATAGAGGGACTATCTTTTTAAGTAAACCAAAACACTTCTCTTTGTAAAATCAAGTAACAATATTCTTTCCAAACGTTCAAGTTTGCCTAATATCAAATACTCAAGTTTCTCATTTTCGAAAGGTTTCGTAGTCCATAGTTTTAATCACTTAATGATATAATTCTCCTTTAAAACAATTTGAGAGACATATGCCTTATATGTGAGTAGGTTATTCTTGTTTATAACAATCTTATTAAAGCAGCCATGATCTAGGAAATGTAACATCATTTTGTCTCATCTTAGCTTCTATGCAGATGGAGGTTTCTACTGGTTTTAATAATACTTTATTAGTCAACACATTTCCCTTTATTAGCGCTGCTGTGGTTTGTTCGATACTTATTCTGATTTCCGAAATCAGTAAAACATTATTCCTTTTAAAAACCAAGTACTCATTACTCACGAATGAGGTCTCACACTTTTTAACAAAATTCAGATTAATTCAATTAAGTCAAGTCTCTTATCTTTTAAGATCAAGTCTCTTAACTTCTAAAATCAATAAACCATTCTCTTTTATCTCTCTCAAGTCGTTATACCTAACTTCCCATAAAGCTA
Organism: Przewalskia tangutica; assembly: GCA_029844215.1. Classification (NCBI taxonomy): domain Eukaryota; kingdom Viridiplantae; phylum Streptophyta; class Magnoliopsida; order Solanales; family Solanaceae; genus Przewalskia; species Przewalskia tangutica. The sequence goes on along the minus strand of CM056719.1, from coordinate 33,533,351 downwards.
GTATAACTCTTAAGCTTTTAAAACCAAGTATTATTCTTCTTTCAAAAAGGATTCTCAATTCTTTTGAAATACTTCAAGATTCTTATTATTCAGGCTTAAGTCAAAAGACATTGCCGTAAAACTACGTTCAGTTAACACACGTACGTCTACCGTACTATATATATATTCTTTAAAATATCATGCTCAAGAGGATAGGAAGAATCACATACCTCGCGACGATTATCGACTATTAGCAAATAGCTCCAAAGTACTGTAGTCCGGCTAGCCTTTTCCACCCTTCGAGTAGAATACGCTACTCGCAGTACTTCAACCTATAATGGTTATACAAGTCTATCAAAGTCTAGACTACTCGGTAGAATAAATCTAGATACAAGATTCTACGGAAAATTGGGCAGCACTTCCTTACCCGTCAAACTTCACAAGTCTACTGTAAATACAGTCCTATGTAAGTACAGTTCAATTCCCTTCTTATATACCTTCCTTGTATATAACTTATACTTAATTCTTATACTTCAATAGTATGTAAACTTAATTACAATAGGGAGACAAGATATTTACCTCGATAAGCCCAAAATTATCCAAGTTTAAATGTCGATCCTGAGCAACGTTTAGCTCCTACTTTGGGCGCTCCAACCCGCTCCAAACAACCCTTAGAAGTTCTACGCAACTTCTTCTTAATACTTCAACCGGCTATGAAGATTTTCCTTAGGGTTTCGGTTTGAGACTAAAAGGACATAAGGTAGTATTTCCGGGCTCTACGTATAGAAGTAACTTTGGAATACAACAAGGTATAAGGCTAAGGTATTTTGGAATAGTAACAATACTTGGAGAATACTTTTCTACCAATGGGGGGTGTATTTATACGAGACAACTCAAGAGGGGGTTTGTGTCTCGCCAAGGGCCACTCAAAGGGGAAGGGGAGCTCTTTGGGGGAGAGCTTCACTACAAGGAGGAGGATTTCAAGACTTTAGAAATTATTTTAGGATGAAGAAGTCTTCAAAGGGGGGGGGGTATTTATAGGGAAACCAATGGCCATGATCAAGCCAAGTGGGGGGCAAGTGGAGGGCCAAGATTTGCCCAAGTGCCCCCTATCCCTACTCTACAATCCCCTCATAACATTGACCCATGATTTAGGCACAAAACAAGGCACAAAACAAGGCACCAATCGGCCAAGAATCCGCCAACCTTGAGGGTGACAAGTGTCGCCCTCTCGTTGGTCCAAAATATTTCATTTCTCGGAAAAATCCGCAAAAATAATAAATGACATAGCCGTAATTTTCCCTACGCAAGCTTTGGAAAACGTTCCGTCGGAAAACGATTCTTTTCGGGGGTTGTGCACAAAATTTTCGGTCCTATGCCTAACTTAAGGCTCAAACTTTTAAATGCGTCGTCCACGTACATACTCTGGAAATACGGGGTATAATATTCTCCCCTCCTTAGAAACATTCGTCCCGAATGTTCCTTCTAAGCCTCAAAACACACAAGTGCCTATATAGTCTTCACTACTATACTTACGAAAACAATCATGCCGTACCTGGCCATAATACAACACGCGCAAATACTTACATCCAAGTCCACGAGGAATCACCTCCATCACTACAAAAGCTCCCACTCGAGGTCTAAAATATACTCCCTTTGCACCCTCACTTTACAAAAGAAGTGATCACATCTATGCTCGTAACACATGCTCGCTTCTTCCCTTACTCGTCGTACCCTTCTCGTACATTTGAACTCTTTCTCATAACTTACCACATTTCTGTTACTGTTTCTGTTTCCAAAATCTCTGGGTTACTACCTCCAACTTGATCATCATTAACTGGAAACACTCTGGATGGATCTCCGATACTTTTCCGAACATAGCAACATGAAAGACCGAATGTCAACCTGAACTCCAAGCGTCGTCGCCAATTATCCGCACGACGTCTGTTGACTCTGAGCTGCCAATAACCTCTTCTGGATAAGCTTCACCCTATCCACATCCTGCTGAACAAGTATGAACCAACTATCTGAACCTTGCCAACATCGAACCAATCGACCGGCAACTTACACTTCCGCCCCTAGAAGGCGTCATAAAGCGACATCCGAATACTGAAATGGTAGCTATAAAACACTCCCTAACAGGAGACAACAATCCCCACCGCTACCCCTGAAATCCAAACACCGGCGGAGGCGAATGCGTCTGAGAGACTGCGAGTTCCTAACCTGCTGGTAAAACTTCGAACGAAAATAGCCGTAACACTGGCTCCATCTCGACATAAGGTGAAAGCAGGCACCTCGTGCAGCCTTACAACCTTCCTGATATAATCATCTCGCATAACCCACTGCCGAGTACACGGTTTTGACTGAAAGATAAGATGGGCTGACCTCATCGGCCCGACTACTGGTCGAACGCATCCACGAACTCGTACGCTGGTTAACTAAACTTGGGCCTAACACCCTCATGACCCTACCACAAAGCGGAACCACTACAAACTGACCCCACCACAATACAGGCCACGGGTTGACTCGCAATTGGTCCGCAACCCGACCCGCTATCACGCAAAACTCTTGTTCCTCGATCCGGAACAATCTCATAATCAAGTCACGAAAACCTAGTGGTCTTCTTAGATCAACTACCCTCTTTCCTTTCACACTACACAGGGACTTATCACACAAACATATCTCACATGAACTATGCACTCCGCTAAGGGTCAAATATAAAATAAATCTTTTACTCAAGATGACCTCACATCTAAGGTCTCTACGTATAATATTCTAAGGCTCATAATTCACACAATGCTATCTGAACATAACACTTAAAATATACTCATCTTATCACACATACTAATCTCTAGAGGGTTAAGGATATACATGTATCTACTGCTTCACTCCCCTTTTGTCGTTCTAGTCAATCCTGCCCCGTTGGGCGCATAGCTAGGGAAGGTGATGAACTAGCCACTGATCCTGAAGGCTGAGTCTCTACATCCGCGCCACCTCTGGTCGGACAAATTCTCGCAAAATGGCCCTGTTGGCCGCAAGCATAACAAGCTGTCGAAGAAGCACGACACTCCCCAAAATGACATTTACCACAACGGCTACACCGAGGTGGGGGTGGCCTCCTCTGGCTAACACCCCTTCCTCTCCGAACCACTGGCTCCGCAACTGATCTGGTAGACCGAGTTCTCCTACTAGGACATCTTTTCGACACATGGCCCTGACGACCGCAGGTATAACAAGTACCAACAAAAAGACGACATTCCCCGGGATGACGTTTGCCACACTGCGAACACTGAGGAAAATCAATCCGGCCGAAACCTATGTGTTTACGCGAACTAGCACCACGGAGCTCGACCAACTCCTACATACCCGACGTCTTCAACCACAGGGAACCACTACTGCAGCGCGGGCGCATAACCAATCTGGCTGCGAGAAGGTCCGCCGAAAGTTACCAAAGGACCACTTGCTCGCCCTCTTCTGCCGATCTTGGTTAACCCATCTATCCCTACGTTTCTCGGCCTGCTGTCCATAAGCCTGTACGCAGGCCATGCTCATGCCTGACTGAAGAGCTACTCTTGCACAACCCTTTCTTATATATTCATCAAGGCGCGATAAATCGATACATAAAATACTCTGCAGTTGCTAAATCCATAGCTAGAAAGCAGGTCGTCTCTTTACAATCCATACCTCCTGCTCGGGTCGTGGGCGAAGGTTCAAATATCATGGCCGCAGATGAAAGCTACGCGTGCTGAACTCTGCTGGGATTGGCGACGTCGTAGAACTCCCGAATGAAGCACCACCCGGTGATGATTGGGGTATGCCTAGTAACCCTCGTGCTCTACTCGCGGCTCCTCGCCTTGCCATTCGGGCGGGTTGCCTTCGCGGAGGCATAATCGGTGGGAAAGAAATACGTTAGAGGGTCCAACTCATAACACGGCTCTAAGGCACGATCTCGAGTGAGAAGAATGGAAACCAATCCTAAATATCCTATAGCCTCCACGATTATTAGTGTGGTGCACAACACCGATAATCAAGACTTACTAGATCTGGTCTGTAGACACTTTCCGAGGATTAACTGCTCTGATACCACTTTTGTCACGACCCGAACCCGGGCCCGTGACTGGTGCCTTACCCCGGGCACCCAAGTAGACATACATCAGAGTAATCAGCGGAATATAAATCACAACATGAAACAATGTAAAAGAGACACAGTTTATCTGAAGAAAAGTTGTCTTTCGGCATATATATATAAAAACTTAAATCCGAACAGTTACATCCTTTTTATAAACTCGCCACAAGATGCTGCTGACCTCTAAGAATGATATAACAACAATGGCATGGCAGGGCCCGCCATACCCACGAATGTAAGTACAACGGCGAGGGGACTATACATGATAAGCCTCGGAGAAACGGAGCTTCCCAACGTTGATGTGATCCTAAGAGCGAGGATCAACAACGGTGTACCTCTACTGCGGCATGAGCGGCCCCGAGAGGTCGATCTGATAGGTACCAAGTATGTGGCGAAAATCGTAAATGAAATCATAGTAGTCTATATAAGCGGGAGACATGTATGATAACCAAACTACGCTTCTCGATAAATAAGCGATCGTGTCAAGTCGTGACTCACGCCTCAAAGTCATCACTCAAATACAACTATGGGTCTCGTACGTGGAATACCTTCCTCATCACGCGATCTATGATATAAAAGCACAAGGAATACACATGAACACGTGTCCCACTGTGTCATAATAAAATAAAATCGTCACGGGGTAAATGCGAAGGCATAACCGACTACTAAAACCTACGCATCAACAAGGTCATAAATCAGATCATGAGATCTGTCTAGACCGCCACATGATCGGGGCCACTCGCCGCAAAGATCTAATGTGCGCGTCTAGTCCCGAACTTCCGCACTCGCATAGGCCACCCAATGGCCCGTGAGGTATTCCTCGCATCGAGGGTAGCTACTCCCTGGCGCCCCGACTCGCGATCCGCGTAGGCCACATAGACCGCATGACCATAAAGGCCGCACACTAACCTGGAACTCCCGTAGCTCCGCATAGGACACACAGGCCCGCATGAGGTATTCTCGAATCATAGGTCACACAGACCCGCCTGAGTCTACCCCGCATCGGAGGGTAGCTTAACCCCCGGAATCATGTCAAGAGGTGAGTGATATAATACTAACATAACAGCTTATCGTTAAACAACATAAGCACAACAAGGGAAACCCATTTACACAAACATCACAAGATACTAACACACGTAGCATCCTAACATGTTTACTTATCAAATCAACAAGAAGGTATTACAAGACTATCACAAACCAATACAATCAAGTTATTCACACAAGGTACTTTCTACTTTATGTTAACAAGTTCGGGTTTTTATCCCCAAAGTACTTCATACATTAACCCTTTAAAAGATCCGTTTCTTTCACAAAAGTCACACAATACCCGTAGTATAAAAATAGAGGGACTATCTTTTTAAGTAAACCAAAACACTTCTCTTTGTAAAATCAAGTAACAATATTCTTTCCAAACGTTCAAGTTTGCCTAGTTTCAAATACTCAAGTTTCTCATTTTCGAAAGGTTTCGTAGTCCATAGTTTTAATCACTTAATGATATAATTCTCCTTTAAAACAATTTGAGAGACGTATGCCTTATATGTGAGTAGGTTATTCTTGTTTATAACAATCTTATTAAAGCAGCCATGATCTAGGAAATGTAACATCATTTTGTCTCATCTTAGCTTCTATGCGGATGGAGGTTTCTCTTGGTTTTAATAATACTTTATTAGTCAACACATTTCCCTTTATTAGCGCTGCTGTGGTTTGTTCGATACTTATTCTGATTTCCGAAATCAGTAAAACATTATTCCTTTTAAAAACCAAGTACTCATTACTCACGAATGAGGTCTCACACTTTTTAACAAAATTCAGATTAATTCAATTAAGTCAAGTCTCTTATCTTTTAAGATCAAGTCTCTTAACTTCTAAAATCAATAAACCATTCTCTTTTATCTCTCTCAAGTCGTTATACCTAACTTCCCATAAAGCTAGTATAACTCTTAAGCTTTTAAAACCAAGTATTATTCTTCTTTAAAAAAGGATTCTCAATTCTTTTGAAATACTTCAAGATTCTTATTATTCAGGCTTAAGTCAAAAGACATTGCCGTAAAACTACGTTCAGTTAACACACGTACGTCTACCGTACTATATATATTCTTTAAAATATCATGCTTAAGAGGATAGGAAGAATCACATACCTCGCGACGATTATCGACTATTAGCAAATAGCTCCAGAAATCGTAGTCCCTAGCCTTTTCCACCCTTCGAGTAGAATACGCCACTCGCAAAGATTTCAACCTATAATGGTTATACAAGTCTATCAAAGTCTAGACTACTCAGTAGAATAAATCTAGATACAAGATTCTACGGAAAATTGGCGAGACTTCCTTACCCACAAACTTCACAAGTCTCATCAGAAATACAGTCCCATGTAAGTACAGTTCAATTCCCTTCTTATATACCTTCCAGATATAACTTATACTTAATTCTTATACTTCAATAGTATGTAAACTTAATTACAATAGAGACAAGATATTTACCTCGATAATCCCAAAATTATCCAAGTTTAAATGTCGATCCCGAGCAACGTTTAGCTCTACTTTGGCGCTCAACCCGCTCCAAACAACCCTTAGAAGTTCTACGCAACTTCTTCTTAATACTTCAACCGGCTATGAAGATTTTCCTTAGGGTTTCGGTTTGAGACTAAAAGGACATAAGGTAGTATTTTCGGGCTCTACGTATAGAAGTAACTTTGGAATACAACAAGGTATAAGGCTAAGGTATTTTGGAATAGTAACAATACTTGGAGAATACTTTTCTACCAAGGGGGGGGTGTATTTATCGTAGAATCTGCCGTCTGTAGCACCACCTCGGGTAGAAACTGGGCCTCTGCCCTGGTAACCCTCCGTGCTCTACCCGCAGCTCCCTCTGCTACCTTGCCCTTCTGGGCTCTGGTTGCCTTGCGTATAGGCATAACTGATATAAAAGAACACGTCAGAGGGAGTCCAACTTACAACACAGCTCTAAGGCACGATCTCAGAGTGAGAAGAATGGAAACCAATCCTAAATGTCCTGCAGCCTCCTGATTATTGATGTGGTGCACAACACACCGATAATCAAGACTCTACTAGACACGGTCTGTAGACACTTTCAGAGACTAATCGCTCTGATACCACTTTTGTCACGACCGACCACGGGCCGCGATCGTGCCTTACCCTGCACCCTAGTGATACAACATCGAGAGAAAAACCATGGAAATAAAACATACAAATATGAAACAAGATAAAGAAAGCAGGCTAACCAAAGCGGTTGCCTTTTTGCATATATATCTGAAATTTGAGCAGTTACATCCTTTACAACCTCGCCACAACTTGAGATTTACATGACCTCTAAGAGTGTAAAAACAACTATGATGGGACAGGGCACCGCAATACAACTGAATGTACAATAACCTACAACACGGGCAAACATAACAAAAGATAAGCCTCCGGAGAAACGGAGCTTCCCAATCTGTTGAATCGTGATCCTATGGCGAGGATCAACAACGATGTCCTCTACTGCGACATGAACGCACTCCGGCCGAGGTCAGTATAACAGGTACCAAGTATGTGAAACTGAAAATACTGTAAATGAAATCATAGTAGTCTATATAAAACAGGAGACATATATGATAACCAAACTACAGTACATAATATGTAAGCAGTCACGTCAAGTCAGGGACTCACGCCCTCAAAGTCATCACTCAAATATAACTATGGGTCTCATGCCCGCAACATCAATCATGCCCGTGGAATACCTTCCTCACTGCTGGCAGTCTACGATAACCACACCAAGGAGTACACATGAACACCAGTGTCCCGTGGTCATAAAACCGTCTGGCAAGTACGAAAGCCAACTACCAGATACCAAAGCCGTACCAACAAATCTATATAACCATACCACGAAGCTGACCCAGGGCAAGTACGAAAGCCAACTACCAGATACCACCTGCGCCACGTAGCTGGCCGGGGCAAGTACGAAGACTAACTACCAGATACCAAGCCGAATCAGCCACGACCTCGGGGCAAGTACGAGAGCCAACTACCAGATACCAAGCCGAATCAGTAAAACCTCATGGAGAGCTAGTCCATGGAATAATAATCACGAGCGTGCGTGGAATGCTCCGTCACTGCCGGTACGTCCAAGTAAGATCATAACAAATCAACCGGCCCTCCATCGAGAGACGCGGTGGTATAGAAATACAATACTAGCACGACAAGGCTATCACATGCAAACATAGGCAAGTTACACACAACTCAAGGTACTTTCATTTTATGCCAAAGTCCAGGTTTTAACCCCAAAGTACTACGTACGTTAAATTCTTTTTAAAAGATCCATTTCTTTTACAAAGGTCACCCGCCCGTATTATCAAAATAGAGTGACTAACATTTTAAGTAAACCAAAACAACTTCCATACTTTCCTTTTTAAACCAAATTAAGACAATACCATGCCCTTTTTAAACCAAAACACTTTCCCTTTTAAAATCAAGTAACAACATTCTTTTCCAAAAGTTCAAGTTGCCTAATTTCAAATACTCAAGTCTCTTATTTTCGAAAGATTTCATAGCTCATAGTCTTAATCACTTAACAACGTAATCTCTTTTAAAACAATTTGAGTAACATAAGTCTATGTGTGAGTAGGTTATACTTGTTTATGACAATCTTATTAAAGCAGCCATGATCTAGGAAATGTAATATAATTTTGTCTTATCTTAGCTTCTATGCAGATGGAGGTTTCTACTGGTTTTGATAATAATTAATTAGTCAATACATTTTCCTTTATTAACGCTGCAGTGGTTTGTTCGATACTTATTCTCATTTCAAATCAATATAACTTATTCCTTTTAAAACCCAATTACCCATTTCTCATAAATGCGGTTTCACAACTTTTAACACAAACCAAGTCCGTAGCATTTCACATCAAGTCATTAATAAGTCAAGTCTCTTATCTTTTAAAAACCACAAACTATTTCTTTACCTACATAAAGTTGTTATAACAAACTTCCCATAAAGCCGTTATAATACTTTATGTTTTAAACCAATCTACTTCGTTTAGCACACGTACGTCTACCGTACTACATAGTTCACACAATCATGCTAGAAAAGATAGGAAGAGGTTCACATACCTCGCGACGATTATCGACAAATAGCAAAAAGCTCCAAAGTACTGTAATCCTGCTAGCCTTTTCCACCCTTCAAGTAGAATACGCTACTCGCAGTACTTCAACCTATAATGGCCATAAAACGTCTATCAACTTCTGGATCTCTTCGTAGAACAATTCTAGGTAAACAGTTCCTTATTCTACGGAAAATTCGGCACCTCCCGCAACCACAAAAATCTCCTCTAACAAGGCACGCTGCAAACCAACAACTCGAGGGGTTACACGTCTAACCGGACGTATACAACACTTGCCCCACAAAAATACTACAAGTATACTGTAAATACAGTCCGATGTAAATACAGTTCAATTCTATTCAATCATCCTTCCAATATATATATTCAATTCTAAGCTACTACAACATGTAATATCCAATTACAATAGAAGGACATAGATCATTACCTCGATAAGCCCAAAATTATCCAAGTTTATAAGTCGATCCTGAGCAACGTTTAGCTCCAATTCCTTACGCTCCAATCCGCTCCAAGCAACCCTTAGAAGTTTCTAAACAACTTCTCTTATCACTTCAACTCCAAAAAGTGAAGAACACTTAGGCTCTAAATGTGGCAACTCTCGGCCAAGGGGTAATTTAGGGGCTAGAGGTGTGAAATCTTTTCTAACTCTTGGTTACTAATCTTCCTAATACACTAAGGAAGAACACTTAGAAGTTTAAGGATTTTTGGACAATATTTGGGTCAAGATATTGGCTCATTGCCGAGAACACAAGGAGAGGGAAGGGAGGGAATTTTCAAGATTTGAAATCTCTAAGTGTGGATGAAATTATGTCTTGCACTAAGGGGGTATTTATAGGACATTCAAGGGCTAGGATTGAAGCATGTGTGTGGTCTAGATTGGGCCATGTGTGTGTGGGTCCCACTTATCTATCTACTACACAAAATATCTTCAAGACTTTGACCAAATGTTTTAAGCCTTTAACATGTAAAAAACGTGCCAACCATGACCATCAATTTCGTCCACCAAGTGTCACCTAGGGGTGACACATGTCGCCCTCCTATTGGTCCAAAATATTTCATCTTCCGAAAATATCCGTAATGCCAAAAAATCCGAAAATAAAGTGGGCCCCACAAACCGTAAATTTCTCCCGTGGGCCCCACGTGACCAATTCCGGAAAATAAAATTCCATAATTCTCAAATATTCCAAAAAGTCCGAATACCGAATCCGGGAATCCAATTCCCATTAACGAACCTTTTTCCTTCACAAAATCCGGAACTTTTTCCTTCACAAAATCCGGAACTTTTTCCGTCGAAAAATTCACATCTTTCTTTCTTTTCAATATCACTGTCGTATTCTCGTACGTATGTCCTCACATCCATACCCTGGAACTACGGGGTGTAACATCCTACTCCTTAAATGATCCACTCCTTGTTTGTACTTGGATTGCCTAATATAGAAGTTGTTCTATATACTTCCTTATTTGTACTTGGATTGCCTAATATAGAAGTTGTTCTATATACTTCCTTGATGTACTTTGGATGTTTAAATTGGAAGTTGTTATAATCCATTACCTTGATGAAGTTTGAATTTTCAAAAGTGAAAGTATTTTACTTGAAGTACATAGAGTCTTGAAAAGGGAAGTAGTTTTCAAATCTTTTGGATAGTGCCTTAGTTTCAAAACCTAATGGTTGTTATAATGACTTTAGGGGAGTTAAAGGAGTGATTTACTTAATTGTTTTAAAAGAGGAGAAATGACATGATTTAAGAGAAGTAACTTGTTTTAAAGGTGTGAGTTACTTGAGGTTTAAAAGTAGAAGAAACTTGTTTTCTAAATATTAAGAGACTTGAAGTATTTTGAAAGTTAAGAAACTTGATTTGTAAGTATGTGATACTTGGTTTTAAAAGTATAAGTCTCTTGGTTATAAAAAAAATGAATTTGTCTAAAAACCATAAAGGGTTATAACGGCTTTGTGGGAAGTTGGTTATAACGGCTTTATGGAAGGATAAGAAAATTGTCTATTTTGATTGATAGGTACGAGTTGCCTAGGTTGTGAAATTAGAAGTTACTTCATTTCAAGTCTTGAAATGAATTTCTAAAGATGCAGTAACTTAGTTTGAAAAATAGACATGCCTTGATACTACGGGTGTTAGTATCTTGGGGTTTTATATAAAAATAAGTCTTTTGAAAAGAATGGAAGTACGTAGTACTTAGTGTTAAAATCCCGGATTTTTTTTATATAAAATGTAAGTTCCTTGAGTTTATAAAATGAAAGTCTAAGGATTTCATGAACTTTCCTATGTGTGATGGTGATAGCCTTTGAGTGCAAGTATTATAGTTTTACGCTGCCGCGACTCTCGCTTGGAGGGCCGGCTGTCTTGTTGTAAGTTTACTTGGACGTACCGACAGTGTTATACCCCGTATTTCCAGAGTATGTACGTGGGGCGTACGTAGAAAATTTGAACTTGAGAATTAGGCTTGGCCGAAATTTATTTGTTCACAACACCCGATTAGAGTCGTTTTTAGACGAAACGTTTTCACAGCTTTCGTAGGGAAAATTACGGCTATGTCATTTTTATTTTTTTCGGATTTTTCCGAGAGACGAAACATTTTGGACCAACAAGAGGGCGCCCCTTGGCACCTCTCATCAGTGTGATAGAGTGGACGAAATGGTGACTATTTTGTCAAGTAGTTGGTAGGATATTTTGTGTGTAGTTGGTTAAGGTGCACTTGGCAAGATCTTGGCCCTACACTTGCCTTGCACTTGGCAAGATCTTGGCCATTGGTTGGCCTTTGCTAGACCTATAAATACCCCCCCCTTTGAAGACTAATTCATCCACAAATTGCCTAAGTCTTGAAAGCTTCTTCCTCCCCTTAGTGTAGTGTCTTGGCGAGAGCCCTCTCCCCTTGGCCGAGAGTTCCCCAGTGGGGTAGGCCGAGGTAGCCACCCCTCCTCGGTGCTAGCCTGGGGTACCCCAGCCTAGTTGTTTCGTATAATACCCCTCTTGGTAGAAATACTCTCAAAAGTATTGTTATAATGCCCAAATTACCTTAGCCGTATACCTTGTAGTATTCTAAGGTTATACCTATCTGAAAAGCCGAAATACTATTACACTTTCCGTCACAAAACCGAAACCCTAGGAAAATCTCCATAGTCGTTGAGTATTGTGTAGAAGTTGGTTAGAACTTCTAAGGGTGGTTTAGTGTGGCGCCCCAACTCGGCCGTCACATCGGTGCCTTACCCCGGGCACCCTAGTGATACAACATCAGAGAAAACCAGCGGAAATAAAAACTTTATACATGAAATGAGAGACATAAATAAATAAACAGGCCAACCCAACCGTTGCCTTGGTATATATACATAAAACCCGACAGTTACTTTTTACAAACCACGCCACAATGATTACTCTGCACTTCTAAGATATACAACAACTATGACGGGACGGGGCCGCCATACCACGAATGTACAAGTACCTACAATGACAGGACTATACAAAAGATAAGCCTCGGAGGAACGGAGCTTCCAACGCTGACTGCGATCCTATGAGCGAGGATCAACCAATCGGTGTACCTCTACTGCGGCGTGAACGCAGGCCCGAGTCGATGCAGTACCAAGTATGTGGCGAAAATCGTAATGAAATCACATTTCATCATTTTATAAAACCATTTCGCAATAAGTAAATGCGATTATGTCAAGTAAGGGGCGATATCCCCAGAATAATCACTCACACATAATTATGGGTCTCACGCCCATAATACCACTCATGCCCGTGGAACTCATTCCTCACTGCCGGCAGTACATGATGTAAAACAACACCCATATGTGAACCTGAACACTAGATCCTGCCTGCGTCATCAAACCGATCGGGCCAAGTAGAATAGCCAACTACCAGTCCAAAAGCTAGTCATATCCCATCACGGGCAAGGTACAGAAGCCAACTACGGTCAAGCTAGCCACGCGAGGCAAGTATCTTAAGCTAACGTACAATAGCCTACCGTCTCACAAGATATGACCGAGGCAAGTATCTTAAGCTATCTACCAGAGGCTACCGGTACACGAGAAAATGACCAGAACAAGTATCTAAAGTGTGCCTGAACCACACGTACAAACCAAGCCCGTGATCGCTCGTCACCGCGGCAAGCTTCATGGATTAGCGGTCCATGGACTAACAGTCTGAACCTCACAATGACCGCATGCCCCGGCATCTTACCTCGGAAGTCATGGCCATGAAACCATCCTACTGGACGCATGCCCGTGGAACATCCATCACGTCAGCATGTCCAAAGGAAATAAATCAGATAGCCGGCCCTCCCAGAGAGTCACGGCAGTACAGAAACAACCAGTCAATACTCAAAGTGGGCGATACTGCGTGGACCACCCAACGTCGGTATGTCGATCAATCAATCAGATAGCCGTCCCTCCCAGAGAGTCACGGCTGCTCATCAACACAACACTTGCACATCAAAGACTATCACAACAAGCATAGGAAAGTTTAACATACATTCATTTTAATCAACATTGCGGGTTTCAAACCCAAAATACTACATACTTTCCTTCTTTCAAAAGACCTTTTCTACGTAAAGCCACATGATACTAATACTCGTAGTATATAAAGAAAACACGTTTTACTTTTAAAACCAAATTACTTCACCTTCGTAAAAATCTTTACAAGGCTTTTAAAATCAAGTACTCTATACTTTATAAACCAAGTGCTTTTCTTTTAGAACAACATCAAGTATACTCTTTTTAAAACCCAATTAACTTACTCTTTTCAAAACAAGTAACCTATACTTAAATCAAGTTACTTCTCCTTTTCCAAAACAAGTCGTTATAAGTCAAGTCTCTTATCTTTCAAGATCAAGTCTCTTAACTTTCAAAATCAAGTCGTTTCTTGTCAAACCAAATCTTTCTTTTATCTTCATAAAGTCGTTATAACTAACTTCCCATAAAGCCATTATAACACTTTATGTTTTAAAACAAACAAAAATCGTTTCACACACGTCGTCTACCGTACTATATAGTTCCACAACAATCATGCTCAAGAGTATAGGAAGAATCACATACCTTTAGCTTAAACCACAAGCAAGTCAAGTATGCGCGCGTGAAAGATCCACCTATAACAACCAATATATAAATCAACTTCTAGCACTCTCAGTAGAATATTCTAAACACAAGATTCCTTATTCTACGTAAATTTGTGACACCTCCCCGCTATCACATAAATCTCCTCACTGCAACGGGCCATGTGCCAACAACTCCTGGGGATTACACGTCTAACGGGCGTGTTCAAATATCTTCACAATAATACTTACACAAGTCTCATGTAAGTGCGGTCAATGTAAATACGATTCAATCCTTTATAATCATCCTTCCAATATAATATACTCAAGTATAACTACTACAACATGTAATATCCAATTACAATAGGGGGACATAGATCATTACCTCGATAAGCCCAAAAATTATCCAAGTTATAAGTCGATCCTGAGCAACGTTTAGCTCCAATCCTTACGCTCAACCCGCTCAGCGACCCTTAGAAGTTTCTAAACAACTTCTAAATACTTCCACCAAGCTAGGAAGATTTTTCTAGGGTTTCGTTTACGGCTATTGGAATAAAGTAGTATTTCCGGGCTCCTAGTATTGAAATAACTTTGGAATACTACTAGGGATACTAGGCCAAGGTATTTGGGATTATACAACAATACACCAAGTATTTTCTACACAAGAGGGGAGGGGGACGAAATCTACACAAAGGGAGGGAAAACATTTGCTTTGGAAAGCTTTCAAGTGAGGGATGATTTTACTCTTCAAGCCAAGGGGTATTTATAGAAGAACCAAGGGTCAAGATCAATATAAGTGTAGGGTCAAGATTGGGCCATGTGTGTGTGGGTCCCACCACACCACATGGCCAAACGAAAATGGTGCCAAGTGTGAGGGCCAAATCGGCGAGGGACAAGTGGCCTAGCCAACATCCACCCATTCGACCAAGTGCCACGTGGGGTGACACGTGTCGCCCCCGATTCGTCCAAAATATTTCGTCTTAGAAAATATCCAAAATACTGAAATCTCAAAAACAAAGCGGGCCCCACAAACGTAAATTTCTCCGTGGGTCACGTGACCATTTCTGAAAATAAAACCTCAAAATTCTAATATAATCCAAGAAGTCCAAATACCGTCTGGGAATCCAATTCCCATTAACGAACCTTTTTCGTCACAAAACCTAACTTTTTCGAAAAAAACACATCTTCCTTTCTTTCCAAAATTTACGTCGTATTCTCGTGCGTCGTCCTCACATACATACCACGGAACTACGGGTATAACATTCTTCCCCAGAAACATTCGTCCGAATGTTCCTTCTAAGTCTCCAAACGAGCGTGTGCGGTATAGTCTTCACTACTATACTTACGAAACCAATCACGCCATCAATGGCCATAGTATAACATACTGAATCCAAGCTAACGAGGAAATCATTTCTAATCTCACGGCTCTACTAGCTTCAATTTACTCTAAGGCCTATCTCGGCCTTCACGATCCGATTCGATCGAACACATCCCGAACTCATACGATGGTTACCTAAACTTGGGCCTAGCACCCTCGTGACCTACCGCGTGACCACCTCGGACCCCACTCAATCCGGTGCGGGTTGACCGCGACAGCCTCAACCCGACCGCTATCGCGATCTCTCTCGTTCCCGATCCGAACAATCTTACTAATTCACGTCATGAAAGCTACCACTTCCATCTTACACTACCCATGGAATTATCACACCAACATAATGCTATCGGGACATAATAATTAAAAATATACTTATCTAAATACAAATGCATACTAGTCTCTTAGAGGTCAAGGATATACCGATATCACAAAAACAAATAGGCGATTTCAAGGACCGCTATAATCGAACTTCACCACGACCCTGCACGCCTGTGATATATGAACACCCTGCCTAGTTATCGGGCGAAGAACCCGCAATGAGATCCGGGTGAGTCTCAACATCCGCTACCTCTGGTAGGACAATTTCGCAAAATGACCCCGCCACATGTAAAACAAGTCCTCGACACTCCCAGAATGGGGTTTACCTGCTGGTTACACTTAGGTCGGGGTGGCTTCCTCCGCCGACCAACTCCTGAAAACTCAGACCCTTCGAGCCACGACTGCTCACGAATACTCTGGAGGCCCTGAAGACTGTAGAGGACCACTCTGTACTGGCGGCGGCGTATAACTAGTCTCTTCTTGGCGTCCGCCTTGAAAGTTACCAAAGGACCTGCTGTCACGGCCTCTTCTGCGATATTGGTCAATCCGTCGGTCTCTCGTGCCTCACACTAGTGCATGAGCTGCGTGCGGGCGATGTCCATGCGGTGAGCGATACACCGAACCAGACTCTGCCAAGTAGTCATCAAGCCCTGTGACGTAGCGGTGCACTCTGTCCTCCATATTAGCTACTAACGCAGGGACATATCGAGCCAACGAGTCGAACTCTACGTTGTACTCCCGAACTGTCGTCCTCACGCCTCGGCGTCGAAACACTGCCGGCCGTGCCTCCTCGCCATGCGGCAAGAAATGGTGAGAAATGCCTCGAGAACTCGTCCCAACGGTGAGGCGCGTGCTCCCCAGGACAGCTCCGTGAATCAAACCGGATCATTGCGGTATCACGCGACCGATGCGAACCGAAAATCACGGACTCGGTCTCGAAGCCTTGATCACTCGCATGATCCTCAGTAACTGACGGATGAACTCCTGCGGATCATCCTCAGGCCTCGACCCGTAGAACTCTGGCGGGATACAACTCAGAAAATCCCGTAGCCTCAAACTATCCGATCTGGGATGAACTACGGGGGCTACTGGGCTGAATCTGCGTCCGGCCTCTCGCCGTGTCGGCCACGATCACGGCGATCGGGCCATCTCCTTGTAACCCATCTCCTCTGCTCCGGTGTGGGACAGAGGCTCAGTGCAGTGGTCTCTGCGGCCACTTCTTTGCGGCTCTAACCTCTTTGGGTGGCGGCGTCGCAAAACTCGCCGTCGAAGAACTATCTCGTAATGGCCAAGCTGCGCCCTCGTACTCCTCTGTGTCCAACTACAAGCTCCCACGGCTGCCTTGCCCTTCTGGGCCCGGGTTGCCTTGCGCGGAGGCATAACTGGCAGAAAAGAACACGTCAGAAGGAGTCCAACTTACAACATCGCTCTAAGGCACGATCTCAGAGTGAGAAGAATAGAAACCAATCCTAAATGTCCTGCGACCTCACGATTATAGATGTGGTGCACAACACACCGATAATCAAGACTACCTAGACACGGTTCAGAGACACTTTCCAGGATTAATCGCTCGATACCACTTGTGGCGCCCGAAACCGGGCGCCATCGGTGCCTTACCCCGGGCACCCTAGTGATACAACATCAGAGAAAACCAGCGGAAATAAAAACTTTATACATGAAATGAGAGACATAAATAAATAAACAGGCCAACCCAACCGTTGCCTTCAGTATATATACATAAAACCCGACGATTACCCTTTTTACAAACCCCCACACAAAGGTTACTCTGCACTCTAAGATATACAACAACTATGACGGACGGGGCCGCCATACCACGAATGTACAAGTACCTCTGATGACAGGGACTATACCAGATAAGCCTCGGAGGAACGGAGCTTCAACGGCGAATCTGCGATCCTATGGCGAGATCAACCAAGCGGTGTACCTACCTGCGGCATGAACGCGGCCCGAGGAAGTCGATCTGCAGTACCAAGTATGTGGCGAAAATCAGTAATGAAATCACATTTCATCATTTTATAAAACCATTTCGCAATAAGTAAGCGATTATGTCAAGTAAGGGACGATATCCCGAATAATCACTACACATAATTATGGGTCTCGCCCGTAATACCACTCGTACGTGGAACTCATTCCTCACTGTCGGTACATGATGTAAAACAACACCCATATGTGAACACGAACACTAGATCTGCTGCGTCGTCAAAACCGATCGGGCCAGTAGAATAGCCAACTACCGGTCAAAAGCTAGTCATATCCCATCACGGGCAAAATGCGGAAGCCAACTACGGTCAAAAGCTAGCCACGCATCGGCGAGGCAAGTATCTTAAGCTAACGTGCAATAGCCTACCGTCTCACAAGATATGGCCGAGGCAAGTATCTTAAGCTATCTACCGAGGCTCAAGTGCGAGAAAATGACGAGCAGTATCTAAAGTGTGCACGAACCACGCGTACAAACCAAGCCGTGATCGCTGCGTCGCGCGGCAAGCTTCATGGATTAGCGGTCCATGGACTATGATCCCGAACCTCACAATGACCGCATGCCGGCATCTTACCTCGGAAGTCATGGCCATGAAACCATCCCATCGGGCCGCGTGCGTGGAACATCCATCACGTCAGCATGGCCCAAGGAAATAAATCAGATAGCCGGCCCTCCCAGAGAGTCACGACGATCTGAAACAACGATCGATACTCAAAGTGGGCGCGTACTGCGTGGACCACCCAACGTCGGTATGTCGGTCAATCAATCGGATAATGGCCCTCCTGAGAGTCACGACCATCAACAAAACACTTGCACATCAAAGACTATCACAACAAGCATAGGCAAGTTTAACATACATTCATTTTAATCAACAATCGGGTTTCAAACCCAAAATACTACATACTTTCCTTCTTTCAAAAGACCTCTTTCTACGTAAAAGCCACGTGATACTAATACTGCGTAGTATATAAAGAAAACACGTTTTACTTTTAAAACCAAATTACTTCACCGTAAAAATCTTTACAAGGCTTTTAAAATCAAGTACTCTATACTTTATAAACCAAGTGCTTTTCTTTTAGAACAACATCAAGTATACTCTTTTTAAAACCCAATTAACTTACTCTTTTCAAAACAAGTAACCTATACTTAAATCAAGTTACTTCTCCTTTTCCGAAAACAAGTCGTTATAAGTCAAGTCTCTTATCTTTCAAGATCAAGTCTCTTAACTTTCAAAATCAAGTCGTTTCTTGTCAAAACCAAATCTTTCTTTTATCTTCATAAAGTCGTTATAACTAACTTCCCATAAAGCCATTATAACACTTTATGTTTTAAAACAAACAAAAATCGTTTCACACACGCGTCGTCTACCGTACTATATAGTTCACAACAATCATGCTCAAGAGTATAGGAAGAATCACATACCTTTAGCTTAAACCACAAGCAGTCAAGTATGCGGCGTAGAAAGATCCACCTATAACAACCACAATATATAAATCAACTTCTAGCACTCTCAGTAGAATATTCTAAACACAAGATTCCTTATTCTCTGAAATTTGTGACACCTCCCCACGCTATCACATAAATCTCCTCCCTAACCGGGCCGCTACCGGGCCAACAACTCCAGGATTACACGTCTAACCGGGCGTGTTCAAATATCTTCACAATAATACTTACACAAGTCTGTAAATGCAGTCAATGTAAATCTGATTCAATCCTTTATAATCATCCTTCCAATATAATATACTCAAGTATAACTACTACTGACATGTAATATCCAATTCTGATAGGGGCATAGATCATTACCTCGATAAGCCCAAAAATTATCCAAGTTATAAGTCGATCCTGAGCAACGTTTAGCTCGATCCTTACGCTCAACCCGCTCCAGCGACCCTTAGAAGTTTCTAAACAACTTCTGCAAATACTTCCACCAAGCTAGGAAGATTTTTCTAGGGTTTCGTTTCTACTATTGGAATAAAGTAGTATTTCAGACTCTAGTATTGAAATAACTTTGGAATACTACTAGGGATACTAGGCCAAGGTATTTGGGATTATACAACAATACACCAAGTATTTTCTACACAAGAGGAGGGGGACGAAATCTACACAAAGGGAGGAAAACATTTGCTTTGGAAGCTTTCAAGTGAGGATGATTTTACTCTTCAAGCCAAGGGTATTTATAGAAGAACAAAGGGCCAAGATCAATATAAGTGTAGGGTCAAGATTGGGCCATGTGTGTGTGGGTCCCACCACACCACATGGCCAACAAATGGTGCCAAGTGTGAGGGCCGTCGGCGAGGGAAGTGGCTTTAGCCACATCCACCCATTCGACCAAGTGCCACATGGGGGTGACACGTGTCGCCCCGATTAAATCAAAATATTTCGTCTTAGAAAATATCCAAAATACAAATCTCAAAAACAAAGCGGGCCCCTTGGCAGTAAATTTCTCCGTGGGTCCCACGTGACCATTTCGAAAATAAAACCTCAAAATTCTAATATAATCCAAGAAGTCCAAATACCAAATCAGAATCCAATTCCGTTAACGAACCTTTTCTTCACAAAAACCGGAACTTTTTCGTCGAAAAAAACACATCTTCCTTTCTTTCCAAAATTTCTGTCGTATTCTCGTACGTACGTCCTCACATACATACCCTGGAACTACGGGGTATAACATTTAGAGCGGGTTGGAGCGCTCGGAGTTGGAGCTAAACGATTGCCCAGGATCGACTTTATACTTGGATAATTATGGGCTTATCGAGGTAAATATCTTGTCCCTCTATTGTAATTGGAAATTACATGATTGTTAGACTATATAGTTGAAGTATACTATATATAGAACTGAGCGTTGTTATCGTGATGTCTTTGGACTTAAGCTGAATAATTAGAAACCTTTTTGAAAGAAAAATCTTGAATCGCTTTTTACATAGAATTTGTATTCTGATGTGTAGCTTTTACGCGAGGTATAATTGTGCGTCAGGTTAGATGTATGAACCCCCTGGTTGGCTTGATGGCGGCCAGATAGAGGAGGAGATTTTACGCCGTTGCGGGGAGGTCTTCTTGAATTTTACGTAGAATGTTCTCTGAAGGGATCTAAATGTTAATAAGCGCCTTGTGGCCTTATAGGTTGAAGTACTACGTGGCGCGATCGGCTAAGGAGTAGCGGCGGTTCGAAGTACTTGGGCGTTTTGCTATTAGTCGATACTGCGCGAGGTATGTGAACCTCTTCCTATCTCTTACAGCATGATATGTGTGAACTATGTAGTACGGTGACGTACGTGCTAAATGTATTTGATTGGTTTAAAACATAAAGTGTTATAACGGCTTTATGGGAAGTTGGTTATAACGACTTTATGTTGGTAAGAAAATACTTGTGGTTTTTAAAAGGTAAGCGATTTGAACTATAAGCGGCTTGTTATGTGTTAATAAAGAACTTGAAGTTTTTCAAAAGATTTTTGAATCATTTCGAAAGAAGAAGTAATACTTGGTTTTGAAAACTTAAGAGTTATACTAGCTTTATGGGAAGTTAGGTATAACGGCTTAAGAATGTTTTCTTGATTTGAAATCGAATGTGTATCGACAAACCACTGCGGCGTTAATAAAAGGAAATGTTTTGTGATTAAGTATTATTAAAACCGAGAAACTTCCATCTGCATAGAAGCTAAGATGAGACAAAATGATATTTCCTAGATCATGGTCTTTGTAATAAGATTGTTATAAACAAGAATATCCTACTCATATAAGGCTTATGTTTCTCGGATAGTTTAAAGAGAATTATATTCTTAAATGAATAAGACTATGAACTACTGAAACCTTTCTAAAGTAAGAAAGCGTGAACATTTGAAATTAGGCAAACTTGGACGTTTGAGAAATAATGTTGTTACTTGATTTTACAAAGAGAAGTGTTTTGCTTTACTTCAAAAGATAATCACTCTAGTTTTCATATACTACGGATATTGTGTGACTTTTGTAAACGTAACGTATCTTTTAAAAGATGATGTATGAAGTACTTTGAGAATAGATACTCGATCTTGTTAATCATACAATAGAATGTACCTTGTGTGTATAACTGGATTGTGTTGGTTTGTGATAGCCTTGTAATACCTTCGTGTTGATTTGATAAGTAATCATATTAGGATGCTACGTGTGTTAGTATACGTGATGTTTGTGTAAAGGGATTTTCCTTGATTGTGCTTATGATGTTTAAGCGATAAACTGTTATGTTGGTATTATACCACTCACCGTGTTTCCGGGGTTAAGGCCCTCCGATGCGGGTAGACTCGGTGATGCAGGACCGTGATTCGAGAATACCTCATGCGGGTCACGAGGGCCTATCGGAGCTACGAGTTCCGAGTTAGTGTGCGGCCTTTATGGTCATGCGGTGCATGTGGCCATGCGGATGCGAGTCGGGCGATGCCGGGAGTAGCTACCCTCGATGTGGGGTTATACCATGCGGGCCTATGAGATTGGCCTATGCGGAGTGCGGGAGTTCGGGGCTAGGCGCGCACATTTGATATTGCGGGCGAGTGACCCGGCTTTGATCATGTGGCCAGTGCAGAGCGGATATCGAGGATTTAGTTTACGACCTTGTTAATCTTGTGGGTGTTAGTAGTCGGCTATGCCTTACGTGCCTGCATGTCTTATTTTATTTGAGCACAGTGGGACCTGTTGTTCATGTGTGTTCCTTGGTGCTTTTCATCATCGTGATGGCGGTGAGGAAGGTATTCCACGGGCATGATTGATGTTGTGGGCGTGAGACCCATATTTATGTATTTGAGTGATGACTTCGGCGTGAGTCCACGACTTGATATATTTGCTTATTTATTGAATCGTAGTTTGGTTATCATACATGTCTCTGCTTTATATAGACTACTATGATTTCATTTATAGTATTTTCGATTTCGCATACTCGGTACTGTTATCGACCTCCTTGAAGTGCGTTCATGCCGCGAGTAAAGGTACACCGATCGTTGATCCTCGCTCTTAGGGTCAGATTCGGCGTTTGGGAAAGCTCCGTTCTCGGAGGCTTATCTTAGTATAGTCCACTGTCGTTGTAGGTATTTACATTCGAGGGTTTGGCGGGCCACTCCCGCCATTGTTGTCATATCATTTCTTAAGTGCAGTAATGCTGTTGTAGGCGGGGTTTGTAAAAGGATTTAAGCTGTTCATTTGTAAAAGTTGTTATTTATATATATGCCAAAGGCAAGTTTTCCTCGATTCTTATTTTGTACTTCATTTGTTTCATGTATATGTTTTATGTTCGTGATTACTCGATGTTGTATCACTAGGGTGCGGGGTAAGGCACGATCCACGGGCCCAGTTCGAAGTCGTGACAGATGATGTGGGATTCACGGGTATGCTTCCATTATTTGTATTACTCGGGCGTGCATATACGATGTGGGATTAGGCGTGTGACGGGCGGGTTAAAGTCCGGATTTGTTTGTATTACCCCATGGTCATGCTTATACAATGTGGGATTCCGGGGCATGCGACCACGTGGGATATTGTTATTCCATGGATTAGACCTCCATGAGATTTAGTGACGTAGGATGGACAGGTGGATAGCTTTCGTACTTGCCCGTCGATTCTATTGCAGTTTGTACGGTGAGGCTCCGATAGATAGCTTCGCACTTGCCCGGTCATATCTCGTGATAATGATGGATCGGTAGTTAGCTTTACGTACTTGCCGATCGATTGATAGCCGAATCGTAGATAGCTTTCGTACTTTCCCGATCGATTTTATGATGCAGTGGATATGGTGGTTCGTTTACTACTTGGCGTCTGATTTTAGGACACGGTGGGACTTGGTGTTCATGTATGCTTTGGTGTTATATTATATCATGGATCGCCGGTGAGGAAGGATTCCACAGGCATGATTGATATTATGGGCGTGTGGCCAGTAGTTATATTTGAGTAGTGACTTTGAGGCATCGTCCACGACTTGATATATGGCTTATGTGTGTACTATATTTCGGCTATCATACATGTCTCTGTTTTGTATAGATTATGATTTCATTCTGATATTTTGATTTCACATACTTGGTACATGCCCGTCTTGACCTCGCCCGGGGTTGCGTTCATCTGCGCGAGTTTAGGTCTTGATTTGGTGATCTGTAGGTGTAGGACCCTGCTCAAAATTTTTGGATAGCTCCATCTGTTCAGGAGTTTATCTTTTTGGTATAGTTCCTTGATGCTGATCTTTTGTACAATTATAGTGCAGCGGGGCCTTGTCCGTCATAGTTCGATAAAACTCTTAGAGTGCGTATTCATATGTGGGATTGGACTGCATTATGCAGTGTAGTGTCTTTTGATTATGTATATTATATGGCAGCCTTGTCGGCTTTGCCCTTGCACGTATGTTGGTTTTGGAAAAAAAATGAGGCGTTATTTAAGTTCCGCTATTTACTTGTGTCAATCAGGTAGAAGGGTGCCCAGGTAGGGCACGATCCTGAGCTTGAGGTTGGGGCATGAGAGTGGTATCGAGCGATCGATCCTCGGAATGTCTCTGAGCGTGTCTAGTAGAGTCTTGA
Source organism: Przewalskia tangutica (assembly GCA_029844215.1). Lineage (NCBI taxonomy): Eukaryota > Viridiplantae > Streptophyta > Magnoliopsida > Solanales > Solanaceae > Przewalskia > Przewalskia tangutica. The sequence goes on along the minus strand of CM056719.1, from coordinate 33,508,877 downwards.
TTATCGGTGTGTTGCGCGCCACACCCATAAGCGAGGCTACGGGACATTTAGGAGTTGGTTTCTATTCTTCTCACTCTGAGATCGTGCCATAGATCTGTGTTATTAAGATAATTCCTCTCTGGCGTATTATTATGTTTGACTATGCCTCGAGGAGAGCGATGCCCGAGAAGGGCAAAGGAGTAGCGAGGAGCTACGGTCGGACTCGAGAGAGTTGATAGGGCTCATACCAGGTATACTGGATGTTGTGCCGCAGTCGGCGAGTTCTTCTGCGCCAGGTTTTGAGGCCCCAGCACCAGAGCCTCCAGTTTCTCCGTTAGGAGAAGACTATAGGGTCATGAGGGAAGCAGTTATGTTATTGACCAAGATAGCGGTGCTAAAGTTTCATCAGCAGGGGGTTGTTCGGCTAGTACAGACAGGTGTACAGAGGGTAGAGGGCAGCGGGAATCGGCGTAAGAGGCTAGGCGGTTGGTTATCCCGGTGAGTTCTTGGGCGGCGACCTCGGAATGAGTGAGATATTCGTCGATCTACCCGATTACATACCCGCAGCTCACGGATGGGAGATTGGACTCCTGAGTATTTAGAGTCGGTCCAAGCTCCGGTCGAAGTTCTCGGAGGAAGCGAAGGATTTTCTCGATCGAGTCACCTTTTCCTCGATGTTTCCAATGTAATAAAGCGTCATTTGGGAAATGTCGTCATGGCACAGTGTTTGTTATTATTGTGACCGTCAAGACCTGGCGATGGGAATGTCCTGTTAGAAAGAGCACCGTAAGGTGGCTCGGCTATGAGGCAGTAGTTGGTTCCACTTTCCTCCATAGTTATGCGTCCCCGAGGCGGGGTGTTGAGATATCGACCGGTAGTGGTAGAGGTCGGTGGAGTTTATAGTTAGCGGTCCTTGAACCACATAGATGGCGTGACTCTTGGACGGGATCGGGAACACGTCGCGTGGGGTTCTGGTATATGTCGATTCTTTTGAATCATACGTGCATTGTTAGATTCAGATTTTGCCACTAGCGTATATGTTTTCCCTGTGTTGCTAGCAGTTGTAAGTGATAGTACCCCCAGATGTAGGAATACTTTGATTAGTAAAGTGAAAAGTTAAGAATGTTGACAAGAATGGTAAGTGAACTGAGACTATAGTTGTGTAGAGTTCACAAGTTGTATGCCCATGTGATGTAAGACCAATAGGAAAAATGTCTGATAGAAATACTTGGCCTATGTGGCGAACCTCTAGTGAATAGGGGATAGGATAAGAAGTACCTTGAGAGAAGAGAGAAATTTGTTCCAGACTAAGAATGAGAAGTTAAGTATGACGATGGGTCGGGTTATGGACTCATTTCGGGACAACCGATAGTATGGAATGGGGTGATGTCAGTTGGATATGGTCTCGCTATGTGATAGGGTCACGAGGGTGCAAGGCCCAAGTCTAGTTGATCGTTGTACGAGTTCGTGGATGTGTTCCACCGGAACCAGGTCGTAAGGGTCGAGAAGAGCCTTAGCAGAAATTCAAGTAGTATATGGCAAAGTTTGGTTAGTAACTTCAAGGATTGGGAAGCGAAACAATATTGAGATTTTGTCGTATGCTCGAATAAGTTTAGAAATGCGAGAAAGTATGACAAGTAAGAAAAGAAAGTAACCTCTAAAGATGTTGTTTTTGATAAGACTGTAACCTTCGAGTTTTGTGAGAAGGGACCGCGGATGGAAGGTCCATTGATATGTTTACGTATTTTATGTGGTGGCCATGTGTGACATCGTTAGTATTGTGGAGTATTGATTGATAGGCATAGTATAGATATTGTGCCGGAGTGTGTATAGCTTGAAAATCGACTAAGAACATTCGGGGCGAATGTTTCTAAGGAGGAAGAATGTTACACCCGTAAGTCGAGGACATGTAAAGAGAATGCGTAAGGAATCAAGACTTGGAAATTAGTACGAAAGGAAGAATTGTTTTTCCGGAAAATCTTTCGAGCGTCGGAAAGGAAAAATGTTCGTTGTTGAGAATTGGATTCTCAAAATGTATTATTTGAAGAGTATGGAACTTATTATCATATGGAAATTTATTTTTACGGATTTGGTCACGTGGGGCCCACCCGGAGAATTTTACGTTTTGCGGGGCCCACGAGGTTCTGGAATTTTATGGGACGAATGAGAGGCGACACGTGGCACCTCCCACTTGATCTTAGACGAAATTATGCAAGGGTATAATGGTCATTGACCATGGTAGAAGATCAAGTCTTGCTAGCTTGAGATTGTTGACTTGTCGACTTGTCCAACTTAACATTAATTATTCTTCATCCTAGCCCACAAGTGTTTTAATCTAAGCCCTCCATTGTGTTATAAATGCTACACTATTGCAAGACTAAGTCTCCAACACTTAGAAAAATCACAACACTTTGTTCTTCAACTTTGAGCTCTCGGCTTTAGTGTATTTTCCACTCAAAAAATTTGTAGTTTTGATCTATTATTCACAAGACTTAAACCCAAGGCCCCTAAGGGTATTGTAAGGATATCTCAATAGAAAGATTTCAAAAAGCAGCGTTTTCACGTTACTCGCAAGGCGAAAACCTAAGTAGTTTTCCTAGTTTTGGATTGGAAATGGAAGAGAAGTTGGTTGTGAACTTCTAAAGGCTTCAAATAGCGGATTGGAGCATAAAGGAAAGGAGCTAAGAATTGCTAAGGGGCGACTTTGAATCTTGGAAATTTTAAGGGCTTGTAAAGGTATAAATCTTGTCGTTTTAGCAATTAAAGTTTACTTATTGTTGTCACGCCCCGAACCCGGGCGTGACTGGTGCCCTACCTGGGCACCCTTCTACCTTAACAACTAAGTAAACTGCGGAAATTAAATAACACCTCATTTTTTTTACCAACGTACGTGCAAGGGCAAAGCCGACAAGGCTGCCATAATATACATAAACAAAAGACACTACACCGTACATGAGTCCAATCCCACATATGAATACAGACCTCTAAGAGTTATCTTTGAAATATGGCGGACAAGGCCCATCGTACCCATGCCGTACAAAAGCACATCTTGAAGGAACTATACCAAAAGATAAACTCTGAGCAGAGGAGCTATCCAAAAACTCGAGCGGTCCTACACTGCAGATCACCAAGCTGCGTACCTAAACTGCGGCATGAACGCGGCCCAGGAGGTCGATCTGAAGGATGTACCAAGTATGTGGAAGCGATGAAATCGTAATGAAATCATAATAGTCTAAACAAAACAGGAGACATGTATGATAGCCAACCTACAGTACACAACACATAAGCAGTCATATCAAGTCAGGGACGCATGCCCTCAAAGTCATTACTAAAATATAACCATGGGTCTCACGCCCATAATATCAATCATGCCCGTGGAATCCTTCCTCACTACCGGCAGTCCATGATATAATATAACCCCAATAAGCATACATGAACACCAAGTCCCACCTGTGTCCTAAAAACTGTACGGGACAAGTAGGAAAGCGAACCACCAGATCGACTCAGTATCATAAAGCGGGCGGGGCAAGTCGAAAGCCAACTACGGATCAACTGCGTCGACAAGCGGCGGGGCAAGTCACAGCTAACTACCGATCCAACTGCGAGCGAGATATGGCCAGGGCGTCGCAAGCTATCTACGGAGCCTATCGTACCAAATCGTGCAATAGCAGCGGGGCAATCAAAGCTATCTACCGGATCGACTGCGTCGTCAATCGAAGCGGGGCAAGTGCGAGCTAACTACCATATCGACTGCGTCACAAAATCTCATGGAGGCGATCTATAAAATTATCCCACGTGGTCGCATGCCCCGGAATCCCATATCGTATAAGCATGACCATAGGGTAACACAAACAAATTCGGGAATCTAACCCGCCTCCTGGTCACATGCCCCGGAATCCCACATCGTATAAGCGTGTCGAGGTATCCTCGTAGTCCCATGCCGGAATCAACATTGTATAAGCATAACCATGGGTAACACAAATAATGGAAGCATACCCGTGGAATCCCATGGTATGTCGATGCGTCGAGTAAACTTACAAGGCAGTGACCACTCCAACCGGAGTCGCGGCAACGTAATAAAACATAATACTTGAACTCAAATGCTATCACCGGCACACATTGGCAATTCTCAATTAAACAAACCAAAGTACTGATCAAGGCACACATAGAATCATTCTCGATTAAACAAGCCAAAGTACTTATCAAGGCACACATAGAATAATTCTCAATTAAACAAGCCAAAGTACTTATCAAGGCACACGTAAAATAATTCTCAATTAAACAAGCCAAAGTACTTATCAAGGCACACATAGAATAATTCTCAATTAAACAAGCCAAAGTACTTATCAAGGCACACATAGAATAATTCTCAATTAAACAAGCCAAAGTACTACGTGCGTGCATTCTTTTCAAAATACTCCTTTTATGTAAAACCCCAAGATACTAACACAGTAGTATCGAGGCGTATCTATTTTTCAAAGTAAGTTACTACACTTTTAGAAAACTCATTCCAAAGCTTGAAACCAAGTAACTTCAAATTTTCACAATCTAGGCAACTTATGCTAATAATAAAAATAGACAACTTTTAACCTTCCATAAAGCCGTTATAACCAACTTCCCATAAAGCGTTATAACCTTTAGTTTTAGACATATCCATTCCTTTTATAACCAAGAGACTTATACTTAAAACCAAGTATCACATACTTACAAATCAAGTTTCTTAACATTCAAAATACTTGAGTCTCTTAATATTTAGAAAACAAGTTTCTTCTACTTTTAAACCTCAAGTAACTCACACCTTTAAAACAAGTTACTTCTCTTAAATCATGTCATTTCTCCTCTCTTAAAACAATTAAGTAAATCACTCCTTTGACTCCCCTAAAGTCATTATAACGACCCTTAGGTTTTGGAACTAAGGAACTAGCCAAATACAACCAAGGAATGGATTATACAACTTACAATTTAAACATCAAAGTACAACCAAGGAAGTACATAGAACAAATTCTATTTTAGGCAATCCAAATACAACCAAGGAATGGATCATTTAAGGAGTAGGACATACTTTCTTTATCTTAAGGAATCATGCTAGAAGAGGAGATAGTTCACATACCTTTTCGGCTAAATCCACTAGCTAAGCCGAATACGCCGTACGTAGAAGTGTCAACCTATAATGGTCACAACAAGACTATCAACTTTTAGTCTCTAACGTAGAATAATACTAAGTATACGGTCTCTAATTCTACGGAAAATCGGGCAGCACTTCCTTTGTTTCTACTCATTTTGCCACCTTTTTCAAGGCCGAATACAATAACCAACACGCCACATTTAAGGCTCAAAACAACAACCAACCAAAGGGGATTACACGCCTTACAATACGTGTAAAATTTCGCCCCACAATTCATACCAAGTAGTTTAAAATCCAAGCCATTCTCGGCCAACAACATAACCAACAATTCAAAGTCTTTTCCAATCCTTTTCAAATTCCAAGTTCTAAGGTCTAACATGTTATATAGTCATAAACAACTTCAACAACTACAATTTCCTTCTTTCTACAACATGCGACGACTTAAACTAATAATCGACTTGAATTGTAATCTTAAGGCTAAACATGCTAGTTTTCGGATTAGGGTTCCAATAGCCAATATAATTATCAAACTTCATACAATCTATCTCGTACTTGCTAATATCCATAGCTACAACAATAAGTAAACCTTAATTACTAAACGACAAGATTATACCTTTATAAGCCCTTAAAAATTTCCAAGATTCAAAGTCGCGCCTTAGCAATTCTTAGCTCCTTTCCTTAGGTTCGATCCGCTCCAAGCACTCGTAGAAGCCTATGAAGAACCCATCTTCAAGTTCCAACTTCAAAGTTGAAGAACTCCTTAAGTTTCACTTTGCGACTAATACAACGCCGTTTTCGAAATCTTTCTATTGCGATATCCTTACAATACCCTTAGGGACATTGGGTTTAATTCTTGTGAACAATGGATCGAGACTTCAAATTTTCTTGTGGAACTAGACCTGAGCAGCAGCTATTGCTTGAAGAACAAAGTGTGAAATTTTTCTAAGTGTTGGAAGACCTTGTCTTGCACTAGTAGAATGCTTATATAACACATTGGATGGCTTAGATTAATACAACGTGGGCTAGGATGAAGATCAATGTCTGAAAGCCAAGTGGACAAGTTGACCTTGGTCAACAATCTCAAGCTTGAAGACTTGATCTTCCTTGATGGTAAATGACCATTTTACCCTTACATAAAACGTCCAAGACCATATGTGGGGGTGCCACGTGTCGCCCTCTCATTCGTCCATAAAATTCGTAACCCTCGTGGGCCCCACAAAAATATAAAATTCATCCGGTGGGCCCACGTGACCAAATCCGTAAAATAAATTTCCATAATGTTAATAAGTTCCATATTCTTCAAATAATGCATTTTGAGAATTCAATTCTCAACAACGAACATTTTTCCTTTCCGACGTTCGGAAGATTTTCCGTCGGAAAAACAATTCTTCCTTTCGTACTTATTTCCAAGTCTTGATTCCTTACATACATTCTCTTATACATGCCCTGGACTTACGGGGTGTAACAATTGTTGTAGCTATGGATATTAAAAAGCATGAGATGTTTAGTATGAAGTTTGATAAGTGTTTTGGCTATTGGAACCTAATCAGAAAACTAGCATGTTTAGCCTTAAGATTACAATTCAAGTTGATTATTAGTTTAAGTTAAATCGCATGTTGTAGAAAGAAGGAAATTGTAGTTGTTGAAGTTGTTTATGACTATATAACATGTTAGACCTTAGAACTTGGAATTTGAAAAGGATTGGAAAAGACTTTGAATTGTTGGTTATGTTGTTGGCCGAGAATGGCTTGGATTTTAAACTACTTCGTATGAATTGTGGGGCGGAATTTTACACTTATTGTAAGGCGTTTAATCTCCTTTGATTGGTTGGTATGTTGAGCCTTAAATGTGGCATGTTTGGTTATTGAATTTGGCCTTGAAAAAGGTGGCAAAATATGTAGAAACAAAGGAAGTCTTTGCCGATTTTCCGTAGAATAAGAGACCGTATATTTAGTATTATTCTACGTTAGAGACTAGAAGTTGATAGTCATGTTGTGACCATTATAGGTTGACACTTCTACGTGCGGCGTATTTGACTTAGCTTGTGGATTAAGCCGAAAAGGTATGTGAACCGTCTCCTCTTCTTCTAGCATGATGCCTTGTGGTAAAGTAAGTAATTCCTACTCCTTAAATGATCCACTCCTTGTTTGTACTTGGATTGCCTAATATAGAAGTTGTTCTATATACTTCCTTGTTTGTACTTGGATTGCCTAATATAGAAGTTGTTCTATATACTTCCTTGATGTACTTTGGATGTTTAAATTGGAAGTTGTTATAATCCATTACCTTGATGAAGTTTGAATTTTCAAAAGTGAAAGTATTTTACTTGAAGTACATAGAGTCTTGAAAAGGGAAGTAGTTTCCAAATCTTTTGGATAGTGCCTTAGTTTCAAAACCTAATGGTTGTTATAATGACTTTAGGGGAGTTAAAGGAGTGATTTACTTAATTGTTTTAAAAGAGGAGAAATGACATGATTTAAGAGAAGTAACTTGTTTTAAAGGTGTGAGTTACTTGAGGTTTAAAAGTAGAAGAAACTTGTTTTCTAAATATTAAGAGACTTGAAGTATTTTGAAAGTTAAGAAACTTGATTTGTAAGTATGTGATACTTGGTTTTAAAAGTATAAGTCTCTTGGTTATAAAAAGAATGAATTTGTCTAAAAACCATAAAGGGTTATAACGGCTTTGTGGGAAGTTGGTTATAACGGCTTTATGGAAGGATAAGAAAGTTGTCTATTTTGATTGATAGGTACGAGTTGCCTAGGTTGTGAAATTAGAAGTTACTTCATTTCAAGTCTTGAAATGAATTTCTAAAGATGTAGTAACTTAGTTTGAAAAATAGACATGCCTTGATACTACGGGTGTTAGTATCTTGGGGTTTTATATAAAAATGAGTCTTTTGAAAGAATGGAAAGTCGTAGTACTTAGTGTTAAAATCCGGATTTTTATATAAAACGTAAGTGCCTTGAGTTTATAAAATGAAAGTCTAAGGATTTCATGAACTTGCCTGTTATACCCCGTATTTCCAGAGTATGTACGTGAGGACGTACGTACGAAAGTTTAAGCCTTAAGATTAGGCAAGGGACGAAAATTTTGTTCACTGACTACGAAAAGAATCGTTTTTCGGCGAAGCGTTTTACAAAACTTGCGAAGGGAAAATTATGGCTATGTCATTTATATTTTTGCGGATTTTTCCGAGTGATGAAATATTTTGGACCAGCGGGAGGGTGACATGTGTCACCTCAAAGTGGAGCGGCATTGTGGGCTCAAGTTGGACGATTTCTAGTCAAAGAGTTGGTAGGATATTTTGTGATATTTTGGTGGTAGATGGATAAGGTACACTTGCCCAAATCCTCACCCTACACTTGCCCACCACTTGGCTTCATCTTGGCCATTGATTTCCCTATAAATACCCCCCCTTTGTTGAAGACTTCTTCATCCACAACACAACTTTCTAAGTCTTGAAAAATCCTTCCCTCCCTTGTAGTGAAGCTCTCATCCAAAGAGCACCCTCCTGAGAAGGCCTTTTGGCGAGTACCCCTACCTTGAGAGTTGTTCTCGTAAATACACCCCCCCTTAGTAGAAAATACTCTCCAAGTATAGTTACTATTCCAAAATACCTTGGCCCAAATACCTTGTAGTATTCCAAGGTTACACCTATACTAAAAGCCCAGAAATACTACTATACTTCCCTTCAGTCACAAATGAAACCACTAAGGAAAACCTTCATAGTCGGTTGAAGTGTTAAGTAGAAGTTGCGTAGAACTTCTAAGGGTTGTTTGGAGCGGGTTGGGCGCCGAGTAGGAGCTAAGCGTTGCTCGGGATCGACATTAAATCTTGGATAATTTTGGGCTTATCGAGGTAATACTCTTGTCCTTATATTGTAATTGGAAATTACATCTTGTAGTAGTATAGAAATGAATATAAGATTCATAGAAGAGAATTGAACTGTAATAGAAGGATATTACAGATAAGACTCGAACTGAAATCACATCAGAAGAATATTAAAGTAGAGGATTAAACTGTACTTACGTAGGGTGTATTCTGATGAACTTGTGAAGTTTGTGGGTAGGGAAGTCTTGCCCAATTTTAGTAGAATCTTGTATCTAGATTTATTCTAGAGTAGTCTAGACATTGATAGACTTGTATAACCGTTATAGGTTGAAGTCTTTGCGAGTAGCGTATTCTACTCGAGAAGGGTGGAAAGGGCTAGCGAGATTACGATGCTTTGGAGTTATTTGCTAATAGTCGATAAATCATCGCGAGGTATGTGATTCTTCCTATCCTCTTGAGCATGATATTTTAAAGGAATATATTTAGTACGGTGAGCGTCGTGTGTTAAGCGAGCGTAGTTTCTGGCAATGTCTTTTGACTTAAGCTGAATAATAAGAATCTTGAAGTATTTCAAGAGAATTAAGAAACCTTTTTTTAAGAAGGATAATACTTGGTTTTAAAAGCTTAAGAGTTATACTAGCTTTATGGGAAGTTAGGTATAACGACTTAAGAAGGTAAAAGAATGGTTTCTTGATGTTAGAAGTTAAGAGACTTGATCTTAAAGATAAGAGACTTGACTTAATTATATTAATATGAATTTTGTTAAAAGTGTGAAACCTCGTTCGTGAGTAATGAGTATTTGGTTTTAAAAGGAATAATGTCTTCTTGATTTGAAATCGAATAAGTATCGAACAAACCAACTGCGGCGTTAATAAGAAATGTATTGACTAATTAAGTATTATTAAAACCGGTAGAAACCTCCATCTGCATAGAAGCTAAGATGAGACAAAATGATATTACATTTCCTAGATCATGTTGCTAATAAGATTGTTATAAACAAGAATAACCTACTCACATATAAGGCATATGTTTCTCAAATTGTTTAAAGGAGAATTATATTCTTAAGTGATTAAGACTATGAACTACGAAACCTTTCGAAAATGAGAAACTTGAGTATTTGAAATTAGGCAAACTTGAACGTTTGGAGAATAATGTTGTTACTTGATTTTTACAAAGGGAAGTGTTTTGGTTTACTTAAAAAGATAGTCACTCTATTTTTATACTACGGGTATTGTGTGACTTTTATGAAAGAAACGGATCTTTTAAAGAGTTAATGTATGAAGTACTTTGGGGATAAAAAAACCCGAACTTGCTAACATAAAGTAGAAAGTACCTTGTGTGAATTACTTGATTGTGTTAGTTTGTGATAGCCTTGTAATACTTTCTTGTTGATTTGATAAGTAAACATGTTAGGATGCTACGTGTGTTAGTATCTTGTGATGTTTGTGTAAAGGGGTTTCCCTTGTTGTGCTTATGTTGTTTAACGATAAGCTGTTATGTTAGTATTATATCACTCACCTCTTGACATGATTAGGGGTTAAGCGCCTCCGTCGGGGTAGACTAAATGCAGTGCATGTGACCTATGATTCGAGAATACCATGCGAAGTGCATAGTGACTTATGCGGAGCTACGAGAGTTCGGGTTAGTGTGCGGCCTTTGTGGTCATGCGGTCTATGTGGCCGTGCGGTGCGAGTCGGGGCGTTGCGGGAGTAGCTACCCTCGATGCGGGAATACCTCATGCGGGCCATTGGGTGGCCTATGCGGGTGCGGGAAGTTCGGGACTGAACGCGCATTAGATCTGCGGCGAGTGGCGGCCGATCATGTGGCGGTCTAGAGCAGATCTCATTATCTGATTTATGACCTTGTTAGTGCTTGGGTTTTAGTAGTCGGCTATGCCTTTACTTACCGTGCGGTTTTATTATGACACAGTGGGACACGGTGTTCATGTGTATTCCTTGGTGCTTTTATATCATAGGCTGGCGGTGAGGAAGGTATTCCACGGGCATGATTGATGTTGTGGCGTGAGACCCATAGTTGTATTTGAGTGATGACTTTGGCGTGAGTCACGACTTGACATATTGCTTATTTATTGTGGCAGTAGTTTGATTATCATACATGTCTCTGCTTTATATAGACTACTATGATTTCATTTCTGATATTTTGATTTCACATACTTGGTACTGTTATGCGACCTCCTTGAGGCTGCGTTCATCTGCGGTAAGTACACGATTGTTGATCCTCGCTCATAGTCCTGATTCGGCGTTTGGGAAGCTCCGTTTCTCGGAGGCTTATCGATGTCTGATCCACTGTCGTTGTAGGTACTTGCATTCGGGGTATGGCGGGGCCACTGTCCGCCATTGTTGTCATATCATTCTTAGAAGTGCATGAAATCTTTGTTGTGGCGGGGTTTGTAATAGGGGATATAGCTATTCAAGCTTATATATATATATAGTAGAAAGGCAACTTTTCTCGAATAAAGCGTTTTTATTTCATGTCTTGTTTTATATTCCGCTGATTACTCTGATGTATGTCTACTTGGGTGCCCGGGGTAAGACACCAGTCACGGGCCCGGGTTCGGGTCGTGACATTGCCTTTGTGTGATGGTGATAGCCTTTGAGTGCAAGTATTATATTTTTACGCTGCCGCGACTCTCGGTTGGAGAATTCGGTTGTCTTGTTGTAAGTTTACTTGGGCGTGCAAGCGGTGATGTGGGATTCCACGGGTATGCTTCCATTATTTGTATTACTCCTTGGACATGCTTATACGATGTGGGATTCCGGGGCATGTGACCAGGAGGCGGGTTAGATTCCCGGATTTATTTGTATTACCCCATGGTCATGCTTATACGATGTGGGATTAGGCGTGCGACGCGTGGGATATTGTTATTTCATGGATTAGCCCTCCATGAGATTTAGTGATGTAGGATGGACTGGTGGATAGCTTTCGTACTTGCCCCGTCAATTCTATTGCACAGTTTGGTACGGTAGGCTCCGGTAGATAGCTTTCGCACTTGCCCCGGTCATATCTCGTGACGACAGGCTGGATTTGGTAGTTAGCTTTCGTACTTTCCCCGGTCAGTTGATGACGCGGGATGGATCTGGTAGATAGCTTTCGTACTTGCCCCGGTCAGTTTTATGATGCAGGCTGAATCTGGTGGTTCATTTTCCTACTTGGCCCGTACAGTTTTTTAGGACACAGGTGGGACTTGGTGTTCATGTATGCTTTGGTGTTATATTATATCATGGACTGTCGGCAGTGAGGAAGGATTCCACGGGCATGATTGATATTATGGGCGTGTGACCGGTAGTTATATTTGAGTAGTGACTTTGAGGGCATGCGTCCCTGATTTGATATGACTGCTTATGTATTGTGTACTGTAGTTCGGCTATCATACATGTCTCCTGTTTTGTATAGACTGTTATGATTTCATTCTGATATTTTGATTTCACATACTTGGTACATTCTTACGTCTTGGCCTCGCCCGAAGTGCGTTCATCTTGCGAGTTTAGGTGCAGGATTTGGTGATCTGCGAGTTTAGGACCTGCTCAGAATTTTGGATAACTCCATGCATTGAGTTTATCTTTTTGGTATAGATCCTTGATGCTGGCTTTTGTACAATTATGGAGTGCAGCGGGGCCTTGTCCGTCATAGTTGATAAAACTCTTAAGTGCAGTATTCATATGTGGGATTGGACTCGTGTACAGTGTAGTGTCTTTTGATTATGTATATTATATGGCAGCCTTGGCGGCTTTGCCCTTGCACGTATGTTGGTTTTGAAAAAAAAATGAGGCGTTATTTAAGTTCCGCTATTTACTTGTGTCAGTCAGGTAGAAGGGTGCCCAGGTAGGGCACCAGTCACGGGCCCGGGGTTCGGGGCGTGACAAGTGGCTACTGAGACCACGGTACCTGAGCCTCCAGCCCCACAGCCAGGAGTAGAGGAGATGGGTTACAAGGATATGGCCCATTTATTAGCCAGGATCGTGGCTAGGCACGAGGATAGGCTGGAGACAGCAGTTCCGGTAGTACTCGTAGTTCACCCCAGATCGGATAGTTTGAGACTTCGGGACATTCTGAGTTGCAGCCCACCATAGTTCTACGGGTCGAGGCACGAGATGATCGCGAGGAGTTCATCAAGCGATTCTGACGGATCATGAGAGTGATCAAGGCTTCGGAGACCGAGTCGGTGGTCTTAGGTTCGCATCGGCTGCGTGATACTGCAGTCGACTGGTTTGATTCGTGGGAGCTGTCCCGGGGAGAGCATGCACTTCCAGTTGTATGGGATGAGTTCTCAGAGGCATTTCATAGCCACTTCTTGCCTCCGCAGATGAGAAACGCAGGCGACAATTTACGATCTTTGAGACGAGAGGCGTGCGGTTGGAGTACAACGTGGAGTTCGACTTCGTTGGCTCGGTATGTCCCAGCGTTAGTGGCGGACATGGAGGGCGAGTGCACTACGTCACGAGGGCTCGATGACTACTTGGCGAGGCTTGCTCGGGTGTAGTTCTTGGTAGGGCATGGACATTGCTCGTGCGAGCTTATACACTTGGGTGTGAGGCGTAGAGGCGGCGGGTTGTCGGATATCGTGAGAAGAAGTCCGGGGCGGCGGGTCCTTTGGTAGCTCGGGCGGGCGGCCTCGGCCGGCGAACTAGATTCGCACCTCGGCCCGGCTCGAGCACTCCTACCGTCTTGGGACATCCGGTATTGAGGCGGTCGGGGCCCTGTGGCTTGGACTTCGGGATAGCGAGTGTACTAACCGTCGAGACCACCGCCTCCGGTGTGGCGATGTGGTAGATCCATTCTGAGTTGTGGTAATACTTTGGGAGCTTGTTACACTTGCGGCCAGCAGGGTCATTTTGCGAGCCCATTGCGACGAGCGCGAGATGGTAGGGTTGACTCTGAGGTCTTCGCGGTCTTCATCTCCTCTGATTACTCGCCCGAGGCGGGTGCTCATGGGCGGCCAGTGCGGCGAGGTCATGGCAAGGTCCTAGTTCAGCGGTCCTCGAAGCGCATTTATGCCATGTCCGGCCGCGGGACGGGAGGTGTCACCGGATGTAAATCACGAGTACATTATTAATTTCATGTTGTGGCGTGTATGCCTTAATAGATCCGAGTTCTACCTTGTCCTATATATCTCCCATATTGCTTGTAGGATAGGGATAGAGCACGAGTCCATGGACCACTTTGAGGTAGCTACGCGATGGTGATTCGGTGGTAGTGGCGGGTATATAGGGCTTGCCCGATGACTATATGCGATCGTCGGACCAGCCGACTTGATAGAGTTGGATATGTGAGACTTTGATGTGATTATGGGTATGGATTGGTTAGCTTCTTGCTACGCCAATGTAGGCTGTAAGGAGAGATTGATGCGGTTCGGTTTCTGAGGCCGGTTATTGAGTGGGAGGAACAACGTGTGTAGGCGTAGGTTTATTTCTTACCTCAAGGCTAGGAAGATGGTGCAGAATGGGTATATCTACCATCTCATTCGGGTATTTGATACTGAGGCCGAGATACCAGACCTTGATCGATTCGATGTCGAGAGTTCCGGATGTGTTCCCGGCGACCTCGGGTATCCTCCGAGAGGAGATAAAGTTTTGCATTGATATTCTGCCTGATACTTGACCTATATCCATTCCGCCATACAGAATGGCACCCACCGAGTTGAGAGAGTTGAAGGACCAGCTGAGAGATTTGCTGGAGAAGGGCTTCATCAGGCCTAGTGTTTCTCCCTGGGGAACGCCGGTATTGATTGTGAAGAAGAAGGATGGGGCCAGCTGCGTATGTGTGTTGATTCTGAGCGGTGAACAAGGTGACTATTAAACGATACCCTCCCGGGATTGATGATTTGTTCGACCAGTTGCAGGGTGCGAGGTGCTTCTCTAAGATAGACCTGCGATCTGGTTACCATCAGGTGCGAGTTAGGGAGACGGATGTCCCTAGGACTGCGTTCCGGACCCGGTACGGGCACTATGAGTTCAGGGTCATGTCTTTCGGCTTGACCAATGCTCCGGCAGTATTTATGGATTTGATGAACCGGGTGTTCAAGCCATTTTTGGATACGTTTGTCATAGTATTCATTGATGACATCCTGGTTTATTCGCTCGAGCGGGAGCATGCGGAGCATTTGGCGACGGTCTTGAGAGTTCTCGAGACCAGCGATTGTATGCCAAGTTTTGAAGTGTGAGTTTTGGTTGGCTTGGTGGCATTCTTAGGGCACGTTAGTCGGGTAGATGGTATTCCGGTGGATACGGCAAAGATCGAGGCAGTCAAGACTTGGCCTAGACCTACTACACCGACAGAGGTGCGCAACTTTCTGGGCCTTGCGGGTTATTATCGGAGGTTCGTGGAGAAGTTTGCTTCTATTTCAGCACCTTTGACTAAGCTGACTCAGAAGGCAGCTAAGTTTCAGTGGACGGATGCTTGTGAGGAGGGCTTCCACTCTTGAAGGAGAGATTGGCGACCGATTCTTACTCTTCCAGAGGGTCTAGATGGATACGTGGTTTATTGTGATGCGTCGGGCGTCGGGCTTGGGTGTGTGCTGATGAAGTAGGGTAAGATTATAGCTTACGCATCTCGACAACTCAAGAAGCATGAGAAAAACTACCCACGTGACTTAGAGTTGGCAGATGATTCGTACCTTGAAGATGCGGAGACATTATTTGTATGGAGTTCATGTTGATATTTACCACAGGACCGCAAGAGCCTCGGTATATCTTGACGGAGGAGAGTGAACTTGCGGCAGAGACGGTGGTTAGAGCTACTCAAGGATTATGATGTCGATATCCTATACCACCCAGGGAAGGCTAATGTAGTCGCAGATGCCCTTAGTCGTAGATCGATGGGTAGTCTATCAGAGGTGCAGCCAGAGAAAAGAGGCATGGTCCGCGAGTTACATCAGCTAGCGAGCCTTGAAGTCTGATTAATTGGTTCTGATAGTAGTGGAGTTCGGGTTCGAGAGGTTGTCGAGTCTTCCATCGTCGAGGAGGTGAAGAGGCGACACTATGAGGATCCGATTATGACACGGTATCGAGATACGGCTCTTCGAGAGGGGAAGGGTCGAGGTAGCACCTGATGGGGTGCTAAGGTTTGAGGGCAGGTTGTGTGTTCCAGATATTGCAGGGCTTCGACAACAGGTTCTAGGGGAAGCACACATCGCTCGTTATTCTATCCATCCGGGGTCGACAAAGATGTACCACGACCTCAGATCTGTGTATTGGTGGGATGTCCTGAAGAGTGACGTTGCAGAGTTTGTTGCTCGATTGCCGAGTTGTCGTGAGTCAAAGTGGAGCACGAGGCACAGTGGGTTGTTGCGGATGATAGAGATTCCATTTATCACGACCGAACGGGGCGTGGTGATGCCTTACCCCGGGCACCCTAGTGATACAATCATCAGAGAAAATCAGCGGAACATAAAGCATAATTATGAAACAAGAGACATGATAAATAAAAGCAAATAGGCCAACCAAAACGGTTGCCTCCCGACATATATATATAAACATTTGAACAGTTACAATCCTTACACCCTACCCACAACGGTGCTACAGACCTCTAAGATTTATACAACAACTATAACGGGACAGGGCCCCGCCATACCCCTGAACGTACAAGAACTTACAGACTCA
Source organism: Przewalskia tangutica (assembly GCA_029844215.1). Taxonomy (NCBI): domain Eukaryota; kingdom Viridiplantae; phylum Streptophyta; class Magnoliopsida; order Solanales; family Solanaceae; genus Przewalskia; species Przewalskia tangutica. The sequence continues at coordinate 33,492,322 of CM056719.1, read as the reverse complement.
GGGTAACATACCAAAGATAAGCCTCCGTGAAGCGGAGCTTCCCAAGCTGAAAGGTGATCCTAAGCGGGGATCGGCGGCCGATGTACCTCTACTGCGGCATGAACGGCCCCGAAGGAGTCGATAACAGTACCAAGTATGTGAAAGCGCAAGATCAGTAAATGAAATCATAGCGATCTATATAAAGCGAGAGACATGTATGATAACGAACTACGATTCACGATAAATAGCGATCATGTAAGTCGAGGACTCGCGCCACCGAGTCATCACTCATACGTGGAATACCTTCTCACTCTGGCGATCTATGATATGATAACAATAAGACGGCATTCCAAATGGAAACATACGTGCGCTACGCATCGTGTCGATATGTCGAAGAAACAATAAACGGCATTCCAAATGGAAGCATACATGCGCGCTACGCATCGTGTCGATATGTCGAAGGAAACAATAAGCGATATCAAAATGGAAGCATGCGTGCGCTACGCATCGTGTCGATATGTCCAAAGGAAACAACAAGCGGCAATCAAAATGGAAGCATGCGTGCGCTACGCATCGTGTCGGTATGTCAGCGATTAGCAAAAGTAACACTATCAGCGAGGAGCGTGCGTGGAATTTCTCGTCACCGCCGCGTCAAGTAAGTTCTCAACAAGTCAACCGACCCTCCATCGAGAGCGGTAGTATAGAAACACAATTTTTGCACAACAAAGGCTATCACAACAAGCATAGGCAAGTTTCACAACAACAAGCATAGGCAAGTTATACACAACTCAAAGTACTTTCATTTTATGCCAAAGTCCGGGTTTTAATCCTAAAGCGCTACGTACGTTAATTTCCATTTTAAGAGATCTGTTCCTTTTATAAAAGTCACCCGTTACTCGTAGTATAAAATAGAGTGACTTACATCTTTTAAGTAGACCAAAACAACTTCCATACTTTCCTTTTTTAAAACCAAATTAAGGCAACACTATGCCTTCTTTATAGACCAAAACACTTCTCTTTTTAAAGTCACGTTACATTAAAACCAATGATAAAACCCTCCTTTTGTTTTCATAAAGTCGTTATAACTATCTTCCTATAAAGCTGTTATAATACTTATGTTTTAAACCAATTTAAGACAACACAATGCCTTTCTTTTCCCTAAAGTTCCAGTTTGCCTAATTTCAATTACGCAAGTCTCTTTTTAGAAAAGTTTCATAGTTCAATGTCTTAATCTCTTTTAAAACAATTGAGTAACATATGCCATGGCGAGTAGGTTATTCTTGTTCATAATAAATCTTATTAAGCGACCATGATCTAGGAAATGTAATATCATTTTGTCTCATCTTAGCTTATGCGGATGGAGGTTTCTCTTGGTTTTAATAATACTTCATTATTCAATACATTTCCACTTTATTAATGCTGCGATGGATTGTCGATACTCATTATCATTTCGACATCAGTAAAACATTATTCTTTAGAAACCAAGTACTCATTACTCACGAATGAGGTTTCATACATCTTACAACTTTCAAATCAATTTAATTAAGTTAAGTCTCTTATCTTATAAGATCAAGTCTCTTAACTTCTAAGATCAAATAGCCATTCTTTTTATCTCTCTTTTAGACGTTATACCTAACTTCCCATAAAGCTAGTATAACTCTTAAGTTCTCAAAACCAAGTATTACTCTTCTTTAAAAAAAAGGGGTTTCTTAAGGAAAGACTTCAAGTTCTTTATTATTACACATCAAGTCAGTTATAAGTCAAATCAGCTACCTTTTAACAATCACAAAGCACTTTCTTATATACATAAAGTGTTATAACCAACTTCCCATAAAGCCGTTATAACCGCTTTATGTTTTAAACCAATCAAATACATTTAACACGTATCGTCTACCGTACTACATAGTTATACACATATCATGCTAGAAAGATAGGAAGAGGTTCACATACCTCGCGACGATTATCGACTAATAGCAAAACGTTCCAAGTACTTCAAACCGTCGGCTACACTCGATCAAGCGGATCACTCCACACGTAGTACTACAACCTATAGAGGCCACTGGCGCCTATTAATATCTTTAGATCCCGGCGTAGAATATTCTCTGAGAAAATTCGCGGCACGCTTCCCACTCCCCATGCGGCGTAAATCTCCTCTCCTCTATCGAGGCGGCTAACAAGCCAACAAGGGGGGGGGGTTAACCCGTCTAACCGGACGTGTACAATTCTACTACACGAATGCTACACAAGTCTCATGTCTGATCCCATGTAATTACTGATTCGATTCTCTTCTTTAAATTGGGCTTAAGTCGTAAGACATTGCAGTAAGTATTATTCGAGCTTAAGTCAAAAGACATTGCCGCACAACTATGTTCACTTCTATATATAGTATACTTTAACTATATACTCCTACAACATGTAATTCCCAATTACAATGTGAAGGTCAAGAGTGTTTACCTCGATAAGCCCAAAATTATCCAAGTTATATGTCGATCTGAACAACGTTTAGCTCCTACTCGGCGCTCAATCCGCTCCAAACAACCCTTAGAAGTTCTTCGCTTCTACTTAAACACTTCAACCGACTATGAAGGTTTTCCTTAGGGTTTCGTTTTGTGGTGAGGAAGTATAATAGTATTTACGGGCTTTTGTATAAGTGTAACCTTGGGAATACTACAAGGTATTTGGGCGAGGTATTTGGGCATTATAACAATACTAGGAGAGTATTTCTATACCACAACAAGGGTATTATACAAAAACAACTAGGCTAGGGGTACCCAGCTGCACCTCGGAGGGGATACTTTTGGCTAGGCTAGGGAGGGGCCTCAGAACCACTTAGGCTAGAGGAGAGGGTGTTGGGAAAAGCTCAAGGGAGAGGAGGATTTTCAAGACTTAGAACAATTTAGGATGAAGAAGTTCATCAACTTAGAGGGTATTTATAGGTCAAGCCATGGCCAACCAATGGCGAGATCACTCCAAGTGTAAGGCAAGTGTAGGGCTAGATTTCAACCATGTGTACCTTATCCATCTACCACACAACTTGCACAAAATATCCTACCTACTACACAAGACCCAATCATCCAAAGTTGCCGTCCAAGCCTTCCAATGTGAGGGTGACACATGTCTCCCTCCCGTTGGTCCAAAATGTTACGTCTCTCGGAAAAATCCGCAAAAATTATTATTGACATAGCGGAATTTTCCCTACGAAAGCTGTGGAAACGTTTCGTCGAAAAACGACTCCTTTTGGTAGTTATGCACAAATTCGAACCTATGCCTACTTTAAGGCTCAAATTGAATACGTACGCCCTCACGTACATACTCTGGAAATACGGGGTATAACACCGACGTGGAAGTGGGAGGTGATCAATATGGACTTTATTACAGGGTTACCTCGCACTCAGAGGAAGCATGATTCCATCAGGTTATCGTCAGCGGTGTGAAATCAGCCCACTTTCTTCCCGTCAGGACGACTTTTTCGATCGACGATTATGCTAGACTTTACATCCGATAGATCTTTAGACTGCATGGGGTCCCTATATCTATCATATCGGACATAGGAGCCCAGTTTACGGCTAACTTCTGGAGGTCTTTCCAGAAGGATTAGGGACGGTGAGCCTCGATCTGCATTCCATCCTCGGGCCAAGCGGACGGCGGGCGTACTATCCGGACACGAGGATATGCTTGAGCCTGTGTTATTGATTTCGAGTAGCTGGGAGGATCATTTGCCTCTAGTGGAGTTTGCGTATAACAACGGCTACCATTCCGGTATCGGATGGCGCGCGCGAGGCCTTATATGGGAGGACGTGCAGGTCATCGATAGGCTGGTTTGATGTGGGTGAAGTGCAGTTAGTCGGGCCGGACTTGATTCAGCAGGAGGTGGATAAGGTGAAGCTTATCCGGGAAGCGATTATTGATGGCTTAGAGTCGGCAGTCGTATCACGGATCATGGCGTCGACATTTGGAGTTTGAGGTTGATGATTGGGTTTTCCTGAAGGTGTCACCCATGAAGGGTGTGATGAGAGGTGGGAAGAAGAAAGCTCATTGAGTACATTGGGCCTTATCAGTTGTCCGTAGGGTAGGCAAGGTTGCCTATGAGTTGGATCTGCCGTCGATGCGGAGGCGACATCCGATTTTCATGTTTCTATCTTTGAGAGATGTATCGGAGATCCATCTAGAGTGCACCGATTGATGATGTCCGGTGTGAGAGGGTTATCGTATGAGAGAGTCCATAGCGATACTCGATCGTCGAGTTAGGCGACTACGGACAAAGGATTTGGCGTCCGTCAAGGTCTTATGGCGGAACGAGAACAGAGAGTAGATGACGTGGGAAGCAGATGAGGAAATGAGGCAGAAGTATCCTCACTTATTCCCCACACCTCCAGGTAACTCACTTTCCTACTTGTTGATTTTAATTAACATATATGCTTAAGTGTTATTCGACGTGTACTTAAGTGTTGTATTATGGCCATGTGTGGCATTTGCAAACTGTTTAAGTTATGAGGAACTATGTCGTTATCTGATTTAATTGAATCTAGAAGGAACATTCGGGACGAATGTTTCTAAGGGGGGGAGAATGTTATACCAGTAGTTCGTGGCATGTACGTGAGGACGTACGTGAGCCATGTTGGACGTTTTTAGGAGGACAAGTGGCCAAGGCAAGTGGCCAAGTCTTGCAAGATATTTGTTGGGCAAGTGGGCAAGAGGGACCCACACACACACATGTCCCCAATCTACACCATACACATGCTTCAATCATAGCCCTTGGTTGTCTTATATAAACACCTCTAGTTGATGAAATCTTCCACACTTAGTATTATTTCAAGACTTGAAAATATCCTCCCTCTCCCTTTCTAGTTGCTCTCGTCCAAGCCCCAATTTCTTGAGCAATTGTTGTCCAATAATTCTTAAACTTCTAAGTGTTCTTCCTTGATGTATTAGGAAGATTAGTAACCAAGAGTTACACAAGATTTCACACCCCTAGCCTCAAACACCCCCCTTGGCCGAGAGTTAGGTGGAGTAAAACCTATGTGTTCTTCACTTTTTGGAGTTGATTCTTGAAGAGAAGTTGGTTAGGAGCTTCTAAGGGTGACTTGTGGCGGTTTGGAACGTTAGGATTTGGAGCTAAACTTGCTTAGGAGCGACTTTAAGTTCTTGGATATTTTTGGGCTATTTTGAGGTAATGAACCTTGTCCTCTTTGTGAAGTTGAATATTATGTATATTGGAAGTATATTATGGAGTATGAGATATGTGGAGTAAGGTTTGGAAAGATTTGGATCTTGTTAACTAGTTAAATGGAGAATTGGCATGTTAGCCATTAAAATGGTAAAAACGTATCCATTACTTGCTAAGAAGTTAATAACAAAGTAACTATAACTTATATAAAGATTGGAATATAAGTTGGAAGATTAATGAAGTAATTCCGGCATACTAACCAACTTGAATAAGTGAAGTTGTAATAGTTGGCCAAGGACCCCAACTAAAGGACTGTATTTACTTTGGACTGTATTTACTTTGGACTGTATTTACATTGGACTGTATTTACATTGTTGTTGTTGTTAAGGGGAAGATTGTTTAATCATGTCCGTTTGGGCGTGTGATCCCCTTCTTTAATTATTGTTGTTGTTAAGGGGAAGATTGTTTAATCACGTCCATTTGGGCGTGTGATCCCCTTCTTTAATTATTGTTGTTGTTAAGATGAAGATTGTTTAATCACGTCCGTTTGGGCGTGTGATCCTCTTCTTTAGTTGTTGTTGTTGTTGTTAAGGGAAGATTGTTTAATCACGTCCGTTTGGGCGTGTGATCCCCTTCTTTAGTTATTGAATTATTGCACCATAATTATAACATGTTAATTACGGTTATCGGGCCTTGAAAAGGTGGAAAAAGTGCGTAGCAACGGGGAAATGCTGCCCAATTTTCCGTAGAATAAGAGATCTTACTTAGAAGAATCCTACGAAGAACTAGAAGTTGATAAGCGTGTTTTTTTACTATTATATTCGACTCGGCAAGTGGATTTAGCCGAGGAGGTATGTGATTCTTCCTATCCTCTTGAGCATGATATTTGAAAAATATATATATAGTATGAAGCGTACATGTGTTGACTGAATTTGGTTTCACTCTGATGTCTTTTGACTTGAAGTACTAAATGTTAAGAATCTTGAAATATTTCAAAAAGAGTTATGAATTATTATTCGGAAAGAAATTAATACTTGGTTTTAAAAGAATAAGTTCTTTTGGTTTTCCAAACAATTGTGAATGTTTGATTTATTATAAAGCTTAAGTGTTATACTAGCTTTATGGGAAGTTAGTGATAACAACTTAAGAAAGATAAAAGGAATGGTTTACTTACTTGATTATGAAAGCCTTGTAATGATTTCTGAATGTGTGGTAAGTTGGCTTGATAAGTAAACATGTTATGATGCTACGTGTGTTAGTATCTTGTGACGTTTGTGTAAGGGGGTTTTCTTGTTGTGCTTATATTGTTTAACGATAAGCCTGTTGTGCTGGTATTATATCACTTACCCCCCTGACTTGTTCTGGCCAGCGGGTTAGCTACCCCGTCGAGGAATACCTCATCTTGAGTCCATGGGACCTATCGCGAACTATGGGAGTTCGAGAATCACTCGGTGTGTATTCGCCGTCACGAGAATACCTCATGAGGTCCATGTGGACATGCGGATTGCGGGAGTCCAGGATGTTGTCGCGGGTTAGCTACCCCCGATGCGAGGAATACCACATGCGGGCCTAGGTGGCCTATGCGGACTGCGGGAGTTCCAGGATTAGGCTCGCATAATGATACTATGGGCGAATGGTCTTGCTTCGATCATTAGCGGCCTTGAAAAGACCAGTTGCGTTATATCTATTTTGCTCTTGTTTATGTTGTGGCACTATGTGCGGTTAAATTGGGTTGTTTCGTACGTATTTGTGAATTGGTTTTAAAATGTTATGATTTCATTTCAGTACTTTACAGTTTCACATACTTGGTACATGTTGTGCCTCGCCTTCGGGGCTGCGTTCATCTGCAGTAGAGGTACTCCGGTTGTTGATCCCCGCTCCTAGGATCACCGTTCTGCTTTTGGGAAAGCCCCGTTTCTCCGGAGGCTTATCTTTTGGGTATGATTTCCCTGTCATTGTAGGTTTATGTACATTCAGGGGTATGGTGGGGCCCTGTCCCGTCATAGTTGTTTACATTCTTAAGTGCGTAGTCACATTTGTAAATTTGGGATCTAAGCGCTTTCGGTTTATATATATCTGTAAAGGTGACCGTTTTGGTTAGTCTGTTTCTTACTCTTTATTGTTTCATGTCTTTGATTTTATTTCCGCTGGTTTTTCTCTGATGTATTATCACTAGGGTGCCCGGGGTAAGGCACCAGTCACGGGCCCGGGATTGGGTCGTGACAGTAGGGCACCAGTCGCGGGCCCGGGGTCGGGTCGTGACATGACAAATGTTGATGCGACCAAAGACACCGAGTTAGTAAGACAACGAGAGGATAAAACAAATGCCACTTGCGGAGACAAGCGGTAATAATGCAAATAAGGAGGAACAAAAGATCGTGGAAGAATATTGAAATAAATAGAATAAGAAAGACGACGATGGTAAGGTGGTAGAAGTAAAACAACTCATTAAGGACCCACAATTGATAGAAGAATCAAAGGAAACTCTTACTACTAAAGAACAAGTTGAAGGAGTTTTTGTAGCATCAAAAGTTAATGAGGAGCGGAATGTTGACAAGAGTCAGGAGGTGTGTATCAATGGTAACAACTCTAATAATAGTAACGCAGTAATATTAAAGGAAGATGGGATAATGATGTCCAATGTGGAGCAGAATATGGCAGTGGAAGCGAATATGTCTATCCTAAATATATTAATCAGCAGAGAAACTTAATCAGAGATAATATGAGGGATGCTTAACATGACATACTTAAGGACTCACTGGTGAAGAAGTTACATGAACTAGGTAGATATACTATGGTATATGTAAAGAGTGATGCATTGTGAAGGTTGTCTCTGGGATAGTTTATACTATATTGTCGACGATATGAGGGATCCTTGACTAGTTAGTGGGGATTTCAATGTTATTATAAATGGAAGGGAGACAATAGGCGATCTTCATATATATCCTACGGAGCGTGAGGATTTTTGCATTTTGTACCAATTCATGTGGAATGTTTGAAATTTAAAGGGAGTCCTTTTAAGTAGTGGAATGAAAGGTGCCGATAATGACTGTACTTTTAAGATGATTTCGTTTCTTTTATACCGAAACTGAAGAATGTCAAGACTGCCCTATTATTATGGAGTAAGGAAACTTTTGGAGATATTTTTAAGAAACTAAGTTTTAGGGAGGATATTGTTAGATGTAAAGAGGAGTTGTTTGAAAAATTTCCAACAGAAGCAAATAGAATGATTTTACAAAGAGCTAAGGCAAACTTTGAAAGAGTATGAAGAAGCTTCTGGCCATTTGATCAATAAAAGGAGAGTTATGTTTATATGCATGCTAAGACTCCAAGTAACTTGATTAAGCAAGAAAAAAGTATTACTGGTTTCACAAGGGGAACATTTCCATTCATGTATTGAGGATGTCTAGTATTACATGTTAGAAAGAGGAAGATAGACTATGCTGAATTAATTAAGAAGATTAAAGACAAGTTCTGAGTTGGGGAAAAATTATTGTCACCATGAGGTAAAGCAGTGTTGATTACTAGTGTGTCACAAGTATGCCTATACACATACTGCATGCTATAAGACTTGCAAAATGTGTGATCAAAGATATACATACAAATAGTTGTAATTTTCTTCTGGTATATAGTAATGATGATGTTAAGGCTAAGCATTGGTTTACATGGTTAAAAATGTATTTGCCTAAGGATGATAGTGGATTGGGGTTCAGGCCTTATTTTGGATATATTAAAGGCATTGTGTAAAAAGCTATGATGGAAATCTAGGACCACCAACTCTCTATGGGTTAACTTTTTAGGGACATGTACTCTGAAGCATTACCCTCAATATGTGCAACGGGAAGGCGATTCTCAGGCCTTGAAAATGGTTGTTGAGGTAAAGGATAACATTGAACAAGAAATATGGTGGGAAACAAAGAGTGGTTTGAATCGGTAATCGCACCAAATTGGAAACATTACACTATATACTACTATCAGAGTTTTTTTATTGATGAAAGGGTGTCGGATGTCAAGGAACTGCTACGTGGGGATTGATGAGGTTTGTCAAGACTAGGGTAGTATCTACCAGATGACATTGTCTTACGTGTCACTACATACTTGATATATACCATGTAGATAATCCTTGGTGGATAAGGATAAGTTCTAGTAAATTTACTGTGCCAAGTGTATGAGATTTGTTAAGATAAAAATCATATCCTTCTGGTGTATATAAGTAATTGTGGGTTAAAAGAGTGTCATACAAGATATAATTCTTCCTATGGACGAAGTGGAAATTTAAAATTTCAAGTGGATAAAGTGTTGCAAAAGATTGGACTTAATATAGTATCAAGATGCTGCTGATAAAATGTTTTTTTTACATCAAAGAATGATAGATCACTTGTTTCATACAAGGGAGTTGTCAAATCTATATGGAGCTATGTTAACAATGCAACGGGTATACACATGAATTGTCGTTATGTTAAGCATGCAGTACAGATTTGGGGGAAATATTACATACCATTATAAATTGAAGCAGGTGTACAAGGTAGTACCAGCCGGAATATTGTGGCAAATTCGAAAATAGAGGAATATATCACCGCATAGAGACTATTTAACTTTGTTCAAGGTATTACATAAGATTCAGTTGAATATTCACAGGTAATTTGGTTCCTTACTTAACTATTTTGAATTGGTGAATTGCATGTGTGTTATATTGTGGCCCTATATGGCATTTGTTGGTTGCTGATATGGAGGGATAGACATAGTTATAAAGGAGACTCTGCCGAAATTTCTAGAAACATAAGACTTGTTATGAACATTCGAGGACGAATGTTTCTAAGGGGGGAAGAATGTTACACCTCGTAAGTTAAGACAAGGATCAAGAACGTCATTAAGGTTAAGATTCGGATAAGGGGTATGCGATATAATTGTACAAACTACGAACACGTCAATGAGTATTTAAAATGATAAGTTATTTATATTTCTCTTTTGATGATTATTACATATTGAGAGAATTACGACATGGAGAATACGAGGCCTTATGGAATTTCCGGGAATTAAAGGGAACGAGAATTAAGATTAAAAGAAGTGGGACTAAGATTTATTACTTGGGGGATTAATTTAATTAAGTAATTAATTAGAGGTCAATGTGTAAAAAGGTGGAGGGACCAAAATGGATAATTGAAAAACTAATTTTCAGAATTTATTTCTTTTTGTATAGACAAACCCTTCATCCTCCATTCATTCTCAAACCCTCTTTCTTTTCACTCAAATCTTTCCTCTTCTTCAACCAAGAACACACCCCAATCTTCATAGCCAAATTCAAGAATTGTATCAACTCCATTACCAGCTTAATTCTTCTACAATCTAAGCCGAAAATCACACCATTATTAGTGAGCAAAATCGGAAATTCTGGCCGATTTTTGGGAGCAGATTTCTTCATTTTTTTGGCGAAAAATTAAGGAAGAGAAACGTGTATAAATATTGGGTTAACATAGTAGAATTGTTGCATGTTGGATTGAGGTTGAAGAAGTGAAGATTGGCGAAGAAAAATCGAATTTTGTGAAAGAAAATGGGCAGAAAATCGCTGGTTACTGACAGATTTTTAGTCAACTTTGGAGGGGTATATATCCTCGTATATTAGGGTTTTTTGGGTGTTTCAAAAGCCTAAAATTAATTTCGTCGAGTCTAGTTTCCAACTCAACAAACCTCTCGTCGATAGGACACCGGAGTAGGGAGTTATGGACGTTACAAGTTCAGCTGACAAAGCAGTGGCTAAAAATCGGGACTGTTTTGAGGGTTAAATTAAGGTATGAAAATTCTTCTTTCTATGCTATAATTGTAGTTGAATGTTGTTGTAGATTAAGGAAATAAACTTGTGTTAAGATATGAGATTAGATTAAGAGGAAATTAGAATTAAAACATGCATGTGATTGTTGAAATGTGTTGGACCGATTTTGAAGCTAGTTCTATCAATTTTGGAGTTGTTGTGTTCAATGGTTGTGTTGTTATCATTATCACAAATTGCAAGTGGGAATTGAAGAAGGAATCTTGATAATTAGATCATAGTGTTCATAAGGAATTATTGGAACATGAATTGTATTATAAGAAGTTAAGAAAGAAATTATGGAATTGGTAATGTTGTTGGCCGAATTTGTATGGAAATTAGTGGACATGTTGTATTGCAATTTAAGGGGCTGTTTTGGTGAAATTATGGTGACGGAAATATGAGTTATGCATATACATACACATTATGGTAATCACTAATGTATGTCCTAAAAGGATTAAAATGGAAAAGGTGTTCTATGCTAACTATAGGACTTAATCGTCTTGGTTATTGAAGTTGTTGAATTGTATAAGTGTAAAAGAGAAGGAATGTACACTATGGCGTAAAAGGAGTATTTGAGATTAATTTGATTATATCTTGGAATGATGTTTGGTTATTGGTGTTGTTGGCTTATTGATAAATTGTGGATACGCATAAACATGGGAAGTCTTTGATTTTTTTATAGAAATAAGAAGGTGATATTGATATAACTACGTTAGAAGTCCTAGAATTAATGATCGTATCATTGTTATTATAGGCTGACATATTAGATGAGGCGCGTCCTAGTTTTACATTGGTTGAGCGACTAAGAGGTATGTAAATCTCTTCCTTCTTTCTTTTTGGCATAATTTTAATGAAAGTACAGCGGACGTACGTAATTCCTATAAGTTCAGTTTTAAAGGATAATTGTTAATTAGTGTCTATGATTTTCAGTAAAAGAGTTTATTATGATGATATTATCGAGAGTCAAAGATGATTTTTAATTGCATATGGTTGCTCATGATATCTAATCATGCTAAGTATTATTGTTTCACTCCACCGAGTCCCGGGCCGGATCATGTTCGTACGCAGCTTTACAGAATTCATCGAGTCCCTCACTAGAGGGACGAGACAAGTTATATACATATATACAGATTTTATCGAGTCCCTCCATAGAGGGCCGAGACATGATATGTGCACATATACAGACTTTCATCGAGTCCCTCACTAGAGGGCCGAGACATGTTATACAGATTGATATACAAACATAGACATAGTGACAATATGAGTAAGCATTCATGATTTCTGATATGACTCTCATTTTTGTTAAGCTTAATGACTCTCTATCTTTACTTGACACAGTTGTGATTTCATTTTCAGTATTTCATGTTTTATATACTCAGTACATTATTTCGTACTGACCCTTCTTTTCTCGGGGGGCTGCGTTCATGCCCGCAGGTTCAGGTGTTCAGATAGGTGACCCTCCATCTTAGGACATCTACCAGCCGCTGAAGAGATCCCTTGTTCCGGAGCCAGTTATTTTGGTACAGATCCTTACATTCCAGACTTAGGTATATTTTGGGCACGACGGGGCCCTGTTCCGTCATATATCAGTATTGTACTCCTAGAGGTCTGTAGACAACTGTGGGGTGGTTGTATGTACTTCCGTTTTGGTTTGCGACGTTGCTCTACTCTGTGTTGGGATGTTCCCGGATATACTTGTTGTTATCTAGTGGCAGCCTTGTCGGCTTGCTTGTATATTGTGTTGGTTAATTGCGACTCCCTCGGGAGACAGGTTCTTTCACGTGTAAGGCCGCCTTGTCAGCTTGCCTACGTGGACATGGGTTATCATTGTAGTGTTATTCTGCCGAAATTTCTATAAATTCCTGTATTAAATGGATTAAGTGTGACAGTCGATGTGGCGTCAATTAGAAAGTTTAGTCGCGTGATCGGTCGGTCGTGACATCGCATAACTCGTCACCTCATAATTACTCCAAATTAGCACATATATAACCTTGATATGGATTCATTAAACTGTTCCATACCTTCCAAGACATTATCAAAGCTTAACCATCTCGTGATAACCCAAAATCATTCTAGGCAACACACATATGGCCAAAAATAAATATGTCTGTATAGATGCATGTCATCATCATACCAACTATACAAAAAATTTACCAACTTGTATACCAAGTCCATATATTCCCTTTCTGGGCCGCTGTCGCTTTCTCTTAGCTGCAACCACAATAATACTTTAGGGAGGGACTACCCTAACAACATAGCTCTATCGCACGATCTTAGAGTAAGAAGAATAGAAACCAATCATAAATGTACTATAGCCTTCTATTTTTGGGTGTGGTGCACAACACACCAATAACCAAGACTCTACTGCACGGTCTGTAGATATTCCGAGGACTAATTGCTCTGATACCACTCTTGTCACGACCCGGACCCGCGACTGGCACCCTACCTGGACACCCTTATACCCATACATCAAATAAAATCAGCGGAAACTCTAAGAAAACTCATGTTATAAAAACAGGCAAGCCGATAAGGCTGCCGCTATATATAAACGAGAACATCCCGACAACACAGTAGTACAACTGGCCAACACTATATATACAATTCACCCAAGTCCAGCCTACATATGAATATATACCTCTAAGAGTTTGGACAGTAAATAATGACGGGACAAGGCCCCGCCATATCCCTGAATATATATAAGTCATAATGGAAGACCTGTACCAAAATGACAAGCTCTAGAACATTGGAGTTATCCCAAAACGTTGAACAAGGATCATAAGCTCACGGATCACCCAATTGAGTACCTATACCTGCTGGCATGAACGCAACCCCTCGAAGGGGGTCAGTACAACAAGGTACCAAGTATGTAAACATGAAGTACAGTAAACAAGATCATAACTATACAAAAGAATGACAAAGACAAGTATGAAAATCAAATACCAGATTCTACCGTGCCATATAAAATAAGAGTCAATTGTACCTTGTATCACTGTACCACTGTAGCCCTGTACCACATAACGTATCCCGGCCCATTCTGGAACCCGGCCGCTATAACCATCATGACTGTATGCATAACGTATATCGACCCTTTAGTGAGGGACTCGATGGAATCATCAATATAACGTGTCCCGGCCCTCTGGTGAGGAACTTAGTGGAAATTACATAACATATCCTGACCCATTGTTGGACTCGGTATTTTTTGCACATAACATACCCGGGCCATGTCACGCCCCGAACCGGGCGTGGATCGTGCCTACACAGGCACCCTTCTGCATAACAACTAAGCAAGCTGCGAATTTAAATAACACCCTTTTTTTAAAACCAACATACGTCTGAGGGCAAAGCCGACAAGTGCCATATAATATACATGAAAAGACACTACACTGCGTACATGAGTCCAATCCCACATATGAATACAGACTTAAGAGTTATAATGAACTATGGCCGGACAAGGCCCATGTACCCATCTATAATCGTACAAAAGCACATGCTGAAAGAACTTATACCAAAAGATAAACTCTCGAGCGAAGGAGCTATCCAAAACTACGGCGGTCCTACACTGCCGATCATCGAACAACGTACCTAAACTGCGGCATGACGCATCCCGAAGGAGGTCGATCTGAAGAATGTACCAAGTATGTGAAGCGATGAAATCGTAATGAAATCATAACGATCTAAACAAAGCGGAGACATGTATGATAGCCAACCTACAATACACAATACATACATCATATCAAGTCGAGGACGCGTGCCCTCAAAGTCATTACTAAAATATAACCATGGGTCTCGCCCATAATATCAATCATGCGTGGAATCGCTTCCTCACCGCGATCCATGATAATCAAATTACGAAGACATCGTGCCTTACTAACAATGAGAGTAAATAGTAGTATACTTACAATATAAACTAGGAAGCTCACGATCAAAGCAGACCACCCGCCCGAGATCATTAAGCAATCCTACTCTTGGGACTATTTCCCCCGCATAGGTCGCGTGGACCCGCATGAGGTATTCCTCGCATGGGACTATTTCACCCGCATAAGCCCTTACGGACTCGCATGAGGTATTCCTCGCATAGGCTGGACCCGCCCGCATGGGACTATTTCACCCGCATAAGCCCTTGCGTCGCATGAGGTATTCCTCGCATCGTGGGTAGCAAATCCACGGAATATGCAAATGCCACAAACCCGGGGAATGACCTCGAAATGAATGATATACCACCAGCACACAACCGGCTATTACCAGCACACATAGGCAATTCTCAATTAAACAAGTCAAAGTACTTATCAAGGCACACATGAAATAATTCTCAATTAATCAAGCCAAAGTACTTATCAAGGCACACTTAGACTAATTCTCAATTAATCAAGCCAAAATACTTATCAAGGCACACTTAGAATAATTCTCAATTAATCAAGCCAAAGTACTTATCAAAGCACACTTAGACTAATTCTCAATTAATCAAGCCAAAGTACTTATCAAGGCACACTTAGACTAATTCTCAATTAATCAAACCAAAGTACTTATCAAGGCACACTTAGAATAATTCTCAATTAATCAAGCCAAAGTACTTATCAAGGCACACTTAGACTAATTCTCAATTAATCAAGCCAACGTACTTATCAAGGCACACTTAGACTAATTCTCAATTAATCAAGCCAAAGTACTACGTACGTACATTCTTTTCAAAAGACTCTTTTTTATGTAATACCCCAAGATACTAACACCCGTAGTATCAAGGTGTGTCTATTTTTCAAAGTAAGTTACTACACTCTTAGAAAACTCATTTCAAAGCTTGAAATCAAGTAACTTCAAATTTTCACAATCAAGGCAACTTATGCCCATAAATCAAATAGACAACTTTCTAAACCTTCCATAAAGCCGTTATAACCAACTTCCCATAAAGCCGTTATAACCCTTTATGGTTTTTAGACAATTTCATTCTTTTTATAACCAAGAGACTTATACTTAAAACCAAGTATCACAAACTTTCAAATCAAGTTTATTAACTTTCAAAAATACTTCGAGTCTCTTAATATATAGAAAACAAGTTTCTTCTACTTTTAAACCTTAAGTAACTCACACCTTTAAAACAAGTTACTTCTCTTAAATCATGTCATTTATCCTCTTTTAAAACAATTAAGTAAATCACTCCTTTGACTCCCCTAAAGTTATTATAACCAACTTCCCATAAAGCCGTTATACTAACTTTATGCCTTAGACTAATTCATTCTTTTTATAACCAAGAGACTTATACTTTCAAAACAAGTTACGTAACTTTTAAAATACTTCAAGTCTCTTAACTTTAGAAATCAAGAAATCCATGCTTTCCAAATCAAGTATTCTATACACTTAACTCAAGTCATTTCTTCCTTTAGAAATCAAGTCCCATAACTTGAAAAATAAAGTTTCTTAACCTTTTAAGAATTCAAGGTTCAAAGTCTTAAAACTTCATACGTAAACTCTTTTAAATTAAGCAACATATACTTTGATGCGTTGGGAATAAGTTATACTTATTTATAACGATCTTATTCAAGTAGCCATGATCTAGAAAATGTAATACAATTTTGTCTTATCTTAGTTTTTATGCAGATGGAGAATTCTACTCATTTTAATATAATCCATTGTCATTACATTTTCCTTTATTAACTGCAATGGCTTGTTCGATACTTATTCCTATTTGTGCCATAAAATTAGCCAAGTCAACTTGGCTCCAAATACCTCCTAACTACTCTTACCAACATCCCCCATAAGACTTGGTAAGAACTTAGGATAACCTAGACATAACCTTTACATAGAGTAAATCACATACATGCCTCTTAACTTCTAAGAGTAGAAGGGAACATGAAATATCACCACATGTACATTCCATACATAGAATCATGCCAAAAGAAGGAAGAGGTTCACATACCTCGCGACGATTATCGACAAGTAGCAAAATGCTCCAAAGTACTTCAACCTTGATAGTTATTCCATCCTTCAAGTAGAATACGCTATACTTAGTACTTCAACCTATAATGGCCATAATATGTCCATTAACTTCTTACTTCAGACATAGAATATTATAAGTGCAAAGTCACTAAATTCTACGGAAAATCGGACAACACTTCCTTTGTTTCTACATACTTTGCCACCTTTTTCAAGGCCGAATTCAATAACCAAACACGCCACATTTAAGGCCCAACAATACAATTAACAATAGGGGATTACACGCCTACTAGATGTGTAAAATTCCGCCCCACAATTGATATCAAACTAATACAACTACAAATGTAAATCCGGCAACATGAGATACAACAACACCAATTCTTATCCAATTTCCTTTTCAATCCAAATTGTTAGCATAACATGATATCAAGTCGCAATCGCTTATAACTATTACAATCTTCAAGTAAGTAACATGCGACGATTCTAAATACGACCAAATTGTAATACAACTTCAAATGGCTAATATGTCATTTAGGATTTTAGGCTACAACCATCCATATCACTTATAAATCTTCAACACATATACATCATGCTAGTAAAATGTAAGGCTAACAACAATATAATCTTGTAACACTTTAAGAGAACAAGATTGTTACCTCAACGAGTCTTAATCCAACTTCAAATCCAAAGTCGCTCCTTAGCAACTTAGAGCCTCTTCTTGACACCTCAATCCGCCACTTGAGACCCTTAGAATATCACAAACAACTTCCCTCTAATCTTCCAATCAAAACCTAGGAAAGCAACTAGGTTTTCACCTTGCGACTAATACGAAAACAATTTTTTTCCGGGATCTTTTTATTGAGATACCCTTACAATACCCTCATGAACGTTGGTTTAAAGTGTGGAGCTTATTGGACAACAAACAAATTTTTTTCTCCTTTTGTATAACCAAACCCGAGAGCACTATGGTTGTTCCTCCAATTTTCTTGAAATTTTTCTAAGTATAGAAAGCTTGTCTCACTACTAGTATCCTTATATAGCAACATGGAGGGCTAAGATTAATACATATGTGTGGTTTGGATGCATCTCTTTTAAATATCATGCTAAGTGGTCCCATTGACCAAGTCAATAATATAAAGCTCTACTACTTGCAAGACTTGTCATCTTAAAAATGGTCAAATGACCACTTATACCCATGTTGATTTCGTCAGCTCATTTAAGGGGGTGACACGGGTCGCCCTCCCATTCGTCACAATATTTTGTTTTCCGACAATTTCACAATTCCGATAAATTTTTACAAGTCTCTAATCTTAACATTTCTGAGTTCTTACGTACGTTCTTAAAACATGTCACGAAATTACGGGTGTAACGGTTCATGTCCGCAGTTTAGGTACACGATTGTGGATCGTGAGCTTAGGATCTGGTTGGCATTTTGAGATGGCTCAAATGTTCCGAGTTGTCATGGTTATGTATATTCGAAGTGCGGCGGGGCCTTGTCCGTCATAATATTTGTCCAAATCTTAGAGTGCAGATTCATCGTAATGGGTGGCTAGAGTTGTTTTTACATTGTTAAGCAGTGTAGACCACTTTCGGGTAATTTTTATGTTATGGAAGCCTTATCGGCAGCGTGGTTTTAAAAAAAAAGTGTTATTTATCTTCCGCAGTTTATTATGTTGTATGATGTAGAAGGGTGCCCAGGTAGGGCACCAGTCGCGGCCCGGGGTCGGGTCGTGACAACAATAATCGACAATACCAGGGATAAGCCTCCGGAGTAATGGAGCTTCTCAATAGCTGAATCAGTGATCCTAAAGTGAGGATCAACAAACTGTATACTCTACCTGCGGCATGAACGCAGCCCCCCGAAGGAGGTCAGTACAACATGTACCAAATATGTGGCCCGAAATCAGTAGTGAAATCATAAGTCTAAAACAAAGTGGAGACATGTATGATAACTCGGATAACGACACGTGCGCCTTACTAACAATGAGAGTAAACAAGAGTATACTTTCTTTGCATAAAAATAGGAGGCTCATGATCAAAGTAGGGCCACCCGCCCGTAGTATTATTAAGCAATCCTACTCCTGAGACTATTTCACCCGCAAGGGTCGTATGGACCCGCATGAGGTAACTTTCTCGCATAGACTGTATCCGCCCGCATAGGTCATATAGACCAGCATGAGGTATTCTCGCGTAAGGGTCCACCCGCGTTGGACTATTTCACCCGCATAAGCCCTTACGGACTCGCATGAGGTATTCATCGCATCATGGGTAGCAAATCCACGAAATATGCAAATGTCACAAACCCGAGGAATGACCCCGTAACGAACAATATATCACTAGCACGACCGACTATCATACATAACATAAGCACTCACTTATCATACAATATATAAGCAAGTTAAGAAATCCCTAACTTATTAGTCTTGTTCATATACACTCTCATTTTAGTTTACTTAAGGCACTGACATGTCATTATAAAATCCGGGAATTTAACCCAAAGTACTACGTACTTCTACTATTTTAAAATGACTCTTTTTCATATAAACTTCCAAGATAATAATAACCGTAGTATCAAGTCAAATCTACTTTTCAAGACAAGTCACATTACCTTTTAGAAATACATTTAGGTTTCTAAATTGTTACACCCCGGAATTCAGGTCATGCTATGAGAACGTACGAAAGGGAGTAAGACTTAAAAATTTTAGGAAGATAGGTTGATGGATTGTTTCGGACGGGGTTTAGTCAACTTTGAGGCGGGTTATGACCCATTGCATTGAGAGTTCCTAGGTGTTTCAAAGGCCTAGTGCATAGCTCGTTGATTCTAGTTTCCAACGCAACCAACCGTTCGTCGATAGGACATCGGAGTAGAAAGTTATGGGAGTTGCAAGTTCGGTCTTGTGATCGGGCGAGAAAAATTCGGGCCAGAGCCACGGGCATGGCGCGAGGGGCGAGGGCGCGGCACCTGAAGTGCTGAGGGGTTGCAGGGGTTTCAGCGCCGCGGCGCCGGCTGCAGGGCCGCGGTGCCGAGGCGGAACTTTTGGCGGAAAAACTGAGGAAATCTGATATTTTCTTTTAAAGAGGCCATGGGTGGGTGACAAGTGTCCTCCCCCATCTGATTTTGCATGTACTACTTATTGACCAAGTCTTGAATACTTGGTCATTCTTCAAGTTCATCTCTCTCTCTAAGATTAGAAGCTCTCCCTTCTCTCTAGAAAATCAAGAAGGACACAAGGCTTGAGAAAAATCTGAAAAGTGTGGCAAGAAGGAAGCTTGTTGGCTAGCTTGTAGGAGTATTGTGGTGGTGTTTTTTTTGGAAAGGAGGATAGCAAATTAGTTGGATTATTTTGGCTAAAGCTCTAAGGTAACAATTCTTATCTTGTAGCTAGTTTTTGGTGTTGCATGTAAAGAAGAAAGAACTTATAGTTGGAAATATTGCCCTTAGATACATTGCATGTAAGAAATATGGTTTGGATATGAAAGAATTGGATAAGAATGATATGTAAGCATGTTGTAGCCTAAATACTACCTTAAACTTGTTAAGTTAGTTGTTGTACATTGTGGGGCAGAATTTTACATATCCAAGTTTAGGTGTGTAATCCCCTTTGAAATGTTTGGATTGTTGGGCCTTAAATGTGGCGTTTGGATGTTGAATTCGGCCTTGAAAAATGTGGCAAAGTATGTAGAAACAAAGGAAATGCTGCCCAATTTTCCATAGAATTTAGTGACCTTGAAATTGGAAAATTCTATGTTGAAGCTAGAGGTTAATAAAAGTATTATGGTCATTATAGATTGACATACTACGTGTGGTGTATTGGACTTAGCAAGTGGATTGAGCCGGAGAGGTGTGTGGAAACTTCCTTATCTCTTGAGCATGAGTAGTTATAACTATATAGTACGGTAGACGTACGTGTTTTAAATGAAGTAAACTGTCACGACCCGACCTCTGGGCCCGTGACTGGTGCCTTACCCCGGGCACCCTAGTGATACAACATCAGAGAAAATCAGCGGAAATAAAAACTTAAACATGAAACAAGATAATAAGAAAACAGGCTAACCAAAACGGTTACCTTTCTGTATAAATAAATAATTAAACCTGAACAGTTACATCCTTTTTCAAAACCTGCCCACAACAGTACTACAGACCTCTACGAATTTTATAACAACTATGACGGGACAGGGCCCCGCCATACCCCTGAATGTACAAGAACCTACAATCTCAGGGAATCATACCAAAAGATAAGCCTCCAGAGAAACGGAGCTTCCCAATGAATGTGATCCATGAGCGAGGATCAACAAGCCCGGTGTACCTACCGCGGCGTGAACGCGGCCCGGAGGTCGATCTGGTACCAAGTATGTGGCCCAAAATCGCAAATGAAATCATAATAGTCTATATAAAGCAGGAGACATGTATGATAACCAAACTACAGTACACAACATATAAGCAGTCATGTCAAGTCAGGGACTCACGCCTCAAAGTCATCACTCAAATATAACCATGGGTCTCACGCCCACAACATCAATCATGCCCGTGGAATTCCTTCCTCACCGCTTGATCATGATATAACAACACCAAGGAGTACATGAACACGAGTCCCACGTGTCATAAAACCGTCTGTGGCAATCAGCTAACTACCGGATACCAAAGCCGCATCATCAAGCGGCAAGGCAAATGAAATCCAACTACCGAATACCAAAGACGTACTAACAATACTATACACTATACCACGAAGTGACCCGGCAAGTATGCGAAGGCCAACTACGAGATACCAAAGCGCGTCACGTCGTGGCGCAAATGCGAACCAACTACAGATACCAAAGCGGATCACGAGACTTCATCACTAAACTGAAAGGGGCAAGTACGAAGGCTAACTACCAGATACCAAAGCCGAATCAGCCACGACCCGGGGCAAGTACGAGAGCCAACTACCAGATACCAAAGCTGAATCAGTAAAAACCTCATGGAGAGCTAGTCCATGGAATAACACTATCAACAGAAACGAACCCTCATCATGGCCGCATACCCGTGGACCATCCATCGAGTCAGTATGCCCATAGACTATCATAGTGGAAGCATACCTGTGGGCCACCCATCGTGTCAGTATGTCCAAAATGATCAAGAATAACATGACCGGCCCTCCATCGAGAGACGCGGTAACATAAGGATACAACACTTGCACAACAAGGCTATCACACGCAAACATAGGCAAGTTACACACAACTCCAGGTACTTTCATTTTATGACAAAGTCCGGGTTTTAACCCCAAAGTACTACATACTTTAATTCTTTTAAAAAGACTCATTTCTTTCCCAAACGTCACCTGATACCAACACTCGTAGTGTCCAAAATAGAGTAACTATTGTTTTAAGTAAATCAAAACAATTTCCATACCCTCTTTTAAATAAACCAAGACAATACTATGCCTTCTTTTTAAACCAAATCACTTCTCCTTTTAAAGCCAAGTTACCCTTTTAAATCCAATAATAAAACCATTCTTTTGTTTTCATAAAGTCGTTATAACTAACTTCTCATAAAGCTATTATAACACTTTATGTTTTAAACCAATTTAAGACAAAACCATGCCTTATTTTTAAATCAAAAACACTTCAATTCCTCAAGTGTCTCTCTTTTATAAAACAAGTTCCTTACTTTGGAATTTAAGAAAATTTGTACTTGTTTATAATGATCTTATTAAAGCAGTCATGATCTAGGAAATGTAATACAATTTTGTCTTATCTTAGCTTCTATGCAGATGGAGGTTTCTACTGGTTTTAATATAATTAATTGTCGTTACTTTTTCCTTTATTAACGCTGCAATGGCTTGTTCGATACTTATTCCCAATTTTCCGAAATCAATATAACTTATTCCTTAAAAACCAAGTACTCATTACTCACGAATGAGGTTTCACAACTTTTTAACACAATTCAAGTCCTTAACAAATCATATCACGTAAAATATAAGTCAAGTCTCTTATCTTTTAAAATCAATCAACCATTCTTTTACCTATATAAAGTCGTTATAATTAACTTCCCATAAAGCCATTATAACACTTTATGTTCTAAACCAACCAAATTCGTTTAGCACACGTACGTCTACCGTACTACATAGTTCACAATCAATCATGCTAGAAAAGATAGGAAGAGGTTCACATACCTCGCGACGATTATCGACAATTAGCAAAACGCTCCAAAGTACTATACTCTTGCTAGCCTTTTCCACCCTTCAAGTAGAATACGCTACTCGTAGTACTTCAACCTATAATGGTCATAAAAGGTCTATTAACCTCTAGCTCTTTTCATAAAATATTCTAAGTACAAGGTCACTAAATTCTACGGAAAATCGGGCAGCACTTCCTTTGTTTCTACATACTTTGCCACCTTTTTCAAGGCCGAATTCAATAACCAAACGCCACATTTAAGGCTCAAATCAATTCAGCAAATACAAAGGGGATTACACGCTCAACAATACGTGTAAAATTCCGCCCCACAATTACTACCAACTAGTCCACAATACAATCCAATTATACAATGTTATTCTCGGCTAACAACACTACTTCTCTTTCAATTTCTATTTCAATACAAGTTGTTGTTCCAACATGCTACATAGTCATAAACAATTTCAACAACTATAATTCCCTCTTTATATAACATGTGACAACTAAACTAGTAACCAAATTGAATTACAATCTTAAGGGCTAACATACTAGTTTTCGGGTTAGGGTTCCAATATCCATAACACTAATCAACTTCATAATATAAACACCCCATGCTTGCTAATATCCAAAGCTACAACAAGTAGTAATCTTAATTACTAAAACAACAAGAATTATACCTTTACAAGCCTTTAAAATTTCCAAGATTCAAAGTCGCTCCTTAGCAATTCTTAGCTCCTTTCCTTAGGTTCCAATCCGCTCCAAGCACTCCTTAGAAGCCTATGAAGAACTCATCTTCAAGTCCCAACTTCAAAGTTGAATAACTCCTTAAGTTTCCGCCTTGCGACTAATACGAAAACGCCACTTTTCCGGGATCTTTCTATTGAGATAACCTTACAACACTCTTAGGAACCTAGGGTTTAAGTCTTGTGAACAATGGAACAAAATTACAAAAAATTTGTGTGGGAAAATGGGTGAACCCGTGAGCTTTCAAGAAGAACAAGAAATGTTGTGAAAATTTTCTAAGTGTTGAAGACTTGGTCTTGCACTAGTGTGTATATATAATACAATGGAGGGTCAAGATCTCAACAAATGTGTGGCTAGGATGAAGAACACATGGATAATAGCCAAGTGGGCAAGTTGACTTGGTCAAAAATATCAAGCTTGAAGACTTTCATCCACAATGTTCAAATGACCATCCAACCCTTGTAATTTTTGTCCATCACCAAGTGGGGGAGGTGCCACGTGTCACCCTCCCATTCGTCCATAAAATTCCGTAACCCTCGTAGGCCCCACAAAACGTAAAATTCCTCGGGTGGGCCCCACATCACCAAATCCGTAAAATATAAATTCCATAATTATTATAAGTTCTTAAAGTCTTAAATACCAAAGTTGAGAATCCAATTCTCAATAATAAATATTTTTCCTTTACGAAGTTCGGAAACTTTTAAAGTCGAAAAAATCACATCTTTCTTCCTTTCCAATTTAAATGTCGTATTCTCGTACGTACGTCCTCATATACCTACCCTAGAACTACGGGGTGTAACATAAACCCGTTTGTTATACTTGACTTGTTTTAAGAAAATGTCTAAGTTGGTTGGGTTAAGGAGTTAACCCACTTGTTTTTGAGGAATGGTTTATCCTAAATAAGGTAGACAAGGATTTCTTGACATGAAGAAGTATAGAGTACTTGGTGTGAAAGTATTGAGTATTGAATTATTCTAAGAATAAGAGACCTAATTTTTAAGGTAAGAAACTTGTTTTCTAAAGATAAGAGACTTGGAGTATTTTGAAAATTGTGTAAATTTGATTTGAAGTATAAGTCTCTTGGTTAATAAAAGAACGAAATCATTTGAAATATACGGAGTTATAACGGCTTTATGGGAAGTTAGTTATAACGGCCTTATGAAAGGATAAGAATGTCTAAAGTTTTAAAGCATAGAGTTAGTATAACGGCTTTATGGGGAGTTGGTTATAATAACTTTATGAAAGGTTAAGAGTTGGTTTTCTTGAATAAGGTAAACATAGATGAAAGAAATGAAAGTCTAAAGAAGTTATGAGTTTACTTGGACGTACCGTCAGTGATGGAGGATTCCACGGGTATGCTTCCATTGTCTTGTTATGAGTTTACGTGGATGTACCGTCAGTGATGTGGGATTCCACGGGTATGCTTCCATGGTCTTAGTATGAGTTTACTTGGACATACCGTCAGTGATGTGGTATTCCACGGGTATGCACCTTGGACATGCTTACGATGAGGATTAGAGGCATGCGATATGAGGGTAAGAGTATAAATGAAGTACACCCCGAGGCGTTATACCACCTTCTTGAGGTAGAGTATAAATGAGGTAAATCCCGAGGCGTTATACCACCGCCGGGGTAAGAGTATAAATGAGGGTAAACCCCAGGCGTTATACCACGCATTAGTGGATTTGCTACCCACGATGCGAGGAATACCTCATGCGAGTCCGTTGAGGCTTATGCGGGTGAAATAGTCCCGTGCGGTGAGTCTGACTATCACGAGAATACCTCATGCGGGTCCACATGACCCATGCGGGTGAAATAGTCCCAGGAGTAGGAGTGCTTAATGATACTGCGGGCAGGTGACCTGGCTTTGATCATGAGCTTCCTATTTTCATGCAGTATGGTATATACTTGACATTCTCATTGTTAGTAAGGCACAGTGTTATGTAAAATGATTATTTTACATGTCTCCAGTTATTTTAGACTTATGAGTTATTTTCAGTATTTTTCCAGTTTCGCATACTTGGTACTGTTATCGACCTCGCCCGAAGTGCGTTCATCTGCGAGTTGAAGTCGTAACTGCTGATCCACACTCTTAGGATCACTGTCAGTTCTTGGAAAGCTCCATTTCTCCAGAGGCTTTGTCTTTTGGTACGGTTCCATGAGGTTGTAGACTTTTGTACATTCAGGGGGTATGGCGGGGCCCTGTCCCGTCACAGTTGCTATTCCTAGAGGTCTGTAGTCACATTTGTGGTTTGGGCTGTGAAAACAAGTTGGACGGTGTTTCTTTTGATTAAGTATATTCTCTGGAAGCGGCCTTGTCGGCTGGCGGTGATGTTTACTATTTACGGGCTTATGTATTATGTATGTTCATTGCTATTCTCTCGATGTATACGGCGAGTGCCCGGTAGGGCATCGATCAGCGGCCGAGTCGGTCGTGACAAAAGTGGTATCGAGCGATTAGTCCTCGAAAAGTGTCTACGGGCCGTGTCTAGTAAGTCTTGATTATCGATGTGTTGTGCACATCTATAATCGGGAGAAGCAGGACATTTAGGATTGGTTTCCATTCTTCTCTCTCTGAGATCGTGCAGTAGAGTTGTCCTACTAGGTTGAATCCTCACTGACCTCTTCTTATGTACTAGTTATGCCTCCACGCAAGGCAACCATAGCCCAGAAGGGCAAGGCAGTTGAGGGAGCTGCAAGTAGGGCCTTGAGAGCTACGAGGCACAAGCCTGGCTTGATTTTCACGGAGATGATGTTTTGGCGGCGAGTTCCTGGCGTCGCCCGGCCCAGCAGAGTTCGAGCGGCGCGCTCACGAGACCGTGGTACCAAGTCTCGATTCCACGGCCGAGGAAGAGTATAGGGATTACGGAGAGAAGATCAGGTTGTTGACTAGCATTACGGCGAGGCACGCCGAGCCGTGGCTAACCCAGGCCGGCGTTTAAAGATTCGGGACTTTCTGAGTTGTAATCCACCTGAGTTCTATGGGTCGAGGTCTGAGGAGGATCCTCCGGAGTTCGTTCGGCAGGTGCGGTGGACTATGCAGGTGCTTAGGGCCTCGGAGACAGAGTCTGTTGTGTTAGCTTCTTATCGGTTGCGCGATATTGCGTTGAACTGGTTTGAGTCGTGGGTATTGTCCAGAGGTGTGGGTGCTCCTCCAGCTGTTTGGGATTAGTTCACGGAAGCCTTCCTCGGTCACTTTTGCCTCACGAGGCGAGAGAGCCCGCTTGGATAGGTTCTTGGCATTGAGACAGAATGGGAGGACCATCAAGGAGTACAACCTGGAGTTTGATTCATTGTCCAGGTATGCGCCTACTATTGTGGCGGACATGGCGGACAGAGTTCACCGCTATGTGATGGGGCTAGACCGTTATATGGTTACTACGTATGCAGGAGTGGCTCTTGACCGGTATGGATATTGCGAGATGCGGCGTATGCACGGAATTGAGGCGAGGATAGTGAGGCCGGCCAGTCGGCCAGCCCGAGGCGGGAAGGCGAGTTTCGGGATAGCTTTGGGGTGGGCGGCCTCGGTGGTGGTCTACATTTTCGCCAACGCAGAGTGCCCCTTCCCGGTCTTCCGACGGATGGTTTGACCGCCGGGGATATTCGAGGAAGCGGTCGAGCTCGGCGGCGAGTTCGCGGTATCCGAAGATAGTATACAGGGGAGGCCACATTTGCCTCGGTGTGGTCACTGTGGTAGATCTCATTTTGGAGTGTGTCGGACTAGGTCGACAACTTGTTATGCTTGCGGCCAACAGGGCCATTTGGCGAGAGATTGTCCGACCAGGGGTGGCACTGGTGGGATGGCGCAGTCTATTGGATCAGTTGCGGGTTCTTCACCTTCAATGGCTAGGCAGGATGTTCGTGCACCGGTAGGACGCGGCAGAGGTCGTGGTAGCAGTTCTCAGTTTTAGCGGCCCTTTGACCCGCCTATATGACGCCAGGTATATCTTTGACCCTTTAGAGATTAGTATGCATGATAGGATTGTTGTATGATGGAATGTTATGAGTGGATAATATTAAGGTTAAGTATGTATGCTAGCAGTAGGTTGGGAGTACGATAAGAGAATCCTTTTAGGCCTTGAATGGGAGTAAGATAGCGTTAGTGCACCTTTGAGATCCGTTTCCTTGTTTGATAATGATGGATGGATATGCGTGTGCGATATTTTAGGACCATAGGTGGCATAATGAAGTTCCATTAGTGTAAAGTACGAGGATGTACAGAGGAATATTAGATTAGCTCCAAAAGAACATTCGAGGACGAATGTTTCTAAGGGGGGGAGAATGTTACACCCCAGAATTCAGGTCATGCTATGAGAACGTATGAAAGGGAGTAAGACTTAAAATTTTTAGGAAGATAGGTTGACGGATTGTTTCGGACCGGTTTTAGTCAACTTTGAGGCAGGTTATGACCCGTTGCATTGAGAGTTCCTAGGTGTTTCAAAGGCCTAGTGCGTAGCTCGTTGAGTCTAGTTTCCAACGCAACCAACCGTTCGTCGATAGGACATCGGAGTAGAAAGTTATGGGAGTTGCAAGTTCAGTGCGCAGTCGGGCAGGAAAAAATCGGACAGGAGCCACAGGGTCGCGGTGCCGGGAAGCAGGGCCGCGGCGCCTGAAGTGCTGAGGTGTTGTAGGGGTTTCAGCACCGCGGTGCCGGCTGTAGGGCCGCGGCGCCGAGGCGGAACTTTTGGCGGAAAAACTGAGGAAATCTGATATTTTCTTTTAAAGAGGCCATGGGTGAGTGACAAGTGTCCTCCCCCATCTGATTTTGCATGTACTACTTATTGACCAAGTCTTGAAGACTTGGTCTTTCTTCAAGTTCATCTCTCTCTCTAAGATTAGAAGCTCTCCCTTCTCTCTAGAAAATCAAGAAGGACACAAGGCTTGAGAAAAATCTGAAAAGTGTGGCAAGAAGGAAGCTTGTTGGCTAGCTTGTAGGAGTATTGTGGTGGTGTTTTTTTTTTGGAAAGGAGGATAGCAAATTTGTTGGATTATTTTGGCTAAAGCTCTAAGGTAACAATTCTTCTCTTGTAGCTAGTTTTTGGTGTTGCATGTAAAGAAGAAAGAACTTATAGTTGGAAATATTGCCCTTAGATACATTGCATGCAAGAAATATGGTTTGGATATGAAATAATTGGATAAGAATGATATGTAAGCATGTTGTAGCCTAAATACTACCTTAAACTTGTTAAGTTAGTTGTTGTACATTGTGGGGCAGAATTTTACATATCCAAGTTTAGGTGTGTAATCCCCTTTGAAATGTTTGGATTGTTGGCCTTAAATGTGGTGTTTGGATGTTGAATTCGTCCTTGAAAAAGGTGGCAAAGTATGTAGAAACAAAGGAAATGCTGCCCAATTTTCCATAGAATTTAGTGAACTTGAACTTGGAAAATTCTATGTTGAAGCTAGAGGTTAATAAAAGTATTATGGTCATTATAGGTTGACATACTACGTGTGGTGTATTGGACTTAGCAAGTGGATTGAGCCGGAGAGGTATGTGGAAACTTCCTTATCTCTTGAGCATGAGTAATTATAACTATATAGTACGGTAGACGTACGTGTTTTAAATGAAGTAAACCCGTTTGTTATACTTGACTTGTTTTAAGAAAATGTCTAAGTTGGTTGGGTTAAGGAGTTAACCCACTTGTTTTTGAGGAATGGTTTATCCTAAATAAGGTAGACAAGGATTTCTTGACATGAAGAAGTATAGAGTACTTGGTGTGAAAGTATTGAGTATTGAATTATTCTAAGAATAAGAGACCTAATTTTTAAGGTAAGAAACTTGTTTTCTAAAGATAAGAGACTTGGAGTATTTTGAAAATTGTGTAAATTTGATTTGAAGTATAAGTCTCTTGGTTAATAAAAGAACGAAATCGTTTGAAATATAAGGAGTTATAACGGCTTTATGGGAAGTTAGTTATAACGGCCTTATGAAAGGATAAGAATGTCTAAAGTTTTAAAGCATAAAGTTAGTATAACGGCTTTATGGGGAGTTGGTTATAATAACTTTATGAAAGGTTCAGAGTTGGTTTTCTTGAATAAGGTAAACATAGATGAAAGAAATGAAAGTCTAAAGAAGTTATGAGTTTACGTTGACGTACCGTCAGTTATGGAGGATTCCACGGGTATGCTTCCATTGTCTTGTTATGAGTTTACGTGGACGTACCGTCAGTGATGTGGGATTCCACGGGTATGCTTCCATGGTCTTAGTATGAGTTTACTTGGATATACCGTCAGTGATGTGGGATTCCACGGGTATGCACCTTGGACATGCTTACGATGAGGGATTCCGAGGCATGCAGTATGAGGGGTAAGAGTATAAATGAAGTACACCCCAAGGCGTTATACCACCTTCTTGGGGTAAGAGTATAAATGAGGTAAATCCCAAGCGTTATACCACCGCGGGTAAGAGTATAAATGAGGGTAAACCCCGAGGCGTTATACCACATTAGTGGATTTGCTACCCACGATGCGAGGAATACCTCATGCGAGTCCGTTGAGGCTTATGCGGTGAAATAGTCCCGTGCGGGTGAGTCTGACCTATGCGAGGAATACCTCATGCGGGTCCACATGACCCATGCGGGTGAAATAGTCCCAGGAGTAGGAGTGCTTAATGATACTGCGGGCAGGTGACCTGGCTTTGATCATGAGCTTCCTATTTTCATGCAGTATGGTATATACTTGACATTCTCATTGTTAGTAAGGCACAGTGTTCTGTATAATGATTATTTTACATGTCTCCAGTTATTTTAGACTTATGAGTTATTTTTAGTATTTTTCCAGTTCTCATACTTGGTACTGTTATGCGACCTCGCCCGGCTGCGTTCATGCCGCAGGTTAAAGTAAGTAGCTTGCTGATCTGCACTCTTAGGATCACTGTCAGTTCTTGGAAAGCTCCATTTCTCCGGAGGCTTTGTCTTTTGGTACGGTTCCCTGAGGTTGTAGACTTTTGTACATTCAGGGGGTATGGCGGGGCCCTGTCCCGTCACAGTTGCTATTCTAAGTGCAGTAGTCACATTTGTGGTTTGGGTTGTGAAAACAAGTTGTACTGTTTTACTTTTGATTAAGTATATTCTATGGAAGACGGCCTTGTCAGCCAGCCGGTGATGTTTACTATTTACGGGCTTATGTATTATGTATGTTCATTGCTATTCTCGATGTATACGACAGGTGCCGGTAGACATCGATCGCGACCTGGAATTCGGTCGTGACATAAATCAAGTGACTTCTTTCTTTTTAAAACCTTAAGAAAATGATGCCTTAAAATCAATTTGTCTTTCATTATTTCGAGTCATTTATCATACTTACATTACTTAGAGTAAACCACTCTTTTTAACTTTCCATAAAGTTATTATAACCAACTTTCCATAAAGTCGTTATACTAGCTTTATACTTTAGACAATTTCATTCTTCCTTATATCCAAGGGACTTATACTTTTAAAACGAAACAAGTATCATATACTTTTAAAATACTTCAAGTCCCTTAACTTTTTAGAAACCAAGATATCCTTAATATTTTTAAACAAGTGAGTTAATTCCCTAACTCAACCAACTTGGACGTTCTTAAAATAAGCCAAGGATATCAAATGGACTAGATTGTCAAAATCTAAATGCGTCTCTGCGTACTATATGTTTACAACTATTCATGCTCAAGAGATAAGAAAGTTCCACGTACCTCTTCGGTTCAATCCACTTGCTAAGTCCATTATGTCATACGTAGTATGTCAACCTGTAATGACCATAATACGTCTATTAACTTCTAACTTCAAACGTAGAATATTCTAAGTGCAAAGTCACTAAATTCTACGAAAAATCGGATAACACTTCCTTTGTTTCTACATACTTTTCCACCTTTTTCAAGGCACGAATTCAACAACCAAACACGCCACATTTAAGGCTCAACAATGTAATTATAAATAGGGGATTACTGCAGCCTACAAGGCGTGTAAAATTCCGCCCAAATTAATACCAAACTAGTCCAACATACAAAGTCATTCTCGGCCAAAGGTGTAACAACATATCAACCTTTCCAATTCCTTTTCAATTCAAGTTGTTTAGTATAACATGTTATCAAGCGCGATTGATTATAACTACTACAATCTTGAGTAGGTAATATCGTGATTCTAATTATCGACCAAATTGTATTTCAATTTCAAATGGCTCAACATATCAATTTGGATTTTAGGCTTCCAAT
The DNA here is from genome assembly GCA_029844215.1 of Przewalskia tangutica. Taxonomy (NCBI): domain Eukaryota; kingdom Viridiplantae; phylum Streptophyta; class Magnoliopsida; order Solanales; family Solanaceae; genus Przewalskia; species Przewalskia tangutica. The sequence goes on along the minus strand of CM056719.1, from coordinate 33,460,351 downwards.
ATCCATAACACTTATCAATCTTCAATACATATACTTCATGCTAGTTAAAATGTAAGGCTTACAACAATATGTAATCTTGTAACACTTAAGAAAACAAGATTGCTACCTTAGTGAGCCATAATCCACTTCAAGATCCGAAGCCGCTCCCTAGAAACTTAGAGCCTCTCCTTGACACTCCAATCCGCCACTTGAAGCCCTTAGAAGATCATAAACAACTTCCCTTAAGTTCCCAATCCAAAACCTAGGAAAGTGACTAGGTTTTCACCTTGCGACTAATACGAAAACGCCACTTTTCCGGGATCTTTCTATTGAGATACCCTTACAATACTCTTAGGAACCTTGGTTTAAAGTATGAGGACTATTGGACAACAAACGAAATTTTTTTCTTCTTGATACCCACCAAACCCGAGAGCTCCCATAGAGTTACTTCAAATTTTCTTGAAATATGACTAAGTGTGGGAACTAGTCTTGCTACTAGTATACATATATAACATAATGGAGGGTTAAGATCTATACACTTGAATGTCTAGGATGAAGGATTTTTAAATATCAAGTCAAGTGGGCTTGTTGACTTGGTCAACAATGTTCAAGCTTAAGTCTTTGCAAGACTTGATCATCCTAACATTGGTCAAATGACCATTTTATCCATGTATATTTCGTCCAAGACCAAGTAAGGGGGTGACACGTGTCGCCCTCCCGTTCGTCGCAATATTTTGTTTTCTGACAATTCCATAATTCCAATAAAATTTTATTCGTCTAAAATCTTAACATTTTTGAGTTCTTACGTACGTTCTTATAAACATATCCTGGAATTCCGGGGTGTAACAAATCAATAACATGAATACTCTAATATCGAGGCAAGTATACTTCAAGAAACAAGTCATGTATACTCTAATATTCAATCATGCCGATAGAAGGAAGAAGTTCACATACCTCGTTGACGACTAACCAACACGACAAGTAGAATACGCCCCAATGTACTTCAACCTTGTCGGTTACTCCACATGTTAAGTAGAATATGCCACACGTTGTACTTCAACCTAAAATGACAATAGCACTTCTATCAACTTCAAGCTTCCAAGTGTAAGACTTATACCAAATAATGGCCCTCTTATTCTACGGGAATTTGGGCAGCACTTCCTTTGTTTCCACATACTTTTCCACCTTTTCCAAGGCCCAAATTCAACAACAACCAAGCCACAATTAAGGGCACAACCAACAGTTAACCAAAGGGGATCACACACATACCTTACGTGCAAAATTCAGCCCCTTAATTTAAATAAAAAGCAACAACCAAAGGGGATTACATGCCAACTTGGCGTGTAAAATTCTTCCCACAGCGATATAAAAGTAGTCTATAAAACAATCCATAATTAACAACATTAAGGGTATAATATGAAGCCTTTAACACCCTTATTCCTTAGGACTTTCATTAGACATTTTACCACATTAATCATGCATATTAGGGGCTGATTTTCCAGCATAATAACACCCCAAAACAGTCCATAAAACGACACAACGACGTCTAACAGTTTTGGGGTGTTTTCGACCAACAACAACTACAACAATCCAAAGTCCTTTTCCATGATTCTATATAGTCCAATTCCCATTTCAACACTTATATATATTCCATATCACATATCAACAACCATATTACTTCATTTTAACATGCGACAAGTGTAGATAACAACATTATAATCCAACGAATCCAACAACACCAAGATTGACAACTCTCGGTCAACACCAATATCTACACCTACACTTCTTATTTTCCATTTCTTCCTTAAAACAATTTCATCCCTACATATACACAATAAGTAATATCGATTAATTTAAAAGAAGAAGAATTATTACCTCATTTTTTAGCCCAAAAACGCTAAAACAGCCCGGGTAAGATTAGCCCGCAGTTTTCGTTTAGCTCCACTTCTTCAAGTTCCAATCACATATATGTATCTACCACAAGCTTATAACTAACTTCTCTTTATATTTCATTTCCAAAAAAGTTGATAAAACTTAGGGTTTTGGCAACACCATTCTCGGCCAACAATGTTTTCCAAAGTTAGGATATTAATCTAGGCTTATCACTTGGTTTAGGGGCTTAATCTTGGAGATAAGAAACATAATCAACATTTGTGTTCTTGGCTAGGAAACTCTCGACCAAAGGGATAAAAGGAGAGGAGATGGGAGCTATTTTGGATGAAGTCTAGAATATGAATCAAGACTTGGATATATACAAGTGTAATTGCCAAGTGGAGTGGGTCCCACATGCCCACTTGTCCTCAAAATATCTTAGAGACTTTTCATCTTGCAAGCCAAGTGGAGGGGTGCCACGTGTCACCCTCCTATTGATCCAATAATTAATTCTTCCCAAAATAATTCTATATTGGCCAAAATATCTCAAAATCTTGTGGGCCCCACAAATCCGTAAAATTCCGGTGGGCCCCACATGATCAAATTCAAGACTTAAAAATTCAATCCTTCATAATCATATACAAATCCCTTAAACCAGATTTGAGACTCTAATTCCAAGTAATTAAGTTTGTCCTTCACAAATTTTCCGAAATTTTCCTTAAGTAAATGTAATTATACTTTTCTTTCCAACGTTCAAGACTTATTTCCTTACGTACGTTCTCATATTATTTACTTTGAAATACGGGGTGTAACATCCTTCCCCCTTAGAAAAATTCATCCTGAATGTTCATAACAGATTCATGCTAAACAAATCTCGGCATAGTCTCCTTAAACTACACTCAACGAAACCAAATATGCCACACATGACCACAATACATCACACATGCATATACATCAATCAAAAGCTAAATGAGGAATCAAATCTAGAGTGTATATCACCACTATTAACTCTCATTCATGGACTAAAAGGATTCTCTTTTCGTACCTTCATTATTCATAACCATAAATACTTCAATTCTATTAACACTTGTTCGCTCCTTTTCTACTTGTCGTACTTCCAAACTTATTCTAGTATACGTACATAATTTCGAATATTGCTTCTGTTTTCAAATTCTTGGAGTTACTATATCCAACTTGGCAATAAAACTTAGTTCAATTTCCTTTACCTTTATCATCCTTGTAGTAATCCTTCTTTCTACTCCTTATTAACCACAAATATCTCTACCTCGATACTCGATCGTATAGTTCCGTTTATACTTATTAACTGCTTTCATATCTCTAAGACAATATCAAATCTTAACCAACTCGTGATAACTCATGTCATTTGACACATGCGTATGACCCTAGTAAATATATCCGTATATATGTACATTATTATACTAACTATACAACAATTTTACCAACCTTTATACCAAGGTCCATGCATTCATGTCTGGGCCACTGTTGCCTTTTTCGAAGGCATAGCTGCAACCACAATAATACGTTAGGGAGAGACTACCCTTGTTACACCCCGTAAATTAAAAAAGATAAGATAAGTTGACAAATATGTGTTGGACGGATTTTGAGTCTACTTTGGAGTGTTGTACCCCAGTTATTAAGAGTTGAGAGGTGTTTAACAAGCCTAGTATAAAGTTTGATGAGTCTAGTTTCCAACGCAACAAACCGCTCGTCGATAGGACATCGGAGCGGAGAGGTATGGGCTTTAGAAGTTCAGTGGGCAGGCGCAGAGGAAAGATTTTAGAATCAGGCGTCGCGGCCTTAGCCGTTAGCGGGGCATGGCGCCACTAATCCTGAAAATCCTCTGAGGTTGCGGCGCGCGCCCGGCGAGGCGAGCGGGATTTTCATGAAGAAGTGGCAGGGGATATTTTCGAAAAAGGCTTATGGGAGGGTGACAAGTGTCCCTACCATCTTGTTGACCAAGGAAAGGGTCATATTTTAGGACCAAGTCTTGAAAGACTTGGTAATTTCATCTTAAGACCCTCCTAAGAACTCCTCTCCCTTTCTCTCTAGAGATTTAAGAAAGCCTAGCTTAGTGGGTATTGTTGGAGCGGCGGTAAGAAGGCAAAGTGTTGATAAACTTGTGGAAATCTCGCGGGGACGAGTTTGACAGAAAAAGGATTTGAAGAAAAAGGGATTTAGTGGGCTAATCCAAAAGGTAAAAGATTTCCTCTTCTCTTGGAAATTCATAATAATCCTTGTTATAGTTGATATTGACCACGTGAATCATGTTTTAAAGATTTATATGTATTATGGATATTGAAACCCATGTGAAGTTGGATTACAATTTGGTCGTTTAGTAGAATCGTCGCATGTTACATACTTGAAGATTATAGTAGTTATAATCGATTGCGACTTGATATCATGTTATGCTAACAACTTGGATTGAAATGGAAATTGGATAAGAATTGGTATTGTTGCATCTCAATGTGGCCGAATTGGACTTGTAGTTTGTATTAGTTTGATAACGTTGTGGGGCGGAATTTTACACGTCTAGTAGGCGTGTAATCCCCTATTGTTGATTGCATTGATTGGGCCTTAAATGTGGCATGTTTGGTTATTGAATTCGGCCTTGGAAAAGGTGGAAAAGTAAGTAGAAACAAAGGAGGTGATGTCCGATTTTCCGTAGAATTTAGAGACTTTACACTTATAATATTCTACGTTTGAAGTAAGGCGTTAATAGACGTATTGTGGATATTATAGGTTGATATTCTACGGGCGGGATTTTGTACTTGGCAAGTGGCTTGACCCGAAGAGGTATGTAGAACTTTCCTATCTTTTGAGCATGACTAGTTATGCATTATATAGTGCGGTAGGCGTCTGAGACCTTGATATCCTTTACTAGTTTTATGAATAGCCAAGTCGGGTGAGTTAGGAGATTAACTCACTTCTTTGAAAGTATTAAGGATGTCTTAAGTTTTATTAAAGTTAAGGGACTTGAAGAGTTTTAAAGTATGTGATACTTGTTTCGTTTTAAACGTATAAGTCCCTTGGATAGGAAATTCTACTTGACTAAGGTATAAAGTGAATATAACGACTTTATGGAAAGTCGGTTATATTAGCTTTATGGAAAGATAAATGACTTGATTTAATGAAAGGCAATTTGATTTTAAGGCATCAATTGCCTAAGGTTTTATAAGAAAAGGAGTCACTTGATTTAGAAACCTAACTTTATTTCTAAAGGTATTGTGACTTGTCTTGAAACGTAATTTCGACTTGATACTACGGTTAATAGTATCTTGGAAGTTTTATACTAAAAAGAGTCATTTGTTTTAAAGAGTAGAAGTATGTAGTACGTGGGTTAAATTCCCGGATTTTTATAAAAGATATGCTAGTGCCTTAAGTAAACTAAAATGAGAGTGTATATGAATAAGAAGTTAGGGGAATTTCTTATCTTGCTTACTTTATGTATGATGGCCGGTTGAGATAGGGTAAGAGTATATCTGAGGGGTAAATCCCCAAGATCGTTATACCACCTTCTCCAGGGTAAGAGTATATCGAGGGTAAATCCCGAGATCGTTATACCACCTGCTTGGTAAGAGTATAATTGAGGGTAAATCCCAAGATAGTTATACCACCTATTTAGTGGATTTTCTACCCACGATGCGAGAATACCTCATGCGAGTCCTTATGGGCTTATGCGGGTGAAATAGTCCCGTGCGGGCGGTACATCTATCACGAGAATACCTCATGCGGGTCCATCACGACTATCATGTGAAATAGTCGAGTAGGATTGCTTAATGATCTTGTGGGCGGATGGTCTGCTGTCGTGAGCTTCCTATTTTTATGTTATTTATGCGTATACTATCGATTACTCTCATTATTAGTAAGGCACTGTGTACTAAAATTTTGTTATCATACATGTCTCCGGACTTGTTTTAAACCTATGATATAATTACAGTATTTCTTTTCCAGTTTTACATACTTTGTACATATTGTGTCACCCCCTTCCCGGGGCTGCGTTAAATCTGCGAGTAAGGGTAGCGGTGGTGGATCCTCATTCTTAGGATGACTTATCGGACGTCTGAAGCTCCATTTCTCGGAGGCTTGTCTTTTAGTGCAGATCTTTCCCGATGTTGTAGATTTGTGTACATTCGGGGTATGGCGAGCCTGTCCCGCCATTGTTGTTATTCCTAAGTGCAGAGTCACGTGTTGTGGTTTGTGGTAAGAACCGAGTTATCTGATTTTCTTTGATTGTGCATTTTTTTATGGAAAGCGGCCTTATCAGCTAGCTTTGTGTTATTATTGTCTAAAATGTTGTATGTTGTGTATGTTTATTTGCTATTCTCGATGTATACAGGCTAGGTGCCTAGGTAGGGCACGATCGCGATCGAGGTGGTCGTGACAAAGTGAGTATCGAGCGATTAGTCCTCGGAAAGTGTCTGACCGTGTCTAGTAAGTCTTGATTATCGGTGTGTTGTGCACCACATCCATGTCGGAGGCTGCGGGACATTTAGGATTAGTTCCCATTCTTCTCTCTGCGAGATCGTGCATTGAAATTTGTCTTATTGGGTTGAATCCTCTCGACCTATTCTTATGAAACGATTATGCCTCGCGGAAGGCGACCGGGGCCCGAAGGGCAAAGCGGCGGGAGGCTGCTAGCGGTACTCGAGAGGTTACGGACTCGAGCATAGACTATGCACGAGGTAGTAAGCGGTCGGCGAGTTCAACCACGGCGGTATTAGAAGGCCAAAGGCGCGTAGCACGAAGGTTCCGTGCGAGCCTTGATCCGCCGGCGGGAGGCGAGTATAGAACTACGAGGAAGCGGTCCGGTTATTGACGATATAAGTAGCGAGCGTGGCAACGAGCGAGCGGCTAACCACAAGCGACAATTTCTGGTTGGGATTTTACAGGTTGTCATCCGCCCGAGTTTCATGGTTCGAGTGCGAGGAGGATCTGCGAGGAGTTCGTTCGGCGACTCTGGACTATCGTGTTCTTAGGGCTTGAGTGAGTGCATTATGCTAGCCTCTTCTGGATTCTGCGATATTGCGTTGAGCGGTTTGAGTCATGGGAGCTGTCGAGAGGTGAGGATGCTCTTCCGGTTGTTTGGGAGGAGTTCTGAGGGGCCATGGATCACTTTGCCTCACGAGATGAGGAGAGCCGTGTAGATAGATTCTTGACCTTGAGGCGAGAATGGAAGGACTATCGAAGTCTGACACAGTTTGACTCCTTGGCGGTTGCGCACACTTTTGTAGCGACATGGCGGATAGAGTTCATCGTTATGTGATGGGGCTAGGCCGTCATATGATTCTTGTATGCTTGGGGTGGCTCTTGGCCGGTATGGACATTGTCGGGATGCGAGCCTATCGCGAGATAGAGGATAGAGAGGAGGACCGTATTGACTCGAGGCCGGCCGAAGGTCGGGGCAGCGGGGTCTCAGGCGATTTTAGCGACGGCCTCGGCGTGAACTAGGTCCACACTCCAGCTAGCACAGAGTGCTCCTTCATGGTTTTTACGGCGGGAGAGTCGATCGGCCAGTCATTCGAAGCGATCGAGGGCTCGGGACTTGAGTTTCGAGGCGGCCGTCGCGTCGAGACCACCCACATTTCAGTGTGCTCGATGCGGTAGGTCTCACCAGGGCGAGTGTCGCATAGCTCCGGGAGCTTGTTACTCTTGTGGCCAGAAGGGCCATTTGAGGAGAGATTGTCCGTCTAGAGGCGGCATGGGTGGTACGGTGTGTAGCCGGCGAGGATCGATTCTTTGGGTCTTCCTCTTACGTGGTTATGCGCCCGGGCGGGGTGTTCCGCGGGCGGCGCGGCGAGAGGTCGTGGTGGGTGTCTCAGTTCTAGAGGTCCACAGAACCGCATATATTCCTTAGCCAGCCGCCAGGATCAGGAGGCTTCCCCTGACGTCGTCACAGGTACATTATTGATTTCATGCTCTGACGTTTATGCCTTGATAGATCCAGGTTCTATCTTGTCCTATGTGTCCCCTCTTATTGCTGGTAGAATCGGGATAGAGCCGGTATCAATAGAGACTTTTGAGGTAGCTACGCCAGTGGGTGATTCGGTGTTAGTTGAGCGGGTGTACAAAGGTTGTCCGGTGTTTATTTACAGTCGTCAGACCCTAACAGACTTGATAGAGTTGGAGATGACAGATTTTGACGTCATTATGGGTATGGACTGGTTGGCTTCTTGTTATGCCAATGTTGATTGTAGAAGCGAGTTAGTACGATTCGATTTCTGGTGAGCGATTATCAGTGGAAGGGCAACACGGCGTCGCCAGAGGTAGGTTTATTTCTTACCTCAAGGCTAGGAAGATGGTGCGAGAAAGTACATCTATCATCTGGTTGGGTATTCGTCTGAGGTGAGTGCGATTCTTGATCGATGCGATGGTTAGGGAGTTTCCAGATGTGTTCCCAGACGATCTCCCGGGTATCCCTCCTGAGATGGAGATTGAGTTTTGTATTGATACGTTGCCAGACACTCGACCTATATCTATTCCTCCATACAGGATGGCTTTCTTTGAGTTGAGGCTGAAGGACCGGTGAAAGATTTCTTTGGAAAAAAGGCTTTATCAGGCCTAGTGTTTCTCCCTGGGGAGCGCCGGTTTTGTTTGTGAAAAAGAAGGATGGGACGCTGCGTATGTGTGTTGATTACAGGCATCTGAATAAGGTAACCATCAAGAATAGATACCCCCTTCCCAGGATTGATGATTTGTTTGACCAGTTGCAGGGTGCGAGGTGTTTCTCCAAGATAGACACGTGGTGCAGTTATCATCAGTCGCGAGTTCGAGGCGGATATCCCAAAGGCGCATTCGGGACCGGTATGGGCACTATGAGTTCGGTGATGTCTTTCCGGTTTGACAGCGCTCAGCGGTATTTATGGATTTGATGAGCGGGTGTTCAAGACATTTTTGGATACATTTGTTATAGTATTCATTGATGACATCTGGTTTATTCGCGCCTGAGCGAGCATGCGAATCACGAGGCGGTACTTAGGGTCCTCGGGCCGCGATTGTTCGCGAAGTTCTCCAGTGTGAGTTTTGGTTGGCCTAAGTGGCACTCTGGAGCACATTATTGGGTGATGGTGTTGAGTTGATCTGGCAAAGATTGGCGATCAAGTCTTGGCGGACCTACTACTCGGCCGAGTGCGCGATTTCTTAGAAATTTGGCGAGTTATTATCGTAGGTTTGTGGAAGCGGTTGCTTGATATCGGCCATGTTGACTAAGTGACTCGGAAAGCGGCTAAGTTCCGATGGGCGAGGCTTGCGAGAAGGATTTGATTCTTGAAGGAAAAGTTGGCGGCCATTACACCGTAAGTCGGGACATGTTTAAGAGAATGCGTAAGGAACTCAAGACTTGAAAAGTGCGAAAGGAAGAATTATTTTTAAAGCGGAAAAACTTAGACGTCGGAAAGGAGAAATGTTCGTTGGTGAGAATTAGATTCTCAAAATGCATTAATTGAAGAGTATGGAACTTATTATCATTATGAAAATTTATTTTTCACGGAATTGGTCACGTGGGGCCCACAGAAATTTTACGTTTTGTGGGACCCACGAGGTTCTGAGAATTTTATGGGCGAATGGGAGGCGACCGTGGCACCCGCATTGGTCTTGGACGAAATTAATGCAAGGGCAAAATGGTCTTTTGGCCAAATGTTAAGATGACCAAGTCTTGCTAATTTAAGAGCTTGACATTGTTGACTAAGTCGAGGCGGCCACTTGATCTCTTCCGTCCAAATCTAACATGTGTTATAATCTAGACCTGATGTGTTATATAAGCATACTAGTAGTGCAAGACTTGATCATTCTATACTTAGAGAAAAATTTCAAGAAACTTGTCTTGTTGAAAGTGAGGCTCTCGACTTTGAGCTAAAGGAGACAAGAAATTTTTTCAATTGTTGTCCAATATTCATAAGACTTTAACCCAAGGTCCCTAAGGGTATTGTAAGGATATCTCAATAGAAAGATTTCGGAAAAACGACGTTTTTACGTTAGTCGCAAGGCGAAACCCTAAGGTGTTCTTCAACTTTGAAGATGGAACTTGAAGAGAAGTTCTTCATGAGCTTCTAAGGAGTGCTTGGAGCGGATGGGAACATAAGAAAAGGATCTAAGAATTGCTAAGGAGCGACTTTGAATCTTGGAAGTTTTAAGGACTTGTAAAGGTATAAATCTTGTCGTTTTAGCAATTAAAGATTTCTTATCATTGTAGTTGTGTATATTAGCAAGCATGAGGTATATATTATGAAGTTTGATAAGTGTTTTGGCTATTGGAACTCTAATCCGAAAACTAGTATGTTAGCCCTTAAGATTGTGATTCAATTGGATTATTAGTTTAATCGTTACATGTTATATAAAGAAGGAATTATAATTGTTAAGTTGTTTATGACTATATAACATGTTAGGCCTAAGAAGTTGGATTGAAAAAGAATTGGAAAAGGACTTTGTGTTGTTGTATATGTTTAGCCAAGAATGGCTTTAAATATGGAACTAGTTTCGTATTAATTTGTGGGGCGGAATTTTACACGTCCAGTTAAGGCGTGTAATCCCCTTTGGTTAGCTGAATTGTTGGGCCTTAAATGTGGCGTGTTTGGTTATTGAATTCGGCCTTGAAAAAGGTGGCAAAGTATGTAGAAACAAAGGAAGTGCTGTCCGATTTTCCGTAGAATTTAGTGACTTTGCACTTAGAATATTCTACCTTCAAAGCTAAAGGTTAATGGACGTATTATGGTCATTATAGGTTGAAGTACTAAGTATAGCGTATTCTACTTGATGGATGGAATAGCTATCAAGGTTGAGGTACTTTGGAGCATTTTGCTATTTGTCGATAATCGTCGCGAGGTATGTGAACTTCTTCCTTCTTTTGACATGATTCTATGTATGGAATATACATGTGGTATTACTTCATGATTCCTTCTACTCTTAGAAGTTAAGAGGTATGTATGTTGATTTACTCTACGTAAGGGTTATGTCTAAGTTATCCTAAGTTCTTACCAAGTCTTATGGGGGATGTTGGTAAGAGTCGTTAGGAGGTATTTTGGAGCCAAGTTGACTTGGCTAAGTTTCGGCACAAATGAGAATAAGTATCGAACAAGCCACTGCAGCGTTAATAAAGGAAAATGTAATGACAATCAATTAAGTTAAAACAAGTAGAATTCTCCATCTGCATAGAAGCTAAGATAAGACAAAATTGTATTACATTTTCTAGATCATGGCTACTTGATTAAGATCGTTATAAATAAGTATAACTTATTCACAACGCACCAAAGTATATGTTACTTAATTTATAAGAATTTACGTATGAGGTTTTAAGACTATGAACCTCAAATTCTTAAAAGGTTAAGAGACTTTATTTTTCAAGTTATGGGACTTGATTCTTAAAGGAAGAAATGAATTGATTTAAAAGCATAGAATACTTGATTTGGAAAGTATTAATTTCTTGCCATTCTAAAGTTAAGAAACTGGTTTTTCTTAAAAGTTAAGAGACTTGAAGTATTTTGAAAGCTATGTAACTCGATTTGAAAGTATAAGTCTCTTGGTTATAAAAGGAATGAAATTGTCTAAGACATAAAGAGTTATAACGGCTTTATGGGAAGTTGGTTATAACAACTTTATGGAAGATTAAAAGAATGGTTTTCTTCAGTAATGTAAGCAAAGAGATGACTTGAAATAAAGAAGGGCAAATTGTTTTAAAGGTACCAATTGCTTAAGGTTTTAAAGAAAGAAGTCACGTGATTTAGAAGCCTATAATTGTATTTCTAAAAGGTATTGTGACTTGTCTTGAAAAGTTTATATGACTTGATACTACGGTTATTAGTATCTTGGAAGTTTTATTTGAAAAAGAGTCATTTTAAAGGAGTAGAGGTGCGTAGTACTTTGGGTTAAATTCCCGGATTTTTATGTGTGAAACGAAAGTGCCATGAGTTTTTAAAAATGGAAGTCTAAAGGTTTAATGAACTTGCCTATGTTTTCTTGTGATAGCTTTGAGTGCAAGTATTATATGTTTACGTGGTCGTGACTCTCAGTTGGAGGACCGGCTGTCTTGTTGTAAGTTTACTTGGGCGTGCAAGCGGTGATGTGGGATTCCACGGGTATGCTTCCATTATGATTGATCCTTGGACATCTTATACGATGTGGGATTAGGGCGTGTGACCGGGGCGGGTTAGATTCCCGGTTGTTTTATTACCCATGGCCATGCTTATCGATGAGGATTAGGGCATGTTGTTACACCCGTAGTTCGGTGTATGTATATGAGGGCGTGCGTGCGTAAATCGACATTAAAATTGGAAAGGAAGAAAGATGTGATTTTTCGGCGGAAAAGTTTCCGAATTTTGAGAAGGAAAAATGTTCGTTAATGGGAATTGGATTCCCGATTTGGTATTCGGACTTTTGGAATATTTGAGAATTATGGAATTTTATTTCGAAATTGGTCACGTGGGGCCACGGGAGAATTCTGATTTTGTGGGGCCAGCTTTATTTTGGATTTTTGGCATTGCGGATATTTTGGAAGATGAAATATTTTGGGCGAGTAGGGCGACACGTGTCACCAGTGTGGCCGTGTTGGCGTGGAGAAGGCAGTGGGGCGTTTTTAGGTGGACAAGTGGCCCGTTTTGTGGTGGCCACTTGTCCCATTTTGGTAGCCAAATGGTTGGCCAACTACCCACACACATGTACCCCATCCTCACCACACACTTGCCTAGATCTTGGCCATTGATTTTCCTATAAATACCCGTTGTTTCAAGACTTATTTCATCCAGCTTTGAGATTCTAAGTCATGAAATACTCCCCCTTTGTTGAGGTTCTCGTCCTACTCTCCCCCTTGGTGTAGGAAAAATTCTTCAAGTGTTGATATAGTCCCAAATACCTTAGCCTAGTATCCTAGTTGTATTCCAAGTTATTTGATACTAGGGCAGGAAATTCTACTTTATTCCTTTAGTCGCAAAAAGCGAAGCCACTAGAAAAATCTTCATAGCTTAGATGAAGTGTTAAGAGAAGTTATTTGGAAACTTCTAAGGGTTGCTTGGAGAGGGTTGAGCGTCGGGTGGAGCTAAGCGTTGCTCGAGGATCGACTTATAATCTTGGATAATTTTGGGCTTATCGAGGTAATGATCTATGTCCCTATTGTAATTGGAAATTACATGTTGTAGTAGTTAATCATTGAGTATAAGATATATTGGAAGTATAATTATAAGGAATTGATGTATTTACATTGGTGTATTTGCGATGACTTGTAGTATTATTGTGGAGTAGAATTGTACGTCAGGTTAGGCGTGTAACCCACTGGAATTGTTGGTTTGGTGCAGGCCTCGTTTGAGAAGGAGTTTTATGTGGTTGCGGGGAGGTCTTTGCTGAATTTTCCGTAGAATAAGGAATCTTGTATCTAGAATTATTCTCTGAAGAGAGCTAGAGGTTGATAGGCGTTTTGTGGCCTTTATAGGTTGAAGTACTACGAGTGGCGTATTACTTGAAGGGTGGAAAAGCGAGCAAGGTTAGAGTAATTTGGGCGTTTGCTAATTGTCGATGTCGTCGCGAGGTATGTGAACCTCTTTCTATCCTTTCTAGCATGATATTTGTGAAATATATTTAGTGCGGTAGGCGCGTGTGTTTAAAGGAAGTTGATTTTCCTTTTGTGTCCTTGACTTGATTCCAAAGTTAAGTGACTTGTTATGAAACATTAAGGACTTGAATTATGTTAAAAGTTGTAAAATCTCACTCATGATTAATGGGTGTGTGGTCTTTAAAGAATAAAGTTATCTTGATTTCGAAAATAAGAATGGTTTTATCATTGGATTTAAAATGATAACTTGACTTATAAACAACTTGATTTTGGGAAAGGAGAAGTAATTTGATTTAAAGGTATAGGTTACTTGTTTTTAAAAGAGTAAGACACTTGGTTTAAAAAGTATATTGCTACTTGACTTTTAAAGGAGAAGTGCCTTTGTTTTAAAAGAAGGTATGGAAATTGTTTTGGTTTTACTTTGATGTCTTTTGACTTGAGTTTAAATAATAAGAATCTGGAAGTATTTCTATAGAGTTATTATCCATTTTGAAAGAAAAGAAATACTTGGTTTTAAAAGCTTAAGTGTTATACTAGCTTTATGGGAAGTTAGGTATAACGACTTAAGGAAGATAGAAGGAACAGTTTACTTATTTTTTTTTATGAAAGTCTTGTATTGATTCTGGAAAGTGTAGTAAGATGGTTTGATAAGTAGACATGTTAGGATGCTACGTGTGTTAGTGTCTTGTGATGTTTGTATAAAGGGGTTTCCCTTGTTGTGCTTATGTTGTTTAATGATAAGCTGTTATGTTAGTATTATATCACTCGCTCTTGACATGATTAGGGGTTAAGGCGCCTCCGTGCGGGGTAGACTTCGGCGTAGTGCATGTGACCTATGATTGAGAATACCTAAATGCGGGTTTGTGTGACCTATGCGGAGCTACGAGTTCGAGGTTAGTGTGCGACCTTTATGGTCATGCGGTCTATGTGGCCATGCGGTGCGAGTCGGGGCGTTGCGGGAGTAGCTACCCTCGATGCGGGAATACCTCATGCGGGCCATCGGGTAGCTTATGCGGAGCTGCGGGAAGTTCGAGGACTAGGCGCGCACGTTAGATCTGCGGGCGAGTGGCGGCCGATCATGTGGCGGTGCAGGCGGATCTCGTGATATAGTTTATGACGCTTGTTGAATGCGTGGGTTTTAGTAGTCGGCTATGCCTTACGTACTTACCGTGCGGTTTTATTATGACCACAGGTAGGACACGGTGTTCATGTGTATTCCTTGGTGCTTTTATATCATAGGCTGGCGGTGAGGAAGATATTCCACGGGCATGATTGATGTTGTGGCGTGAGACCCATAGTTGTATTTGAGTGATGACTTTGAGGCGTGAGTCACGACTTGACATATTTGCTTATTTATTGTGAGCTGTAGTTTGGTTATCATATATGTCTCTGCTTTATATAGACTACTATGATTTCATTTATAGTATTTTGATTTCACATGCTTGGTACTGTTATGCGACCTCCTTGAGTGCGTTCATCTGCGGTAGAGTACACAGTGTTGATCCTCGCTCTTAGGAGTCCTGATTCAGCGTTTGGGAAGCTCGTTTCTCGGAGGCTTATCGATGGTATAGTAAATGCATCGTTGTAAGTGCTTACATTCGGGGTATGGCGGGGCCTGTCCGCCATTGTTATCATATCATTCTTAGAAGTGCATGTAATCTTGTTGTGGCGGAAATTGTAAAGGGATGTAAGCGTTCTAGTTGTTATATATTTATCTTGAAAAGCAACTTTTCTCGAATAAGCTGTTTTACACTTCACTTTATTCATGTCTTGTTTTATATTCGTGATTACTCGATGTATGGCTACTTGGGTGCGGGGTAAGGCACGATCCGCGGGCGGGTTGGTCGTGACACGTGCGACCATGCTATGTCGACTATTACTCCGTGGGCTAGCTCCCGTGAAGACATGTACTACGATGAGGATTCGGGGCATGTTATATTCTTATTCCATGGGCTAGCTCCCCAGAACTGCGCCTCGATGAGGATCAGAGGGCACGTTATGGCCATGCTTATCGATGAGGATTAGGGGCATGCGGCGCGTTATATATATATATATATATATATATATATATATATATATATATATATATATGCATTGTATACGTGTCTGTGATGAGTAGGATGTCACGCGTGTCACACTGGTTATATGTTACACTACAGTGCCGGTGATGGAGGATTCCAGGCGGGAGGTATATATATATGTATTGTATATGTATGCGCAAGCGGTGAGGTAGGATGACAGGCGCGTCACGTAGTATGATTTATGTCATAGGTGGCGATGAGGAAGGAATTCCAGACGCGCTTTGACATTTTTGTGACTTGATCGCGTCTAGATTGGTAGGGTAGTATATGTGTCCCTCGTAAAGAATTCGGATTATGTTATGAAGATCGTAAGTTATATGTTTATGAACTTGATGATTTTCTTAAGTATGTACGTAAGAATTTGACTATACTCTTATGGAAAAATGGGAAAAGATAATAAGGTACGATTAAGTTCACGAGATGGTAATGACACGATAGGATCTGGTATTTACCCTTTTCTATACTTGCCCCTGTCATTCTTTTGTACAGTTATGATTTGTTAATGTACCTTATTTTCCGTTACATATTAAATTTTTGTTATGCGACCCGCCGAGAGTGCGTTAAATGTCAGTAGGTTTAGGTACCGGTATGTATCCATGACTTAGGATCTGGTTGACATTTTGAGATGGCTCGATGTTAGGAGTTGTCATGGCTATGTATATTCGAGAATGCGGCGGGGCCTTGTCGTTATAGTATTTGTTCAAATCTTAAGTGCATGTATTCATCGTAAATTTGGTGGCTAGAGTTGTTTTTTTTTTAAATTTTTAAAAACTGTATCCCCTTTCGGGAAAATTTTATTTTATGTCAGCCTTATAGGCTTTGCCTTTGTTTTTTTTTAAAAAAAGGTGTTATTTATCTTCATGATTTATTATGTTGTATGATTAGAAGGGTGCGGGTAGGGCACGATCGTAACCGAGTCGAATTGCGTGACAGCAGCAGCTCGATTCTTACTCTTCACGAGGGTTAGAGGATCACGTGATTTATTGTGATGCCTCGGGTATCGGGATAAGTGCGTTTTGATGCGGCCGACAAGGTTATAGCCTATGCTTCCCGGCGATTCTGAAGCATGAGAAATTACCTACCGCGACTTAGAGTTGGCGCGATTATTCGTACCTTGAAGATTTGGAGACATTATTTATATGGGGTTCATGTGGATATTTATACGGACCAGAGCCTCGAGTATATCTTGAGCGGAGGAGCTGAACTTGCGGCGAGGCGATGGTTAGAGTTGTTGAAAGATTATGATGTTGATATTCTATACCATCCGGGAAGGCAGCGTGGTTGCGGATACATTGAGTCGTAGATCGATGGGAGTGCTGTCGAGTGCGGACGAGAGAGGCGGGACATGGTCGTCGGATCCATCATTCGCGAGCCTTGGGGTTCGATTGATCGTCTGATGATAGTGAAGTGCGGGTTCGTGAGGTTGCGAGTCTTCCATCGTTGATGAGGTGAAGAAGCGGCATATGAGGACCCGGTGTTGGTGCGGTATCGAGATGCGGCTTTCGGGAGGAGAAGAGTCTATTCGAGTGGCGCTGATGGGGTGCTAAGATTTGAGGCGGTTGTGTGTTCCCGATGTGGCGAGGACCGTCGTGGTCGAGGAGGCGCGGTGCTCGTTATTCTATTCATCCGGGGTCGACCAAGATGTACCATGACCTCAGGTGTATGTATTGGTGGGATAGCCTGAAGAGGGACTGACAAGTTTTGTTGCACAGTGTCATAATTGCCAGCAGGTCAAGGTTGAGCACCAGAGGCCTAGTGGACTATTGCAGGCTATTGATATTCCGATATGGAAGTGGGAGGTGATCAACATGGACTTTGTTACAGGGTTACCTCGTACTCAGATGAATTATGACTCCATCTGGGTTATTGTTGTGGTGTGAAATCAGCCCACTTTCTTTCGATCGAGGACTACGTATTTGGTGAGATTATGCAGTGTATATCGGGAGATTGTGAGGCGCGGAGTCCCTATCGATTATATCAGACGAGAGGGGCCCGGTTCACGGCTAACTTCTAGAGTCTTTCGGAAGGGATTAGGGACACGGTGAGTCTCGGTCTGGCGTTTCATCCTCGGAATAGCGAGGCGGCGAGCGTACTATCCGGACAACGAGGATATCTGCGAGCTGTGTGATTGATTTCGAGGTAGGCTGGGAGGATCATTTTCCTCTTGTGGAGTTTGCTTATAACAACAGCTATCATTCCAGTATACAGATGGCGCCATACGAGGCTTTGTACGGGCGGAAATGTAGGTCGCCGATTGGTTGGTTAGACGTGGGCGAGGTGCAATTAGTTGGCCCAGACTTGATTCATCAGGCTGTGGATAAGGTGAAGATTATCCAGGAGAGGCGTAGCAACTTCGAGTCGGCGTAAGTCTTATCTGAGATGTCGTGTCGACATTTGGAGTTTCAGGTAGATGATTGGGTCGTCTTGAAGGTATCGCCCATGAAGGGTGTGATGAGATTGGGAAAGAAGGGGAAACTTAGCCCAAGGTACATTGGGCCCTACCAGTTCATCCGTAGAGTAGGCAAGGTTGCCTATGAGTTGCATCTGCCATCTGAGTTGGATCTGCCATCAGAGTTAGATACGGTACATCCGGTCTTCCATGTTTCTATGTTGCGGAAGTGTATCGGAGATCCATCTAGAGTTTTCCCAGCTAGTGAGGTCACGGTGGCCGGAGGGTTGCTCGTATGAGAGAGTCCATAGCGATACTCGTCGGAGTCGGTGGCTGGACGAGGATGTGGCTTAGTCGAAGTCTTGTGGCGGAATGATAATAGGAGGAGATGACTTGGGAGCGGAGGAGGACATGTTGAGGAAGTATCCTCACTTATTCCTACACCTTGGGTAATTCATTTTCCCTTACTTGTCAAGTTTTAATTGAAGTATTTTTGCTTAAATGCTATTATGTGGCCATGTGTGGCATTATTGGTATGTCGGGGTTGTGAAAGGAAACTATGTCGCTAATTATAAGTTTGACTCCGAAAGAACATTCGGGGACGAATGTTTCTAAGGGGGGAAAAATGTTACACCCCGTAATTATAGGACATGTTTTAAGAACGTAGGTGAGAATCCCAAATGTTAAGATTGGAGACTAGTAAAAATTTATCGGAATTATGGAATTGTCGGAAAACGTAATATTGTGACGAATGGGAGGGCGACACGTGTCACCTCCCTTAAGTAGGCTTGGACGAAATTTAACATGGGTACAAGGGTCATTTGACCATTATTAAGATGACAAGTCTTGCAAGTAGTAGAGCTTGATATAACTGACTTAGTCAATGGGACCACTTAGCTTGATATTTAAAAGATTTGCATCCAAACCACACATATGTATTAATCTTAGCCCTCCATGTTACTATATAAGGATACTAGTAGTGAGACAAGCTTTCCATACTTAGGAAAATTTCAAGAAAATTGGATGAACAAGAGTGAGGCTCTAGGGTTCACCAATTAGAAAAGAGAAAAAAATTTGTTTGTTGTCCAATAAGCTCCACACTTTAAACCAAGGTTCATGAGGGTATTGTAAGGGTATCACAATAGAAAGATCCCGGAAAAAGATTGTTTTCGTATTAGTCGCAAGGTGAAAACCTTGTTGCTTTCCTAGGTTGGATGATTAAAGAAAAGTTGTTTGTGATATTCTAAGGGTCTCAAGTGGCGGATTGAAGTGTCAAGAAGAGTCTCTAAGTTGCTAGGGAGCGACTTCGGATTTGAAGTTGGACTAAGACTCGTTGAGGTCACAATCTTGTTCTCTTAAAGTGTTACAAGATTATATATTGTTGTTAGCCTTACATGTTTACTAGCATGAAGTATATGTGTTGAAGATTTATAAGTGATATGGATTGTTGTAGCCTAAAATCCGAAATGTCATCTAAGCCATTTGAAGTTGGATTACACTTTGGTCGTTAATTAGAATCGTCGCATGTTACTTACTTGAAGATTGCAGTGGTTATAATCGATTGCGACTTGATATCATGTTATACTAAACAACTTGGATTGAAAAGGAAATTGGATAAGAATTGGTGTTGTTGTATATCAAGTTGCCGAATTTACACTTGTAGTTTGTACTAGTTTGATATCAATTGTGGGGCGGAATTTTACACGTCTAGTAGGCGTGTAATCCCCTATTGTTAACTACATTGTTGGGCCTTAAATATGGCGTGTTTGGTTATTGAATTCGGGCCTTGAAAAAGGTGGTAAAGTATGTAGAAACAAAGGAAGTGCTGTCCGATTTTCCGTAGAACTTAGTGACTTTGCACTTATTATATTCTACGTTTGAAGTAATAAGTTAATAGACGTATTATGGTCATTATAGGTTGACATACTACGTGCGGTATATTGGACTTAGCGAGTGGATTGACCCGAAGAGGTATGTGGAACTTTCCTATCTCTTGAGCATGAATAGTTGTACTTATATAGTACGGTGAGCGTCTGAGACTTTGATATCCTTTACTTGTTTTAAGAATGTCCGAGTCGGTTGAGTTAGAGATTAACTCACTTGTTTAAAAGTAGTAAGGATGTCTTAGTTTTCAAAGTTAAGGGACTTGAAGTGTTTTAAAGTATATGATACTTGTTTACGTTTTAAGCGTATAAGTCCCTTGGATATAGTAAAGTGTAATTGACAAAAGTATAAAGTTAATATAACGACTTTATGGGAAGTTGGTTATATTAGCTTTATGGAAAGTTAACAAAAGAAAGATTTACTCTAAGTAAAATAAGTAAGGATAAATGATTTGAATTTATGAAAGGCAAATTGATTTTAAGGCATCAATTGCCTAAGGTTTTAAGAGAAAAGAAGTCACTTGATTTAGAAGCCTAATTATATTTCTAAAAGGTATTGTGACTTGTCTTGAAAAGTAGTTGTGACTTGATATTATGGTTATTAATATCTTGTATTTTTTATATGAAAAAGAGTCATTTTTAAAAGGATAGAAGTACGTAGTACTTTGGGTTAAATTCCCGGATTTTTAAAAATAACATGTTAGTGCCTTAAGTAAACTAAAATGGAGGGTATAATAATAATGTTAATAAGAAGTTAGGGGATTTCTTAACTTGCTTATATTATGATAAGCCGGTAGCGCTTATGTTATGTATGATAGTCGGTTGTGCTAGTTTAAGTTATTCTTACGGGAGAAAGACCCGGGTTACTACTAATTCCATGGATTTGCTACCCATGATGTGAGTGCGGCGTTTGTACTCATTGCGGGCCCACCGGGCCCAAGCGGGTGAAATAGTCCTTTGCGGGTGAAATAGTCCCATGCGGAGCGCATCGCTCCATTGCGGGTCCATAGGACCTATGCGGGTGAAATAGTCCCAGGAGTAGGATTGTATGATCTGCAGGCGGATGACCCTACTTTGATCATGAACCTCCTATTTTTATGCAGTAAAGTTTATACTTGTTACTCTCATTGTTAGTAAGGCACAATGTACTTTAATTTGATTATCTTACATGTCTCCAGCTTTATTTAGACTTATGATATAATTCTGGTATTTTCGATTTACATATTAGTGCATGTGTGTCGACCCCGCCAGGGCTGCGTTCATGCCGCATGTAGGGGTAAGCAGGTGGTGGATCCTCATTCTTAGGATCACTGATCAGGTGTCGGAAGCTCCATTTCTCCGGAGGCTTGCCTTTTGGTACGATTTTCCTTGATATTGTGGATATTATGTACATTCAGGGGTATGACGGGGCCCTGTCCATACGATTATTATTCTGAAGTGTAGTCACGGTTGTGGTTTGAAATTTGTAGTTATCTTTGTTTACCTTTGGTTATGTATATTTTATGGAGGGCGGCCTTATCGGCTAGCCTGTGATGTTTATTGTCTAAACATGTTTATGTGTTGTGTATGTTCATTGCTATTTTACGATGTATACGAAAGGGGTGCGGGTAGGGCACGATCGCGGCTTTGAGGTCGGGTCGTGGCGAGGAGGATTCCGCAGACGCGTTTTGATGTTTTGCGGGCTTGAGACCCTTACTGATTGTGTGATGGTTTTAAGGGCTTGTGTCCCTACCCATGGTGTGACTATTGTTCATGTGTTGAAATAGTCTTTTAAAAGGTAAAACTGACTTTCATTACTTTCATTTCGGTAAGGCACGGTTATCTTATTAATTTGGTTATCATACGTATCTCGACTTTATTTTAGACTATTATGATTTAAATTCTGATACTTTCAGTTTGCATACTTAGTACATATTTTCTTGACCTTCTTGGTATTTGCGTTCATGCGCGAGGTTGAGTACATAGCTTGTTGATCCTCATTCTTAGAATCACTGTTCAGTTCTTGGAAAGCTCCATTTCTCCGGAGGCTTTGTCGTTTGGTACAGTTCCCTAAGGTTGTAGATTTGTGTATATTCAGGGGTATGGCGGGGCCTATCTGAATCCACGATTGTTATGTAAAAATTCTTAGAGTGCATGTAGTCATATCTTGTGGATTGGGTTGTAAAGAAAAAAATAGGTAACTGCTTTTTGGGTTATGTGTATACTTTTGGAAGGTGGCCTTATCGGCTAGCCTGTTATTTATTTCTTTGAGATGTATGTATGTTCCGCTACTATTCTCTGATGTATACCTGTAAAGGGTGCCCAGGTAGGGCACCAGTCGCGGGCCCGGGGTCGTGTCGTGACATAACTTAGCAAGATCAACTCGACTCCAATGCTTACTAAACACTCTTTACAGCGTCTCCGTAAGACTTGGTAATGACTTAGGAATAATTTAGACATGCCTTTAGCATAGAATCAATAACATGAATACTCTAATATCGAGGCAAGTATGCTTGAGAAACAAGTCATGTATTCTCGATATTTAATCATGCCGATAGAAGGAAGAAGTTCACGTACCTCGTTGGCGACTAACGACACGACAAGTAGAATACGCTGATGTACTTCAACGCGTGTCGTCTATTCCACATGTTAAGTAGAATATGCCACACGTAGTACTTCAACCTAAAATGACAATAACACTTCTATCAACTTCAAGCTTCCAAGTGTAAGACTTATACCAAATAATGGCCCTCTTATTCTACGGGAATTTGGGCAGCATTTCCTTTGTTTCCACGTACTTTTTCACCTTTTCCAAGGCCCAAATTCAACAACAACCAAGCCACAATTAAGGGCACAACCAGCAGTTTACCAAAGGGGATCACACGCATACCTTACGTGCGAAATTCAGCCCTTTAACTTAAATAAAAAGCAACAACCAAATGGGATTACACGCCAACTTGACGTGTAAAATTTTTCCACACAACGATATAAAATTAGTCTATAAAACAATCCATAATTAACCAACATTAAGGGTACAATATGAAGCCTTTAACACTCTTATTCCTTAGAAATTTCATTAGCCATTTTACCACATTAATCATGCATATTTGAGGCTGATTTTCTAGCATAATAACACCCCAAAACAGTCCATAAAACGACACGACGACGTCTAACAGTTTTGGGTAGTTTTCGGCCAACAACAACTACAACAATCCAGTTTTTTTTCATGATTCTATATAATCCAATTCCCATTTCAAAACTTATATATATATTCCATATCACATATCAACAACCATATTACTTCATTTTAACATGCGACAGGTGTAGATAACAACATTATAATCCAGCGAATCCAACACCAAGATTGGCAACTCTGCGGCCAACACATATCTATACCTACAACACTTATTTTCCATTTCTTCCTTAACACAATTTCATCCCTACATATACCTGATAAGTAATATCGATTACTTTAAAGAAGAAGAATTATTACCTCGTTTTTAGCCCAAAAACACTAAAATAGCACAGGTAAGATCGCTCACTTCTTCAAATTCCAATAACATATATGTATCTACCACAGATTATAACCAACTTCACTTTATATTTCATTTCCAAAAGTTGATAAAACTTAGGGTTTGGCAACACCATTCTCGGCCAACAATGCTTTCCAAAGTTGGGATATTAATCTAGGCTTAGCACTTGGTTTAGGGGCTTAATCTTGGAGATAAGAAACTTAATCAACACTTGTGTTCTTGCCAAGTGGAGTGGGTCCCACATGCCCACCTGTCCTCAAAATATCTTAGAGACTTGTCATCTTGCAAGCCAATTGGAGGGGTGTCACGTGTCACCCTCCTATTGGTCCAAAAATTAATTCATCCTAAAATAATTCCATATTAGCCAAAATATATCAAAATCTTGTGGGCCACGTCAAGTAAATTTTAAATTGGGCACCACGTGATCAAATTCAAGACTTAAAAATCAATCCTTCATAATCATATACTAATCCATAAACCAAATTTGAGACTCTAATTCCAAGTAATTAAGTTTTTCCTTCACAAATTTTCCAAAATTTTCCTTAAGTAAATGTAATTATACTTTTCTTTCCAACGTTCAAGACTTATTTCCTTACGTACGTTCTCATATTATTTCCTTAGAAATACGGGGTGTAACAGAAGAAGTCCAAGAAACTGTTTTCTAAAGGTCTAAAACCAAATTATGTCTGTAATTACTGTAAGGAGAAGGGACTTGGAAATCTGATTTTCCCGAAGAAGAAGCGTGAATAATCAAGCAGTCTGCTAACTGCTTTATGTGATCTGACTCGAAGATGATATTGCTCTAGTTGCTAATGAATACACGCATCACAATTGTCACGACCAGGCCGGGCGCGACTAGTGCCACTACACAGGCACCATTCTAATCATCTGACATAGTAAAGCTGCGGAAGATAAATAACACACTTTTTTTTTAAACTAAGGTCAAATCGATAAAGTGCCATGTCATAAAATTACAGAAAGTCTACACACTTATGATGTAAAAAATAACTCTGCTTGATCCATTACGTATGAATACAGACCTCTAAGATTTGAACAAATACTATGACGGGACAAGGCCCGCCGTACCCCTGAATATACATAGCCATGACAACTCCGGAACATTGGAGTCATCTCGAAAAATGCTGAACCAGGATCCTAAGCTCGCGGATCCACAGCGTAATACCTAAACTGCGGACGTGACGCGGCCGAAGAAGTCGATCACAACAGTGCGAATATGGAGCGGAAAATAAGGTACATTAAACAATCATAAGCGTACAAAATAATGGCGAGGCAAGTATAAAAGTGCATACGGATCTAGTGTCATTACCACTCATGAACTTAATTGCACATTATTATCTTTTCCATTCCATTAAGAGTTATAGCCAAATCTTACGTACATACTTATGAGAAATCATTAAGTTCATTACCATATAACTTACTTATCCTTCATAACATAACCCGGCCCTTTATGGAGGGGCGCATATACTACGACCCAATGGGGCGCGATCAAATCACACGAATATCAAAGCGTGCGTGGAATCCCCGTCACTGCGGCGATCATAAGTGTAACATATAACCGTGTGGCGCGTCAGTGGCATCCTACCTCATTGTCGGCGTACATACACAATACATATATATATCTCACTGCGTGGAATCCACATCACTGCCAGTAGTAGGTGTAACATATAACCATGTAATGGCGCGTGCCATCCTACCTGCAATGGCGTACACATATATATATATATATATATATATATATATATATATATATATATATATATATATATATATATAACGTGACGCGTGCCGGAATCCTAAATCGTATAAGCATGGCCATAACGTGCCCTCGGCGTCCCTCGTAAATGAGTCACGGTCTTCGTGGGAGCTAACCGTGGAGTAATAATATAACATGCCCGGAATCCTCTGCGTAGGTACATGTCTTCGTGGAGCTAGCGATGGAGTAATAATCGTACATAGCATGGCCGTATGCCCCGGAATCCCTCATCGTATAAGCATGGCCATGGGTAATAAAACAAATCCGGGAATCTAACCCGCCTCCTGGTCACATGCCCCGGAATCCCACATCGTATAAGCATGTCGGATCAATCATAATGGAAGCATACAGTGGAATCCCACATCAGCATCGATGCGTCGAGTAAACTTACAACAACCGGTGACCCTCAGCGAGAGTCACGACAACGTAAACATATAATACTTGCACTCAAGCTATCACGAGCAAACATAGGCAAGTTCATTAAACCTTTAGACTTCCATTTTATAAACTCATGGCACTTTCGTTTCACACGTAAAAATCAGAATTTAACCCAAAGTACTCGTGCTTCCATTCTTTTCACAAGGTTCCTTTTCATATAAAACCCCAAGATACTAACACGTAGTATCGAGGTTGTTTACATTTCACATAAGTCACTACACTTTTAGAAATCGTTTCTCGGCTTAAATCAAGTGACCCTTATTTTAAAACTTTAAGCAAGTGATACCTTTAAATCAAAATACCCTTCCTTATTTCAAGTTACTCCTTTGCTTACATCATTAGAAACCATTCTCTTAACCTTTCATAAAGCCGTTATAACCAACTTCCCGTAAAGCGTTATAACCGCTTTATGGTTTAGACAATTTCATTCCTTTTTCAACCAAGAGACTTATACTTTTAAAACCAAGTATCATATACTTTCAAATCAATTTTCTTAACTTCCAAAATACTTCAAGTCTCTTAACTTTAGAAATCAAGTTTCTTAACTTTAAATCTCAAGTAACTCACACCTTTTAAAACAAGTTACTTCCCTTAAATCATGTCATTTCTTCCTTTAAGAATCAAGTTTCATTACTTGAAAATAAAGTCTCTCAACCTTTTAGGAGTCAAAGGTTCATAGTCTTAAAACTTCATAACGTAAATTCTTTAAGTGAAGTACATATGCCTTATGTGTGTGAGTAGATTATACTTGTTTATAACGATCTTATTAAGCGACCGTGATCTAGAAAATGTAATACAATTTTGTCTTATCTTAGCTTCTATGCAGATGGAGAATTCTACTTGTTTTAATATAATTTATCGTCATTACATTTTCCTTTATTAACGCTGCAATGCCTTGTTCGATACTTATTCTCATTCGTGACGTAAATTAGCCAAGTCAACTTGGCTCCAAATACCTCCTAACGACTCTTACCAACATCCCCCATAAGACTTGGTAAGAACTTAGGATAACAGACATAACCGCTACGTGAGTAAATCAACATACATACTTCTTAACTTCTAAGAGTAGAAGGAATCATGAAATAATACCATGTGTATATTCCATACATAGAATCATGTCTAAAGAAGGAAGAGGTTCACATACCTCGCGACGATTATCGACAAGTAGCAAAATGCTCCAAAGTACTTCAACCTTGATAGCTATTCCATCCTTCAAGTAGAATATGCTATACTAGTACTTCCACCTTTATAATGGCCATATCGTCCATTAACCTCTAACTTCAAAGCGTAGAATATTCTAAGTGCAAAGTCACTAAATTCTACGGAAAATCGGACAACTTCCTTTGTTTCTACATACTTTGCCACTTTTTCAAGGCGAAAACAATAACCAAACACGCCACATTTAAGGCCCAACAATTGACTAACGAAGGGGATTACACGCAGTAACGGGGCGTGTAAAATTACGCCACAAATTATCTGAAACTAGTTCCATAATTAAAGCAATTCTCGGCTAAAATAAACAACAAATAAAAGTCTTTTCCAATTCTTTTTAAATCCAATTTATTAGGTCTAACATGTTATATTGTCATAAACAACTTCAACATCTACAATTTCCTTGATATATAACATGAATTGTAATCTTAAGGCTAAACATACTAGTTTGGATTAGGGTTCAATATCCATAACACTTATCAAATTCATAATATAAACATCTCATGCTTGCTAATATCCATAGCTACTGACAATAAGTAATCTTAATTACTAAAGCAGCAAGAATTATACCTTTACAAGCCCTTAAAATTTCCAAGATTCAAAGTAGCTCCTTATGATTCTTAGATCCTTTCCTTTCGCTCCAATCCATTATTTGAAGCCCTTAGAAGTTCACAACCAACTTCTCTTCCATTTCAATCAAAACCTATGAAAATGCCTTAGGTTTTTCGCCTTGCGACTAACGTGGCGCCGTTTTCGAAATATTTCTATTAAGATATCCTTACAATACCCTTAGGGACCTTGGGTTAAAGTCTTGTGGCTAATGGATCAAACTACAAATTTTTCTTGTGGAGGAGCTCAGGCAGGAAGCGATGTTCGAGAACAAGTGTTTCAATTTTTTCTAAGTGTAAAATAGCCTTGTCTTGCTACTAGTGCGTATATATAATACATTGGAGGGTCTAGATTACAACACGTATAAAAATTGGATGAAAGGGATCAAGCCAGTGGCTCTTGACTTAGTCGACAATGTCAAGCTCGAAGCTTAGCGGACTTTCTCATCTTTACAATGGTCAAATAACCCTTTTGCCGCTTGCGTCAATTCGACCAAGCCATGTGGGAGGGTGCCGCGTGTCTCCCTCCCGTTCGTCCATAAAATTACGTAACCTGCGTGGGCCCCACAAAACGTAAAATTCCTCGGTTGGGCCCCACATGACCAAATCCGTAAAAATAAATTCTCATAATGATAATACATTCCATAATCCTCAATTAAAGTATTTTGAGAATCCAATTCTCTTGGCGAACATTTTCCTTTCCGACGTTCGGAAGATTTTCCGTCGGAAAAACAATTCTTCCTTTCGTACCCTTTTCAAGTCTTGTGTTCTTTACATACATTCTCTTAAACATGTCCTTGAACTACGGGGTGTAACAACAATGATGTGTGAATCCTCGATTCAGCATCATCTTACCATATATGTCCGTGCAGGGAGTGGTTTACAACCTATAAGCAAGTGAATGGTGGCAGTGTTTCTATGGTAGTGATTACATTTGCAAAACGGTTGGGATAGGCTCTATTAAAATTCGGACACATGATGGTAAATTCTGCACATTGAATGACGTCAGGCATGTTCCATCCATGACAAAGAATCTGATATCATTGAGCATGTTAGATAGCAATGGGTTCAGATTTTGAGGTGGAGGTGGAGTTCTATATGTCTGCAAGGATTCGAATGTGGTAGGGCATAAAATGTGGTACCTTGTATTTCCTTCAAGGTTCTACGTTATCAGGTTCTGTTGTTGTTGCATCCTCAGAGGTTGATAAAGAAAACTTGACCAAGTTATGACATATGAGGCTTGGCCATATGAGCGAGAGAGGGATGCAAATTCTGTCAAAAGGAGATCTTCTTTGTGGTTACAAGGTCGAGGACTTTAAGTCTTGAACACTGTGTATTCGGGAAATTACATCGCAACAAGTTTCCCAAAGCAATACACAGAACAAAAAGGCACACTTGATTACATTCATTCTGATTGTTGGGGTCCTTTCCGGATGGAGTCTCTAGGAGGTCACAGATATTTTATGACAATTATTGATGATTTCTCAAGGATGACTTGGGTATTCTTTATGAAGCATAAAAGTGAAGCTTTCAAGAACTTCAAGCAGTGGAAGACATTAATGGAAAATCAAGCGGTAAAAAATCAAAAAGCGCAAGCGATAATGATGCGGAATTTTGTTGTTACGAGTTCAATGAGTTTTCGAGAAAGAATGGATTGCTAGGCATCATCTGATGAGGAGATGCCACGACAAAATGGTGTAGCGAGCATGAATCGGACATACGGAGAGAGCTAGATGCATGCTCTCTAATGCTGGACTAACTAGGACATGCTGGGCGGAGGCGGTTAGTACAGCTTGCTATCTAATAAATCGTGGACCTCACACAGGTATACATCTCAAAACTCCTTTTGAGATATGATCTGGTAAGTCTGTTGATTACTCTGGCTTGAGAGTTTTTGGTTGCAATGTTTATTATCATGTGAATGAGGGTAAATTAGAACCACGAGCTAAAAGGGGAGTGTTTGTAGGTTATGGAGATGGTGTTAAAGGTTACAGAATATGGTCCCCGTCGAGAAGAGGTTATCTTGGCGGGAATGTAGTTTTTGATGAAAATTCTATGTTTAACCCTCTTTGTGAAGTCTATTGTTGGTGGCGGTGTTGGTAAACATGTGGAGCGTCAAGTCACTCGGATGAGGTGAACCGTCATATGAAGTCCAATGACCACGATCGAAGCATAATCGCCGAGGATCTTACGTTACGGACAAATCGGCCTGATTTGGCTCTTGATCGATCAATGAGAGAAAATTATGGAATACCTCCCAGAAGGTATGGTTTTGAAGACATGGTAGCTTATGCATTGCGAGTTCTTTGAAGAAGTGGATCTGACTCATGAGCCATCCAACACAAAGAAGCGATTACATGTACTGAATCTTCCCAATGGCTTGCTTCTATGGGAGAGGAGATGGACTCACTCCATAAGAATCAGACTTGGGAGTTAGCCAAGCGACCGCGAGACAGAAAAGTTGACACTTGCAAGTGGATCTACAAGAATAATGAAGGAGGAACACCTGTTGAGGGTATCAAGTATAAAACTCGAGTGGTAACTAGGAGGTTCACGCAGAGAGAGGGGGTAGACTACAATGAGATTTTATCGCTAGTGGTCAGACACACTTCCATCAGGGTGCTACTAGTAATAGTTGCACATCAGAATTTGGAACTTGAACAACTAGATTTGAAGACAGCTTTCCTACATGGAGAGTTGGAGGAGGAAATATACATGACTCAGCCAGATGGGTTTCAGGTTCCTGGTAAGGAGGACTATGTTTGAAAGTACAAGAAGTCCTTGTATGGGCTAGCGATCTCAGCCGATGGTACAAAAGGTTCGACATCTATATGATAGAGATTGGCTACAACATAAGTCCATATGATTGTTGTGTTTACTAAACAGGTCAGCAAACAATTCTTTGATTTATTTGGTCCTGTATGTAGATGATATGTTAATAGCTGCGAAGGATAAGTCTGATGTCCAGAAGTTGAAGGATCTTCTTAGTGCCGAGTTTGATATGAAAGATTTGGGTGCAGCCCAGAAAATTCTGGGAATGGAGATCTATAGAGATCTAAGAAGAAGGAAGCTCTTCTTGTCACATAAGGGCTACATTCAGAAGATTTTGTCAAAGTTTGGCATGTCTACAGCAAAGCCTATAGATACTCCCAGTACTTCAAATTCACATATGTCTGTTGCTTTTGCACCTAAATCAGCTGAGAAGAAGGAGTACATGTCTCGAGTTTCCTATGCTAGTGCGATGGAAGCTTGATGTATCTGATAGTGCATCTTGACACGATCTTTACCTGATCTGTTAGTGTTGTTAGCGGGTTTATGAGTGAGTCGGCAAAGAGCATTGGCAATTTGTGAAGAGGATTTTTGATTACCTCAAAGTGCGTCGATGTTGGTCATTTATGGAGGTGATACATAGTGTTTGGTGACAGGGTTTTCAGACTCTGACTATGCTGGAGATGTTGACAGTAGAAGATCTATGATTGGTTATGTTTTCACTCTTGGTGGTTCAGTTGTCAGTTGGAAAACTACTTTGCAGCCTACAGTGACTTTGTCGACTATAGAAGCAGAGTACATTGCATTAACAGAAGCAGCCAATGAGGGAATTTGGTTAAAATGATTGATCAGCGATCTGATCTACATTAGGATCAGGCCACAGTGTACTGTGACAGTCTCAGTGTAATCTGTTTAGCAAAGGATCAAGTCCATCATGAGAGGACTAAGCACATTGATGTGATGTATCATTTTCTGAGAAGTGAGAAGAGAATCAAGGTGAACAAAGTGGGTACTGCTGATAACCCTGCTGATATGTTCACAACACACAGTAAGTTCCAATACTGTTTGGACTTGCTCAATGTTAGGAGTTGTTGATTGCCCCTTGAGGGAAAAATAAGGGGCAGAAGGAGTCTAGTACATATGGCACTATAATGGTGCATCTAGTACATCTATTATTTGTGAGAGGATTCAAGTCAAGGTGGAGATTTGTTGAAATATGCCTTAAATCCGGGCATATGTCAGGTCGATTACCACGTGCTCACGCAAGTGTACGTATCGTCACAAGTAATATAGTCTTGTAAGACCGAATGTTGTCCTCGGAGACTGGTTTCTAATTACCGAACATCTATTCTAGGTTATCTATTTGGCAAACGATAAGTTGATTTGGTTGTTATCTAACACTAGTAGAGTAATTGCAAGAACTGAACTAAATTATTGAGATTTAATCAGTTATGAAGGAATTAGGGCTTCCAATATCCTCAACTATCCACTCTTTTCAATCCTTAATGCAACTAGAATGAATTCTTCTTCTACGTTAAGATAGCGGTTAACTAGACTGTCTTATATTCCGGTTATGATATATAATTGATCAACCCCAGTGCAGAAACCTTATATATTTCTATAATGCTACACAAGTATCGAGAATGCGTTAAATCGCGATTTTAACATATGTCTATTCAATTACAGCATATCTAAATCTCTCTCTCTGTTCTTGATTCAAAATCATATAGATTATGATAATTATTGATCAATTAACTATCAAACATTCATACCAATATTTAATAATTATTAATCAAGTGAAGAAGAAATCAAACTAATGCATTAATTCATTAAAGAGAGTTTCAAGCGATTCAATAGGAAAGCCCTAATAAAGTGTTTAGCTCCTAGCCATAGACATGCTAAGAACTAATACAAATCCAAACATGAACTAAATGAAAATAAAGGAAAGAAAAGTACTTAGAACTAATGTCTCCAATTGTAGCCTTCAAGCGTTGTGTTGCGTTCTGAGAGATGATAAGTGATAGATTATCTCCCCCTAAAATCTATCCCAAGGGTTTATATATGTTGTCAAAAATGTGTGTCTTGGACCCTTTTGCCCCATACCAATTCTATTTCGGATTGGAAATTCCCGCATCGGCACCGCGGTCCAGTAGTGGTGCCGAAAGTACTGCGGTTTCTCAGTAATGTGGCACCGCTGTCCTTTGGTCTTTCGTCCTGATCTGCCAACTTTCGTCCTTTTTGCTTCGGGAGCTCTTTTTCTTCCTTTTCTGCCCACTTTTAGCTTCTTTTTGCCATTTTGCCATTTAGAACCGCTGCGACTCAAAAGAAAGAAAAACAACCATAACACTATACTAAACACAAACAAAATAAGTAAAATACTAACTAAAAATGACTCAAAAAGTATATACAAAATATGCCTAACAAATACCCCCAAACTTAACATTTGTTCGCCCTCGAGCAAATATCAAAACAAAATCAAAGAAGCAGAAAGAAAACTTACTCAAAAGACTCTAATCAAGCAGCTGCACAAGGTTACTTAAAAAACATGAAAGTCAGTTGGGATAATATGTTGGAACATACATAGCATGAATTTAGCAATCGAGAATTTCAAGTTAGATATTTCACAAATTTATTTCAATCATAATCAATGGAAGCATGAACATCTACCCTATGCATGTCAATTTCGTTTCATTTTTCCCAAAGACATATGGGTCTGTTTACTTGTTATTCTCCACTAATCATAGACATACAATTTAGAGATCTTTAGGACTTTTCAGGGTTGTAATGTAGGCTTAGGCAGAGGTAGGTAAGAGTAGGAATTTCGACTC
The DNA here is from genome assembly GCA_029844215.1 of Przewalskia tangutica. Lineage (NCBI taxonomy): Eukaryota > Viridiplantae > Streptophyta > Magnoliopsida > Solanales > Solanaceae > Przewalskia > Przewalskia tangutica. The sequence goes on along the minus strand of CM056719.1, from coordinate 33,427,452 downwards.
AATTTACGTACCATAAGCGTTTTTCTCATTCAACCATTTTGTCCTTCTTTTTGGTATTCTTTTCAGGTCATACCTATCATTCCCCTCTTCTCTTTTTTAGAGCATGAAACAATTCACTTAGGCACCCCAAACTTAAGTTTTTACATCTTTCTCATTGGGGTGCATCAATTTTTCACTCTCTTTTCGTATTTCTTTTTCACACTTCTTCGTCCCATTTTTTTCAATTGCTGCTTATGACACACAAGGGAATCATAGGGTGTCAAAGAAATAACTTATATTAGGCTCAACGGGGCTGACTAGAGATACAATTTATTGCAAGGTAGGTAATGAATAGTAAAAAGGGCTAACAAAGAAATGTCTGAATCATCTCCCTAAACATGTACATCTTAACTATTTCGCCTCAAATAACAAGCAAGCAGACTTCATAGACATTTTCAATCATTCTTTCCATAATTGACAACACATAAGCTAAGCACAAATATCCCAAATAATTAGATTTTGATGAATTTTTGGCATATCTAACTTAAGCACACAAATATTAGCTTCTAATTCCATTACATTATCCCACTTAATTCACTAGGCGTTTCAAATAGCTACAACATGCATAAAATAAAAAAATTGACTCATAGACACAAAAACTCAATAAAAAAGACTCAAAAACAGACACAAATATAAAATAAGAAAGAACCCTCCCCCAAACTTAAACGACACATTGTCCCACATGTGTAACGACTCAAAAATTAAAAAGAGACGACTTACATACAATAGCGGCTCAAGATGGTGGCGATGGCGTCGGATGTTGCATTGACCATTGGGTGAACATGGAACTTAAACTATCAACACGCTGGCTCATGTGTTGATGGTTTTGCATCATTTACTGTTGATTATGCATCATGTTCTCTTAGTTTTGCAGCATCCTTTGTGGTTTTAGGAGCCTGCTCCATCATTGGCATTGGAGGCTCCAAAGTCAAGGGATGCTGGTGGCTGCTTTCGACTGCTTCATCGTGTGCAGCTGCCTCAGACTCTTCTTCATCCATGGATGATACGTCTTCTACTACTGGGCCCCTTCTCCTTGCTGCTGGTCTTGGAGCGGGGTCAAGGAAAAAGTGCACTAAACTGTAGGTCACAGGAGGCTGACTCTTCTCAAGAATACCCGTGGCGAATGTTGGGACTTCATGCCTAGCACATAAGGCAGAAATGAGTGACCCATGTCCCGATCTCGCGTGTGCTTGACTGCTAATCTCCCTTATGCTTTGCATTATTTCTCTCCCAACATTAATTGTCTTGCCCTACATGATGTCATGGATGAGCTTGATTATGTCTGTAGGCACATTGGTAAAATAAGTTGACGGAATCAAGCGAACACTTATGAAATATAGTCATTCTCTGGCTGTTCTGTTAAATTGGCACCGGGAAAGTCTCCTGGACCCGTTACCAGAAATGTTGAATTCGGCGCCTGGGTAGCATAAAACTGCTGCAACTGTGTCCCACAGATGTGGTTGACGTCTCTCGACCACCTTGTGAAATGGTGCGGGTTATAACCTTGGTCCTCAATATCATTGGTCCTCAGTAACGCATTTACTGTTTCAGAACTTACGGACACATATCGCTCTCTAACAAAGCATCTCCCATCCTCTTGCTTGGGATAATTAGCATAGAATTTCCTCACAAGGCTAGTGTTCTGAAGTGGAATTCTTTCTGAATTGGTGAACCTTTTCCAACCATTCGCCTCGATCATGGACCTAATGGGCTCATAGTCATCATCATCATCAAATGGCATGGTCTGGTAGTCCATGCCTCTCTCTGGTATCAATGCTCTAGTTCTTATTTTTTTATATCGATCTTCCGTCTGTTTGTTGGTAAATCGAGTAACATCATATTGGTGATGGAGATGAAGAAGCTCTGGTGGTTCGTTTTCTAGAGGTCATTGTGTGAGTTGTTGGAAAATTTTCAGCAGCGTTCTCTTTGTTTCTTTGAGGGTTTCCAACAACTATTACTCCACACAGAAACAATAACCAAGCTAAATCAGACCACATCAGCAATACACCACGAATCAACACTACACAGCAACACTTAACCCCAAAATCACAAACTCCCACAATATCCCACAACCAAAGACAAGCGGGACATACCCAGAAACAATCACCCTCGCGGCGACAACATGCGACCAATACCATACCCAAGTCTACAAGCTATTCTATCCACTAACCTTTAAATCTCAAAACAATGATGAAGGTTACCTTTTTGAGTGGTTGTTCTCACGCTTTCTTGACCCAAGTGAAAGAATGATATTGTGAAGTGATGCTAGGAGTTTTGCGTAGGGATGGTTTTTGGGGATTGGAAGGATTTGGGAGAATTTGTGGTAGATTTTTGGTAATGTATTTTCGGCGCTTGGTAGAGAGGGGAAGGGTTTGTCTGAAGTGGGAAGAATTGGGGATTTTAGGGCTTTTTATTTCTGAAGTCGCGCTTCGGCACCGCGGGCTTGTAGAATGGCACCGTGGTGCCAAAAATCCGTGACCTCTCTGAACATTCGGCCAGTGATTTGTAAAATGGCAAGTGGTGCAGAGCCAGTCTGTATTTTCCACCCTTTTCTTTGTGCTTAGTCTCTGATTCCCTCACCTGTCATCATAACACAACCAAAAATACCATCAAGTGAGATTGTTCATGTCACGACCCGAATCCCGGGCCCGTGACTGGTGCCCTACCTGGGCACCCTCCTAGTCATACATCATAAGTAAAACGCAGAAGATAGTATCACTTTTTTTTTCTAACAAAGGCAAAACCGATAAGGCTTCCACCATACATACATACATAACAAAAGGACTTACATCTTTTCAAAGTATAACCTACATACATGACTACAGACCTCTAAGAGTTGAACATAACAACTAGGACGGGACAGGTCCCCACCATACCCCTGAATGTACATAAATCTACAACAATAGGGACCCATACCAAAAACAAGCCTCCGGAGTAAATGAAGCTTCTTCCCAAAACTGAACAGAGATCCTAAGAGCAAGGATCACCAACCTGTGTACCTAACACCTGCGGGAATGAACGCAGCCCCCCGAAGGGGGTCAGTACAATAGGCACCGAGTATGGAACGGAAATAAGGTACAGTAACCAAATCATAACTGTATAAAAGAATGACAGGGCAAGTAAAAAATGAAATACCAGATCCTACCGTGTCATTTTAACTCATGAAATCAATCGTACATTAACCGTTATTTTCCTTCTTTCAATAAGAATTAACTTCATATTCTTACATACATACTTAGAATTTGATCAAGTTTTTCCACATAACTTACATATCTTACATAACATAATCCAGGCCGCTTTATGGAGGGACTTCTCATTTTGGAGCTTGCTTTGATTATCCATACGTGATAACGTAACGACCCATTTGCGGGACACGATTATCGATGAATCATGTGACATATAACGGCCGCTGTGGGGCTCGGTGTACTGTGGAATCATGTAGCATAACCCGGCCCGCCTGTGGGGCTCGGTGTAAGATGATGTAACCCGGCCTATGTGTAGGCTCGGTGCATATGGCGTAACCCGGCCTATGTGTAGGCTCAGTGTATCTCATAACATAACCCGATCTATTTGTAGGCTCGGTGTGTCTCATAACATAACCCGGCCTATTTGTAGGTTCGGTGTGTCTCATAACATAACCCGGCCTATTTGTAGGCTCGGTGTGTCTCATAACATAACCCGGCCTATTTGTAGGCTCGGTGTGATTTTTCCTTACATAACATTTTAAACCACCTTTTTACTTCTTCTTAAGTCTTTATAACAACTTCTCATAAAGCTATTATAACAACCTTTCATTTTAGAGAACTTAAGGCACTTTTATTTCTTATCACATTGGGGAAACTAAACCCAAAAGTACTACGTACATACATATTTAAAAAGAATCATAAAACTCCTTTCTTTTTAGAACTCAAGTTACATACTCTTTTGAAATCAATCTTCTTAACTTTTGAAATAAATTAAGAAGTCATACTTTTTAAATCAAGTCATGTCCACTTATAAAATCAAGGCTTATAGTCTTAAAACCTCGTATCATATACTCTTTAAAATCATGTCATCTATACTTTAGAAATCAAGTCCCATAACTTGAAAATAAAGTTTCATATGCTTCCAAAACCAAGTAACTTATCCTCTTTAAAATCATATAACTTTCACTTATAAAAACAAGTCCCTTTTTAATTATAAATTCAAGTTATTTTCAAATATAAAATCAACTTACTTACTTCAAATAAATTGTTATACCCCGTATTTCCAGAGTATGTACGTAAGGGCGTACGTAGAAAGTTTGGGCTTTAAAGTAAGGCTTGGCCGATTTTTATTTGTGCACAACCCCCGGTTAGAGTCGTTGTTCGGCGAAAGCGTTTTCCACGACTTTCGTAGGAAAATTCCGGCTATGTCATTTCTAATTTTTGCAGATTTTTCCGAGAGGCGAAACATTTTGGACCAACGAGAGGCGACACTTGTCACCTCTCATTGGAGCTGCGTTAGGCGGTGAAGTTGGGCGATGTCACGACCGAACCGGGCGTGGTAGTGCCTTACCGGGCACCCAAGTAGACATACATCGAGTAATCGTGAACATAAAGACAATACATGAAACGGTGTAATAAGACGGTGAAATAAGAAAAGCTAACCAAAGCGGTTACGCTTCGGTATAAATATAAATAGCAACTTTTTCAACATGAGCAGTTTAATCCTTTTACAAACCACAACAAAGATTACTGCACCTCTAAGAATGATATGACAACAATGGCGGGGACGGGGCCCGCCAAACCCACGAATGTAAACACTTACGGCGGCGGGGACTATACGTGATAAGCCTCGGAGAAGCGGAGCTTCCCAACGCTGAAGCGTGACCACGAGCTAGGATCAACGGCGGTGTACCTCGACTGCGGCATGAACGCACGGCCCAGGAGGTCGATCTAGTGCAAGTATGTGGCGAAAATACATCAGTAAATGAAATCATAGCGGTCATATAAAGCGAGAGACATGTATGATAACCAAACTACGATTTACAACCAGCGATCATGTCAAATCGGGGACTCACGCCTCAAGTCATCACTCAAATATAACAATGGGTCTCGGGCCACAACATCAATCATGCGTGGAATACCTTCCTCACGGCGATCTATGATATAAAAGCACCAAGAACACACATGAACACGTGTCCCGCTGTGTCATAAAAGCATGCGGGGTAATGCGAAGGCATAGCCGACTACTAAAAACCCACAGTACCAACAAGGTCATGAAGCGTATCATAAGATCTGTCTGGGCCGTCACATGATCAAAGCGGCCACTTGCCCGCGATGTCGATGTGCAGCGTCTAACCACGGAACTCCGCGACTCCGCATAGGCCAATCGTCGGCCCGCGTGAGGTATTCCCGCGTCGAGGGTAGCTACTCCGGCGTCGTCACGAACTTCGCGATCGCGCGCCCACATGGACGCGTGCCCGTAAAGGGCGCACACTAACACGGAACTCGTAGCTCGCGCATAGGCCCACGGGACTGCGTGAGGTATTCTCGAATCATAGGTCCATCGACCGCTGAGTCTACCCGCGTCGGGCGGCAACCCGGAATCATCTCAAGAGATGAGTGATGTAAAATACTAACACAATGACTTATCGTTAAGCAACATAAGCGCAACAAAGGAAACCCGCACTCAACATCACAAATACTAACACACGTAGCATCCTAACATGTTTACTTATCAATCAACAAGAAAGTATTGCAGGCTATCACAAACCAACACAATCAAGTTATACACACGAGGTACTTTCTACTATATGCCAACAAGTTCGGGTTTTATCCCCAAAGTACTTCATACATTAACTCTTTAAAAGATCGTTACTTTCACAATGTCACACAATACGTAGTATAAAAATAGAGTGACTATCCTTTAAAGTAAATCGATTACTTCTCTTTGTAAAATCAAGTAGCAACATTCTTTTCCAATGATCAAGTTTGCCTAATTTCCAATGTTCAAGTTTCTCATTTTAGAAAGGTTTAGTAGTTCATAGTCTTATTCATTTAAGAATATAATTCTTCTTTAAACTATCAGAAACATAAGTCTTATATGTGAGTAGGATATTCTCGTTTATAACAATCTTATTACAATGACCATGATCTAGGAAATATCATTTTGTCTCATCTTAGCTTCTACATGCGGATGGAAGTTTCTCTGGTTTTAATAATACTTACTTATTCAAAACATTTTCCTTTATTAGCACTGCGGTGGTTTGTCGATACACATTACGATTTCCAAATCGATAAAACATTCTTAAGTAGTTATACCTAACTTCCCATAAAGTTAGTATAACTCTTAAGTTCTCAAAACCAAGTATTACTTCAAGTTCTCTATTAATCACATAACAAGCGGTTATAGTTCAAATCGATTACCTTTTAAAAACCACAAGTATTTTCTTACCAACATAAAGTGTTTATAACAGGCTTCCCATAAAGCCGTTATAACACTTTATGTTTTAAATCAACTAAATACATTTAGCACGTATGCGTCTGCCGTACTACATAGTTCACACATATCATGCTAGAAGAGATAGGAAGAGGTTCACATACCTCGCGGCAGTATCGACTAATAGCAAAGCGCTCCAAGTACCTCAAACCGTCGGCTACTCCTTGGCGGTAGATCGCGCCACACGTAGTACTTCAACCTATAAGGCCACAGCGCTTATTAACATTTAGGTCTAACCGTAGAACATTCTCTGAGAAAATTCGACACCTCCCCATGCAGCGTAAATCTCCTCTCTATCGAGGCGGCTACCAAGCCAACCGGGGGTTATACGTCTAACCTACGGTACAATTCTACTCCACGGTACTACTACACAAGTCTCTTGTGTCTGACCTAAGTAAAAGCAGTTTAGTACTCTTGAAAAAGGTTTCTTATTATTGGGCTTAAGTCCAAAGACATTGCCGACAATAACGTTCAGTTCTATATATATAGTATACTTCAACTATATAGTCTAACAATATGTAATTTCCAATTACAACAGAGAACAAGATAATTACCTCGATAAGCCCGTAATTATCCTAGTTAAAGTCGATCTGGGCAATCGTTTAACTCGACTCGGCGCTCAACCATTTCTAAACCACCTTAGAAGTTCTAACCAACTTCTACACAATACTCTAACGGACTATGGAGATTTTCCTAGGGTTTGGTTTTGTGTGGAAGGAAGTATAATAGTATTTAGGCATTTTTGTATAGGTATAACCTTAGAATACAACAAGGTATACGGCTAAGGTAATTTGGGCATTATATGATACTTTTGAGAGTATTTCTACCAAGAGGGGGTATTATCACGAAAACAACTAGGCTGGGGTACCCGGCTAGCACCCAGGAGGGGGTGTATACCCTCGGCCTACCCAGCTGAGGGAACTCTCGACGAGGAGGAAGGCTTTTGGGCGAGAACCACAAGAAGGGAGAGGGAGGATTTTAACACTTAGAAGATTTTAGGATGAAGAAAGTCTTGACATAGGGTGGTATTTATAGGCCAACCAATGACCACCAATGGCGAATCTTGCCAAGTGCAAGGCAAGTGTAGGGCGAATCTTGCCAAGTGCCCTTAACCAACTAACACACAAATATCCTACCAACTAAAGCCATTCCAATCGGCCACAATCGAGCTCTCACGTCACAATGGGAGGTGCCAAGTGGCGCCCTCTTGTTGGCCCAACACGCGTTCGTCTCTCGGAAAAATCCATAAAAATTAAAAATGACATAGCGGAAATTCCCTACGAAGGCGTGAAAGCGTTTAGTCAACGACTCTAAGCGGGTGTTGTGAACAAAATTAATTCAGCCAAGCCTTAGTACAAGTTTCAAATTTTTCTCGTCGTCCTTACGTGCATACTGCGGAAATACGAGGTATAACATTCTCCTCGCTTAGAAACATTCGTCCGAATGTTCTTATAAGTCTCAAAACAAGCGCGCGCCAATATAGTCTTCACTACTATACTTACGAGAACAATCACGCAAACTGCTGCGTAAATACTTACGTCAAAGTCCACGAGAAACACCTCTAATCATCACCACAAAACACTCACCGGGTCTAAAATATACTTCTTCCACACTTTTCCAAACAAAAGAAATGGTCACATCAATTCTGCGCCATACATGCTCGCTTCTTCCGATACCACTTTTGTCACTTTGCGCGAGGTTCTAGTGTCACTCGGCGACCAACAAATGATGCGGGACTACATGCGATCCCTGAGGCTGTCGTACACTCGAACTCTTACCACATTTCCGATACTGCTTCAGTTTCCAAAACTCGGGGTTACTATCCCTAACGTGGTCATCATTAACTGGGAACACTCTGGATGGATCTCCGATACTTTCCCGAACATAACAATACGAAAGACCGGACGTACTGCCTCCTAAGTCGGACGGCAAAAGCTATCATATAGGCAACCTGGCCTATCCTTCACATGAACTCAAAGGCCCAAAGTAACTCGGGCTAAGTTCCCTCTGTATTCCAAAACTCGTCACACCCACCCGGGGTGGTACTTTCGAAGACCGACCGTCGACTGAACTCTGGCGTCGTCGCCGATTATCCATACGATTTCTGCCGTGCGAACCTCTTCTAGACAAGCTTTACTCTATCCACGGTCTGCTGGAACAAGCTGAACCAACTATGAATCTTGCCAGCGTCGAACCAATCAACGTGACTTACACTTCCGCCCCTGCAAGGCGTCCAAAGCGATATCCGAACAACGAAATGGTAGCTTAAACACTTCCTCCACAGAGACAACAATCCCCACGACTACCTCCGAGATACACCGCTGGCGAGGCGAATGCGGTCGAGATTCACACGAGTTCTTAACACGTGCTTGGCAAAACTTCCGAAACAACAACGACCTACAGGCTCCATCTGTCATAAGGTGAAGGTAGGCACCCCGTGCAGCCTTACAACCTTTCAGATAACTCAACACAGCCGAGTAAACGGTCCTGACCGAAGAACACGATGGGCTGCCCCCATCGACCCGACCGCTGGTCGAATGCATCCACGAACTCGTACGCTGGTTAACTAAACTTGGGCCTAACACCCTCACAACCCTAACACAAGGCGGGACCACCACAACTGGCCCGCACCAAACCTACCGCGGGTTGACCCATGGCGTGGCCTCAACCCGACCGGCAACGCGCGATACTAGCTCCCGATTCGAACAATCTCACAAATCACGTTTGAAAACCTGGCGGTCTTCTTACCTCGACTACCCCTTTCATTCCACACTACTGGGACCTATCCCAAACATAACTCACGTGCACTATGCACTTAGATAAGGGTCAAACATAACACTACACCTTTTCTCGAGATGGCCTGCTCTAAGGTCTCTGCGTAAAAAGCTCTAAGGCTCGCGCCTTCATCCCCAAAATCTTACTCGGTTAAACAACCATGATCTAATCACGACTAACACATTATCGAACATAGCACTTAAGGTATACTCACCTTATCACACATCTTGATCTCTGAGGGTTAAAGATATATCTATATCTTTCTTCCTCCTTAGTCGTTCAAATCAAACTGCCTTGTGAGCGCATGCTAGGGAAGATGACGAACTACCCACGATCTGAAGGCTAAGTCCTCCTGAGGACACTCTATCGACATCGGACCACGGCGGTCGTAGGTACAACAAGTACCAACTAAAAGGCGACATTCCCGGGATGGCGTGCATGTATGTGAACAGAGGAAAAGCGAATCGGTGGTGGAACCTATGTGTGGCGTGAGCGGAAGCTCTGGAGCTCGACCAACTCCTGCATACCGAGCGTCACGAACCGTGGAGGACCACTGCTGCGGTGGATGCGCATATTCAATCTTTGGTGAGGTGACTCGCCTCGAAAGTTACCAAAGGACCTTCGCTCACGGCCTCTTCTGCGTCGCCCGTTAACGCGCTGATCTCTACGTTTCTTGGCACATTGCGCATAAGCGTACGAGGCCATGCTCAACCTAAGCGAAGAATTACTCTTGCACAACCCTCTTAGATAGTCGTCAAGACCAGTGGTACATCGGTATACTCTCTGGTAGCCACGTCATAGCTAATGTAGGTCGTCTTCTTTGCACTCTATATTCATTGTTCGATGCGTGGGCGAAGGTTCAAATATCATGGCGCGATGGGAGCTGCCGCTGCCGTGCCAAACTCTTTGGGGCTAGTGACGTCATAAAACTCCCGAATGAAGCACTACCTAGGTAATGATTGGGCTGTGCCTCGCCACCACGAACTCTGCTCGCGGCTCGCCATTTGCCTTGCCTCTGGGCGGGTTGCCCTGCGGAGGCATAGCAGTAAAGGAAAGAAATCGTCGGAGGGTCCAACTTACAACACGACTCTAAGGCACGATCTCGAGTGAGAAGAATGAAACCAATCCTAAAATATCCTATAGCCTCACGATTATTGGTGTGGTGCACAACACGCGATAATCAGAACTCTGGATCTGATCTGTAGACACTTTCAGAGGATTAAGCGCTCCGATACCACTTTTGTCACGACCGAACCGGGCGTGGTGGTGCCTACCGGGCACCCAGTAGACATACATCAGTAATCGTGAACATAAAGACAATACATGAAACGATTGTAATAAGGCGGTGAAATAAGAAAGCGGCTAACCAAAAGCGGTTACGCTTCGGTATAAATATAAATAGCAACTTTTTCAACATGAGCAGTTTAATCCTTTTTACAAACCACACGCAGCGATTACTCTGGACCTCTAAGAATGATATGACAACAATGGCGGGGCGGGGCCAAACCACGAATGTAAACACTTACGGCGACGAGGACTATACGTGATAAGCCTCGGAGAAAGCGGAGCTTCCCAACAAGCTTGTGACCACGAGCTAGGATCAACGGCGGTGTACCTCAACTGCGGCATGACGCGGCCCCGAAAAGTCGGTCTGCAGTGCAGAGTATGTGAAATCGAAAATACATCGTAAATAAAATCATAGCGATCATATAAAGCGGGAGACATGTATGATAACCAAACTACGATTTACAACAGCGGTCATGTCAAGTCGGGGACTCACGCCCTCAGTCATCACTCAAATATAACAATGGGTCTCGGGCCCACAACATCAATCATGCGTGGAATACCTTCGCCCGCCAGGCGATCTATGATATAAAAGCACCAAGGAACACATGAACACGGGTCCCACGTGTCATAATAAAGCATGCGGGGTAAGTGCGAAGGCATAGCCGACTACTAAAAACCCACAGTACCAACAAGGTCATGAATCGTATCATAAGATCTGTCTAGGCCGTCACATGATCAAAGGCCGCCACTTGCGCGATGTCGATGTCGCAGCGTCTAACCACGAACTCCGCGACTCCGCATAGGCCAATCTCATCGGCCCGCGTGAGGTATTCCCGCGTCGGTAGCTACTCCCGGCATCGTCACGGACTTCGCGATCCGCGTAGCCACGTGGACGCGTGCCCGTAAGGGCGCCACTAACACGGAACTCTCGTAGCTCGCGTAGGCCCACAGGACTGCGTGAGGTATTCTCGAATCATAGGTCCATCGACCGCTTTGAGTCTACCCGCGTCGGAGGCGGCAACCGGAATCATCTCAAGAGATGAGTGATGTAAAATACTAACACAATGACTTATCGTTAAGCAACATAAGCGCAACAAAGGAAACCGCTTTACTCAACATCACAAGATACTAACACGTAGCATCCTAACATGTTTACTTATCAATCAACAAGAAAGTATTACCAGGCTATCACAAACCAACACAATCAAGTTATACACACGGTACTTTCTACTATATGCCAACAAGTTCGGGGTTTTATCCCCAAAGTACTTCATACATTAACTCTTTAAAAGATCGTTACTTTCGCAATGTCACACAATACGTAGTATAAAAATAGAGTGACTATCCTTTTAAAGTAAATCGATTACTTCTCTTTGTAAAATCAAGTAGCAACATTCTTTTCCAATGATCAAGTTTGCCTAATTTCCAATGTTCAAGTTTCTCATTTTAGAAAGGTTTCGTAGTTCATAGTCTTATTCATTTAAGAATATAATTCTTCTTTAAACTATCTGAAACATAAGTCTTATATGTGAGTATGATATTCTCGTTTATAACAATCTTATTACAATGACCATGATCTAGGAAATATCATTTTGTCTCATCTTAGCTTCTATGCGGATGGAAGTTTCTCTTGGTTTTAATAATACTTACTTATTCAAAACATTTTCCTTTATTAACGCTGCGGTGGTTTGTCGATACACATTCGATTTCGAAATCGATAAAACATTCTTAAGCGTTATACCTAACTTCCCATAAAGTTAGTATAAATCTTAAGTTCTCAAAAACCAAGTATTTCTTCAAGTTCTCTATTAATAAAATATCAAGAGAGTTATATTTCAAATCATTTACCTTTTAAAAACCACAAGTATTTTCTTACCAACATAAAGTGTTTATAACGACTTCCCATAAAGCCGTTATAACACTTTATGTTTTAAATCAACTAAATACATTTAGCACATGTCGTCTACGTACTACATAGTTCACACATATCATGCTAGAAGAGATAGGAAGAGGTTCACATACCTCGCGACGAGTATCGACTAATAGCAAAGCGCTCAGTACCTCAAAGTCGCTACTCCTTGCGGTAGATCGCGCCACACGTAGTACTTCAACCTATAAGGCCACAAGGCGCTTATTAACATTTAGGTCTAACAGTAGAACATTCTGAGAAAATTCGGCGCTCCCACATGACAGCGTAAATCTCCTCTATCGGTAGGCTACCAAGCCAACCAGGGGTTATACATCTAACCTAACGGGTACAATTCTACTCCACGGTACTACTACACAAGTCTCATGTAATACTGACCCTAAGTAAAAGCAGTTTAGTACTCTTCTTCGAAAAGGTTTCTTATTATTGGGCTTAAGTCCAAAGACATTGCCACAACAACGTTCAGTTCTATATATATAGTATACTTCAACTATATAGTCTAACAATATGTAATTTCCAATTACAACGGAGGAACAAGATAATTACCTCGATAAGCCCATAATTATCCTAGTTAAAGTCGATCTCGGGCAATCGTTTAACTCAACTCCGGCGCTCCAACCGCTCTAAACCACCCTTAGAAGTTCTAACCAACTTCTACACAATACTCTAACGGACTATGGAGATTTTCCTAGGGTTTCGGTTTTGTGACGGAAGGAAGTATAATAGTATTTAGGCATTTTTGTATAGGTATAACCTTAGAATACAACAAGGTATACTAAGGTAATTTGGGCATTATAACAATACTTTTGAGAGTATTTCTACCAAGAGGGGTATTATACGAAAACAACTAGGCTATGGGTACCACGGCTAGCACCCAAGGAGGGGGTGTATACCACTCGGCCTACCCACTGTGGGGAACTCTCGACGAGGGGAGGGAAGGCTTTTGGACGAGAACCACAAGAAGGGAGAGGGAGGATTTTAACACTTAGAAGATTTTAGGATGAAGAAAGTCTTCAACATAGGGTGGTATTTATAGGCCAACCAATGACCAACCAATGGCGAGATCTTGCCAAGTGCAAGGCAAGTGTAGGGCGAATCTTGCCAAGTGCCCGTAACCAACTAACACACAAATATCCTACCAACTAAAGCCATTCCAATCGGCCACAATCGAGCTCTCACGTCCGCCGATGGGAGGGTGCCAAGTGGCGCCCTCTTGTTGGCCCAACACGTTCGCCTCTGAAAAATCCGCAAAAATTAAAAATGACATAGCGGAAATTCCCTACGAAAGTCAGAAAGCGTTTCGGCCGAAAAGCGACTCTAAACGGGTGTTGTGAACAAAATTAATTCGGCCAAGCCTTAGTACAAGTTTCAAATTTTTCTACGTACGTCCTTACGTACATACTCTGGAAATACGGGGTATAACAGACGAATTGCTTGACATTTTTGTCAAGTAGTAGGTAGGATATTTTTGTGGTAGATGGATAAGGTGCACTTGGCATGATCTTGGCCCTACACTTGCACCACACTTGGCTTGATCTTGGCCATTGGTTAGCCATGGCTTGACCTATAAATACCCCTCTCCTTTGATGAATTTCTTCATCCAAAAATTGTGCTTAGTCTTGAAATCTCTTCCCCCTCCCTCTATAGTTCTCGTCCCCCTCCCCCTTGTGAGGCTTTTAGCCGAGAGTCCCTCCCCCCCTCTTGGCCGAGAGTACCCCCCTAGTGGGGTAGGCCGAGGGGTATACACCCCCCCTAGCCTAGTTGTTTTCGTATAATACCCTCCTCTTGGTAGAAATACTCTCAAAAGTATTGTTACTATACCCAAATTACCTTAGTCGTATACCTTGTTGTATTCTAAGGTTATACTTATACGAAAAGCCCGTAAATACTATTATACTTCCTTCACCACAAAACCAAACCCTAAGGAAAATCTCCATAGTTAGTTGGAGTAGTATGTAGAAGTTGGTTAGAACTTCTAAGGGTGGTTTAGAGCCGGTTGGAGCGCATTGAGTGGATCTAAACGATTGCTCAGGATCGACTTTATACTTGGAGAATTATGGGCTTATCGAGGTAAGTATCTTGTCCCCCTATTGTAATTGAAAATTACATGTTGTTAGACTATATAGTTGGAGTATACTATATATAGAACTGAACGTAGTCATCGGCAATGTCTTTTGACTTAAGCTCAAGAATAAAGAATCTGTAATTACATAGACCGTATTTCAAGAGACTTGTGTTGTAATCAGTAGAGTAGTATTGTACACGTCCGTTAGGCGTGTAGAACACCACTCGTTGGCTTGGTAGCCGGCCTCGATAGAGGAAGAGATTTACGTGGCGTGAGGTCTTGCCGAATTTTCGTAGAATGTTCTACGATAAGATCTTGATGTTAATAAGCGCCTTGTGGCCTTATAGGTTGAATCTAGTGGCGCGATCTACTTGGCTTAAGGAGTAGCCGACATTGAGGTACTTGGAGCGTTTTGCTATTAGTCGATACTGCCGCGAGGTATGTGAACCTCTTCCTATCTCTTCTAGCATGATATATGTGTAACTATGTAATGCGGTAGACGTGATGTTAAATGTATTTGATTGGTCTAAAACATAAAGTGTTAAAACGGCTTTATGGGAAGTTAGTTATAACAACTTTATGTAGGTAAGAAAATACTTGTGGTTTTAAAAGGTAATCGATTTGAACTATAATCAAGTTATGTGATAATAAAGAACTTGAAGTATTTCAAAGATTTTTGAAATTATTTTGAAAGAAGAGTAATACTTGGTTTTGAAAACTTAAGAGTTATACTAGCTTTATGGGAAGTTAGTATAACTACTTAAGAAGTTTACCGATTTGAAATCGAATGTGTATCGACAAACCATCAGCGTTAATAAAAGAAATGTTTTGACAGTTAAGTATTATTAAAACCAGAGAAACTTCCATCCGCATGTGGCTAAGATGAGACAAATGATATTTCCTAGGTCATGGTCATTGTAATAAGATTGTTATAAACAAGAATATCCTACTCACACATAAGGCTTATGTTTCTGATGGTTTAAAAGAGAATTATATTCTTAAATGAATAAGGCTAGGAACTACGAAACCTTTCTAAAATAAGAAACGTGAACATTTGAAATTTGGCAAACTTGGACGCTCAAAAGAATGTTGTTACTTGGTTTTACAAAGAGAAGTGTTTTGATTTACTTCTAAAGATAATCACTCTATTGTTATATACTACGTATTGTGTGACTTTTGAAAGTAACATATCTTTAAAGAGTTATCAGATAAAGTACTTTGGGGATAAAAACCGATCTCGTTAATCATATAGTAGAAAGTACCTTATGTGTGAATAACTTGATTGTATTGGTTTGTGATAGCCTTGTAATACCTTCGTGTCAATTGATAAGTAATCATATTAGGATGCTACGTGTGTTAGTATTCGTGATGTTTGTGTAAGCGGTTTTCCCTTGATTGTGCTTATGTTGTTTAAACGATAAACCGTTATGTTGGTATTATACCACTCACCGTGTTTCGGGTTAAGCCGCCCGATCGCGGTAGACTCAGCGATGCGGGACCATGATTCGAGAATACCTCACGCGGTCCCGGGGCCTATGCGAGCTACGAGTTCGTGTTAGTGCGGCCTTTATGGTCATGCGATACATGTGGCTACGCGATCGCGAGTCGTGATGCGGGAGTAGCGCCTCGATGCGGGTTATACCTCATGCGCGCCTACGAGATTCGCCTATGCGGAGTCATGCGGGAGTTCGTGGCTAGACGCGCATTTGATATTGCGCGAGCGGCGACCAGCTTTGATCATGTGACGGTCAGACAGATATCATGATACGCTTTATGACCTTGTTAGTCTTGGTGTTAGTAGTCGGCTATGCCTTCGCATTTACCCTGCATCGCTTTATTTGGACACAGTGGGACGCTGTTCATATGTATTCCTTCGTGATTTTCTATCGCTGATCGCAGATGGCGGGAAGGTATTCCACGCATGATTGATATTGTGGCGTGAGACCCATTGTTATATTGGAGTGATGACTTTGAGGCATGAGTCCCCACTAGACATGATCGCTATTTATTGTGAATCGTAGTTTGGCTATCATACATGTCTCGCTTTCTATAGACTACTATGATTTCATTTACGATATCTTCATGTTTCACATACTGCACTGTTGTCTTGACCTCCTGGGCCGCGTTCACGCCGCAGTAAAGGTACACGATCGTTGATCCTCGCCTAGGGTCACAGCTTCAGCGTTTCGAAGCTCGTTCCTCCGAGGCTTATCTTGGCATAGTCCTATTGATTGTAGGTGCTACATTCGTGGTATGACGGCCCCCGTCCCCGTTGTTGTCATATCATTCTTAGAGGTCCGTAGTAATGCGTATGGCAGAGTGGTAGAAAGGGATGTAACTGCTTCAAATTGTTATTTATATATAATATGGTAACTTTTTGGTTAGCCTGCCTTCTTATTTCACCGTCTTATTACATTGGTTTCATGTATTGTCTTATGTTCCGATTACTCGATGTTGTATCACTAGGTGCCCGGTAAGGCACGACTACGCCACGGGCAGTCGTGCAGAAGTGGTATCGAGCGCTTAATCCTCGGAAGCGTCGCTGCATCGTATCGGTGAAGTCTTGATTATCGGTGTCGCGCACCACACCAATAATCGTGAGGCTATAGGATATTTAGGATTGGTTTCTATTCTTCTCACTCGAGATCGCGCCTTAGAGTCAGGTTGTAAGTCGACCTCTCACGCATTTCTTTCCCCTACCGCTATGCCTCCGCGTAGGCAAACCCGCCCGTGAGGCAAGCGGCAAGGAGTCGCGAGTGGAGCTTGAGAATTACGAGGGCACGTGCCCAATCATCACCGGATGGTATTTCATTCGGGAGTTATGCTATGTCACCACCCGTGAGTTTAGCCAGCGGCGATTAGCCTCCCGCGCCATGATATTTCAACCTTCTCGCGGCCACGAACTTAATGTAGATTGCAAGTGGCGACCACTGTTATTAGCTATGGATTTGGCTACTGAGAGTATACCGATGTACGCGAGTCTTGAGGACTATCTAAAAGAGGGTCGTGCGAGTAATTCTTCACTGGGCTTGAGCATGGCTCGTACGGGCTTATGCGCAGCCGAAATGTAGATCGACGTTAACGGCGACATCGAAGAGGCGAGCGGCGTCCTGGTAACTTTCGAGGCGAATCGCCTCACCGTGAACGATATGCACATCCACCGCTGTAAAGGTCCTCCACGTGGTTCGTGACGTTCGGGTACGCAGGAGTTGGTCGAGCTCCAGAGCTTCCGCTCACAACCACGTCGGTTCCAACCGGCCGGTTCAGTTTCTCCCGATATTCACGTGCACGCCATCCCGGGAATGTCGCTTTATCGTACTTGTTTTACTGCGGCCGTCGTGGCTGTGTCGAAAGGATGTCCTAGTAAGAGGACTTAGCCTTCGTGATCGGTGGGTAGTTCGTCATCTTCCTTAGCTTGCCTTCAGGCGGTTTTATTAGAACGACTAAGGGAGTAAAGCAAAGAATACTGTTAGATCCTTAACCCTCTAGAGATCAGTAGGTGTGATAAGATAGGTATATCATAAGGGCTATGTTCTGATAGCAGTGTGTTAATTGTGATTAGAAATCATGGTTAGTAACCGGGAAAGATTGGGGGATAGAGAAAGTGTGAGCCTTAGAGTGTTATACGTGGAGACCTTGGAGGTAAGGCCATCTCGAGTAAAAGATGTATTGTTTATGTTTGACCCTTATAGGAGTGCATGGTGCACGTGAGTTATGTTTGTGGGATAAGTCCCTGAGTAGTGTGGAATGAAAGAGGGTAGTTGAGCTAAGAAGACCGCTAGGTTTTCGTAATGTGATTAGTGAGAGTGTTCCTTCGAGCTAGCGTTTGCGGCGTTGCCGGGTTGAGAGGCCACGTTGCGGGTCAACCCGCGGCATGTTGGTGGTGGGGTCAGCTTGTGGTGGTCCCGCCAGTGGTAGGTCACGAGGGTGTTAGGCCAGTTTAGTTAACAGCAGACTGAGTTCGTGGACGATTCGACCGATGGTCGGGCGAGGAGGTCACCGCCTTGTCTTCTAGCAAAGACCGCTTACTCGGCGTTGTTGATTAATCGAAGGTTGTAAGGCTGCGGGTGCCTACCATCACCTTATGACAGCATGTTGGAGCCTGTGGTACGCTGTTTTGTTTCCGAAGTTTTACCACAGGTTAAGAACTCAGTGAGTCTCGAACCGCATTCGCCTCGGGCGGCGTGTGGATTTCTGCGGTAGTAGTGGGGATTGTTGTCTCCCGTGGAGGAGTGTTTGCTACCATTTCGTTGTTCGGATGTCGCCTTATGAAGCCTTGTAGGCGGATGTGTAAGTCGTGGCCGATTGGTTCGATGTTGGCAATATTCAGATAGTTGGTTCAGACTTGTTCCGGTATCGTGAATAGGGTAAAGCTTGTCTAGAAGAGATTCGCAGCCAGAAATCGTATGATAATCGTCGACGACACTTAGAGTTCAGTAACGATCGGCCTTCTTGAAAGTACCACCGGTGGGTGTGGCGAAGTTTTGGAAAACAGAGAGAACTTAGCCCGAGTACTTTGGGCCTTTGAGTTCATGTGAAGAATAGGCCATGTTGCTATATGTTAGCAATTGCCGTCCGACTTAGGAAGCATCGTCGATCTTCGTGTTATGTTCGAGAAGGAAATCGAGATCCATCCGCAGTGTTCCCAGCTAATGATGACCACGTTAGAGATAGTAACCCAGTTTTGGAATCGGCGAAGATTTAAATGGTAAGAGTTCGAGTGTACAAGAAGTGTAATGACATCCTCGTGGATCGCGTAGTCCGGCATCATTTGTTGGGTCGCAGTGACACTAGAACCTCGCGCAAAGTGACAAAAGTGGTATCGGGAAGAAGCGAGCATGTATGGCGAGCATAGATGTGATCATTTCTTTCGTAAAGAGAAGGTGCGGGAAGTATATTTTAGACCCCGGGAGGTTTTTGTGGTGATATTCGAGGTGTTTCCTCGACTTGGACGAAGTATTTGCGCGGATGTTTCGTGGCGGTGTGGCGTGATTGTTTCGTAAGTATAGTAGTGAAGACTATAATCGCGCATGGTTGTTTGAGATCTTAGAAGGAACATTCGACGAATGTTTCTAAGGAGGAGAATGTTATACCCGTATTTCCAGTATATGCGTAGGCGTGCGTAGAAAGTTTGGGCTTTAAAGTAAGGCTTGCCGATTTTTATTTGTGCACAACCCTGTTAGAGTCGTTGATTTAAACGCTTTCACAGCTTTCGTAGGAAAATTCCGCTATGTCATTTCTAATTTTTGCGGATTTTTCCGAGAGACGAAACATTTTGGACCAACGAGGCTTACACTTGTCACCTCTCATTGGAGCACGTCATGCGTGAAGTTGACTAATTGCTTGACATTTTTGTCAAGTAGTAGGTAGGATATTTTTGTGGTAGATGGATAAGGTGCACTTGGCATGATCTCGCCCTACACTTGCACCACACTTGGCTTGATCTTGGCAATTGGTTAGCCATGGCTTGACCTATAAATACCTCTCCTTTGATGAATTTCTTCATCCAAAAATTGTGCTTAGTCTTGAAATCTCTTCCTCCTTCTATAGTTCTCGTCCCTCCCTTGAGGCTTTTAGCCGGAGTCCCTCCCCTCGGCGAGAGTACCCCCAGTGGGAGGGGTATATACACCCCTAGCCTAGTTGTTTTCGTATAATACCCTCCTCTTGGTAGAAATACTCTCAAAAGTATTGTCACATTATACCCAAATTACCTTAGTCAGATACCTTGTTGTATTCTAAGGTTATACTTATACGAAAAGCCGTAAATACTATTATACTTCCTTCAATACAAAACCGAAACCTAAGGAAAATCTCCATAGTTAGTTGGAGTAGTATGTAGAAGTTGGTTAGAACTTCTAAGGGTGGTTTAGAGCGGGTTGAGCGCATTTGAGTCGAGCTAAACGATTGCTCGTGATCGACTTTATACTTGGATAATTACGGGCTTATCGAGGTAATTATCTTGTCCCCTATTGTAATTGAAAATTACATGTTGTTAGAATATATAGTTGGAGTATACTATATATAGAATCAACGTATCGTCCGCAATGTCTTTTGACTTAAGCTCAAGAATAAAGAATCGAATCGTAATTACATGCGATCGTATTTGAGACTTGTGTTGTATTCGTAGAGTAGTATTGTACACGTCCATTAGACGAACCCCCTGCTGGCTTGGTAGCCGCCTCGATAGAGGAGGAGATTTACGCTGTTGTGGCGGGGAGGCTGCCAAATTTTCTAGAATGTTCTACGATAAGATCTTGATGTTAATAAGCGCCTTGGCCTTATAGGTTGAAGCATCGCGTGTGGCGCGATCTACTTGGCTTAGGAGTAGCCGACGGCGAGGTACTTGGAGCGTTTTGCTATTAGTCGATACTCGTCGCGAGGTATGTGAACCTCTTCCTATCTCTTCTAGCATGATATATGTGTAACTATGTAGTACGGTGACGTATTATGTTAAATGTATTTGATTGTCTAAAACATAAAGTGTTATAACGGCTTTATGGGAAGTTGGTTATAATACTTTATGTAGGTAAGAAAATACTTGTGGTTTTTAAAAGGTAATCGATTTGAACTATAATCAAGGGTTATGTGATAATAAAGAACTTGAAGTATTTCAAAAGATTTTTGAAATCATTTTGAAAGAAGAGTAATACTTGGTTTTGAAAACTTAAGAGTTATACTAGCTTTACGGGAAGTTAGGTATAACGGCTTAAGAAGGTTTTACCGATTTCTAAATCGTAATGTGTATCGACAAACCATCGCAGCGTTAATAAAAGGAAATGTTTTGTGATTAAGTATTATTAAAACCAGAGAAACTTCCATCCGCATGGCTAAGATGAGACAAAATGATATTTCCTAGGTCATGGTCGTAATAAGATTGTTATAAACAAGAATATCCTACTCACACATAAGGCTTATGTTTCTCAGATGGTTTAAAAGAGAATTATATTCTAAAATGAATCAGGCTAGGAACTACTAAACCTTTCTAAAATAAGAAACGTGAACATTTGAAATTTGGCAAACTTGGACGCTCGAAAGAATGTTGTTACTTGGTTTTACAAAGAGAAGTGTTTTGATTTACTTCAAAAGATAATCACTCTATTGTTATATACTACGGGTATTGTGTGACTTTTGTGAAAGTAACATATCTTTAAAGAGTTATTGTATAAAGTACTTTGGGGATAAAAACCCGATCTCGTTAATCATATAGTAGAAAGTACCTTATGTGTGAATAACTTGATTGTATTGGTTTGTGATAGCCTTGTAATACCTTCGTGTTGATTTGATAAGTAATCATATTAGGATGCTACGTGTGTTAGTATTCGTGATGTTTGTGTAAAGCCGGTTTTCCGATTGTGCTTATGTTGTTTAAACGATAAACTGTTATGTTGGTATTATACCACTCACCGTGTTTCCGGGGGTTAAGCTGCCCTCCGATGTGGGGTAGACTCAGGCGGTCTGGGACCATGATTCGAGAATACCTCATGCGGGTCCCGGCCTACGCGAGCTACGAGTTCGTGTTAGTGTGCGGCCTTTATGGTCACGCGGTCTACATGTGGCCACGCGGATCGCGAGTCCAGATTTACGCCGGGAGTAGCGCCGACGCGGTTATACCTCATGCGCGCCTATGAGATTGGCCTATGCGGAGTCGCGGGCGTTCAGGCTAGACGCGCACATTTGATATTGCGGCGAGCGACCAGCTTTGATCATGTGACGGCCTAGCAGATATCATGATACGCTTTATGACCTTGTTAGTACCGCTGGTGTTAGTAGCTCGGCCATGCCTTCGCATTTACCCGCATCGCTTTATTTGGACACAGTGGGACTGCTGTTCATATGTATTCCTTCGTGCTTTTCTATCGCTGATCACGGCAGCTGGCGGTATTCCACGCATGATTGATGTTGCGGGCGTGAGACCCATTGTTATATTGGAGTGATGACTTTGAGGCGCGAGTCCCCGACTAGACATGATCGCTATTTATCGCGAATCGTAGTTTGGTTATCATACATGTCTCTTGCTTTCTATAGACTACTATGATTTCATTTACGTGATCTTCATGTTTCACATACTTGGTACTGTTATCGACTCTCCCGGGGTGCGTTCATGCCGCAGTAAAGGTACACCGCTCGCCGATCCTCGCCTTGGGTCACAATTCAGCGCTGGGAAGCTCCGTTCCTCCGAGGCTTATCTTCGCATAGTCCCCGCTGATTGTAGGTGCTATATTCAGGGTATGGCCCTGTCCGCCGTTGTTGTCATATCATTCTTGAGGCAGTAATCGCATGGCGAGTGGTAGAAAGGATGTCGCTCAAATTGTTATTTATATATATCGATTGAATCGCTTTGGTTGCTTTGTTTTCTTATTTCACTGTCTTATTACATTGGTTTCATGTATTGTCTTTATGTTCCGCTGATTACTCTGATGTTGTATCACTAGGGTGCCCGGGGTAAGGCACCAGTCACGGGCCCCGGAACGGGTCGTGACATAAATCAAGGCACATAGCTTTAAAACAAACCTCATAACTTCCTAACCATTCTTACCAACATCTTCCATAAGACTTGGTAAGGACTTAGGATAATTTAGACATACCTTTAACTTAGAATCAACATCGTGGATACTTCTTAACTTCTAAGAGTAGAAGGAATTATGAAATAATATCACATGGCTATTTCATACGTAGGATCATGCCAAAAGAAGGAAGAGGTTCACATACCTCGCGACGACTAGCGACAAGTTGCAAAATGCTCCAAAGTACTTCAACCTTGATAGATATTCCACCCTTCAAGTAGAATACGCTACTCATAGTACTTCAACCTATAAGGACCATAATACGTCTATCAACTCCTATCCTTTTTGAGGTAGAATCATACTAAGTGTAAGGTCTCTTATTCTACGGAAATTTGGGCAGCACCTCCTTTGTTTCTACGTACTTTTCCACCTTTTTCAAGGCCCGAAATCAACAACCAATACGCCACATTTAAGGCTCAACAATTCAGCTAACCCAAGGGGATTACACGCCTAACAGAACGTGTAAAATTCTGCCCCACAATTTAATATAAAACTGTCCATAATCTTTAGGCAATTCTCGGCAATATCAAGGACAACAACAACATCTATTTCTTTTCAATTCCTTTCTAATCGAAGTCGTTATTCCAACATGTAATATAATTCATGATCAATTATAACGACTATATTCCTTTCCTTAAATAACATGCGACGATTATAACTAACAACTTTAATGGCTAGCATGCCAATTTTCTGGTTTTAACATCTCAACATGATCCTTAATCTTTTCAAACTTCATTCTATATAACGCATACTCATCTATCAACTACTATAACATGAACTTGAATTTCAATAGCAAGACGGAGATTATTACCTCTTTAAGCCCAAATACAATCCAAAACCTAAAGTCGATCCTTGGCAACTTTAGCTCCTCTTCTCGACGTTCCAATCCACTCCAAGCAACCCTTAGAAGCTTGTGAAGAACTCCTCTTCAAGTTCCAACTTCAAAGTTGAAGAACACCTTAGGTTTTCATGTTGCGACTAACATAAAAACGTAGTTTTTCCGGGATTTTTGTGTTGGGATATCCTTAGAATACCTCTAGGGATCTTAGGTTTAAGTATTGTGAGCAAGCATTCGCAGCATCCAGCAAATCCGCACAGAGACTGCATCAGCACTCGCAACATTCAGCAAGCATTCACAACATTCAACACGTCCGTGCAAGGACGAAATCTCAGCATTTGCAGCATCACATAAATACACCCGCCATCACGTTTTACAGGATAACATTTCTACTCATACAATTACATTGCTTATAAATTCATGCGTTATCATTTTTTGCCTTAACAGTTATGCACTAACTGTTTGCTTAAGTCTTAGCATGCAGGAGCAGGAGCACAACGTGGATTTTCTCTTACAGCGAACCGGGGCAATTTTTTGGGGGGCCAACCTTTCCAACGAATGGCAGAAGTGGCCTAGAGCGTCGGTCCACTCATCCCACATCACCAATAAACTCAGCGTCATCATAAGTCGATACCGGTACACCCCTAAG
This sequence comes from Przewalskia tangutica, assembly GCA_029844215.1. Lineage (NCBI taxonomy): Eukaryota > Viridiplantae > Streptophyta > Magnoliopsida > Solanales > Solanaceae > Przewalskia > Przewalskia tangutica. Next base: position 33,402,846 of record CM056719.1, on the reverse strand, counting down.
TTCAAGCCAGATTATTTTTATTCTAACATCACATCGACCCAGTGTCGTCATAACTCGCCACTGAGACAAATTTTGAGTCCGCACCAACCCGCCTTGGTATTTGACCATGATAACCCAAATCATCATAACTCGACATCGACAATTTTGAATTTGCGTCAGCTTGTCTTAATTAGTCAGCATTTTTTAATTCTAAGGATCGAGACAAAATTGACTATAAGTCAACGTCTTTGTCCGAAGACTTTTCCATCATCTCCATACAAAGAGGGACAAGTTGTTGACACCCAATTTTGACTCTCCCGTCCAGTCATTAACTATAAAATTACACTAATTTTCCAAAAATAATTTTAGCAATTTTATAATAATAAAATGAAACAATAAAACACTAATATATGCATAAATAAGCGATTTAATAATTGCATTGCGTTTTACGTAGAGTATTAGGCACTTTTAATCTCATGTCTACATTCGCTATTTTTTCATAAATATTATTCATAATTTAAGTCCTATTCTATTCCCATTAATTCTTAATAATTTTAATAATAGTAAATATTTAGATAAATAAATAATTTAATAATGGCATCGCACTATAAAATATTAAGCACTAATCAAATAGCACGCCCGCATTTATTATTGTAATAGTTAAACTCAAGCTAAAGTTAATAAAACACCTAAAGTCATATTAAGATAATTTAACTTTAACCTAAATAATAATAAAATATGCACAATAAATAAAATTTTAAATAATAGTGTTGCATTTATAAAAGCAATAAGCAATCATTAAATGTCATATCCGCATTTGTCATTTTAATAGTAAGCAATAATTAAAACCCCATTTATTTATCACTAATTAAAATTTAACACTTAAAACTAACACCTAAAACTAATAAATAAAACCAGCTCAATATACCCCTATATTTTCGTCCAAGCCCAAAACCTACCCAGCCCAACTACCCTAACCCGCGGCCCAACTCATCCCCCAGCCCTTACTTCCCTTCCCCATCGCCCAACAGCCCTCAAAGAAAAGAAAACCTAAAAAGAAATAAACGGTAAGAACCCTAAAACCCTTACCGCCGCACCTCCTCCAAATATGGTAACCAAATCGCCCTCCCCTTAATAATTTGTAAATCTTACACCAAATCAACTATCAAATCGACACCCAATCTTACCATAAACAGGAAGCAATTACAAACGAATCCCCAATGATAAACTTACCAAAATCATACCAAACCTAAAGCTTGCCTTTTGTGTCAGTAAAATCACTCATAACTGTGACTAAATCTGTCTGAATCACCCATTAATGGTAAGAAATACCTCGCTCAAATCAGTCCTTACCAAAGCTTTTAAATTCAGTCCAAATCACACCTAATTTAGAACCCAATTTGGAGGTTATATAAACGAAGCAATATATATATATATACAAATGCATATTTTGGACGGAAAAGAACTATTTACTGTCCAAGAGCAATTCATCAACAATAATCCATATTTTCCTCAAGGCCCCCCATTCCTTCGCATATCGAATACACCGAGTGAATCGACGACTTGATACGCTGCTTCGGTTCGCTGCCCGGAGAAGGTAAATTTGTTACCCTTTTGCCTTAAATTCCATTTGTTATTAACATGTGCAATATGAGTTGTGTATGACTGCTTAAGCGCGTGTCGAGTTGGTATGGATGATTGGTTATGCTGCTTTCGCGATTGTAATGGTCAATTTGTTTTACTAAGCGTTTGTCGTGCGGCTGAATGGTGTAGCTATTATTTGAATTCCCGGGATCGATTAAGTTGTATTATTTATGTTCATGGTAGGTAATCGTTTTGTGTAGGTTAAGTGCATATCAAGTAAAACATGTATCATTTCTGAAACTGTTTCTGGGTATTTGTTCAACTATCCTGTTATTTAGCAATAATGGCTAGAATGTTGGGTATGGTTTTTTTGTCTGAATGGCTCCCTCCCATGTTTCTGGAAATGTTATTTTGGACAAACTAAAATGGACATCCCTATCTATCTTATCCATTTAGGTTCATGCATATTTGATCAAAGTTAAGATTCACTATGCTTAGTGTATAATATAGATATAGTAGTCTATAGGAAATTCACATGACCTTGTTTAAAACAGAATCCCTGTAGATCTTAATTGCTATGATCCAAATACATGATTCGATTAATCTAAATGGTTAGCTTGTTCTGATTGGTTTCATATACTTGAGGGACATAATAATATGAACCTAAAGCTTACTTACTGTGGTGGCTAATATGGCTGGTTCATCTGTAGTAAATAAATATGCAACATGTCTTTGTGGTTTAGAGTTGCTAGCACCCTGGTGTATCTTTAGCCGAGATGATTGTACTTGGTAATCTGTTTCATCAAAAAATGTCGGGTACTAAGTCTCAACCCCACAAAGCCCATCCACGAGTTGTTTTCTTCTAAAAATGCAAGAGTATATTGGTATCCACAGAATCAAGATATCCTCGTTAAATCACGCTTCAATTATTCGATGAATTTGTCTTAGGATCATCTATACGAGTAGTATTTGTATCGCATATTGCATCATTATTAAACTATGTTAGTCGTGACGAGTTATACTTGTTAGATATGTTATCTCGTTTGCTTTAACAATTAAACGAGTTTGAATATGTGATTATCTTATCTACTTGTTCGGCTGGTCATATACTAATTCTTATCTTTGCTTATTTTATATGAAATGCATCGGAGCTGAATGAAGAGTCTCAGGGCGAGACTCATCACGAGCTACAACAAATGAAGGCCCACATTTATGTACATCCATCTCGCATAGGAAAATTCCAAACCGCGGGCAAAAGGACATCGTCATTCTTTGAGTCATCCTTATTAATTCATATCCTTTCCCCATTCATTTGTTGTAAATAATTTGTCTAATATTACATTAGTAGGACCCCTAAGCTTTAAGTCGCTATTTGAAAGCAATTCGACACTAGAAATTTGCTTCTCATTAAGTTAATTATTCTAGCTTGCTTAAGTTATGATTAAACCATCTAATAACTTTTCACCCGCATAATTATTTAAGTAGCTGGGACATCATTCATCACTAAATTTTAACGTGAGAAACTCCCCCCTTTTTATAAATCTCTATTAGCACTCACATAGCAAAAAACAATTATTTGAATTGTAGGATTGTTACCCTTTGCATAATAGATGTCTTCGCAACCCATTTTATTCATAGTAGATGTTGCATTATTACTTCTATATTATATTAAGCAACATATATAATTCTTCTAATTGTTTTTTTAAATGCATGTCTTCAACTAAAATTAGCTTTATATTTTAAACAAATCTTACTTTTTATGCAGGTCAAAATACACTTATACTTATCCTTTGCCTAAGTACTTTAAAAATACGCATTTTTCTGGCAATAATTACCCTAGGTTTGAACGGACAACCGCGAGTTAGCGGATCTTAGAGGGGGCCTGACCCCCTTCCCTCTAGATTAATAAAGAACCCTTACCCAGAATCTCTCACTAGTTTCGCAAACCATAAAAAATGGAGTTAATGTTGACTTTAACCTAGTTAATATTTAGGTGTTCTAATTCACCCAAACTAATTAGGTGGCGACTCCGCGAACCCTTTTAGCAACCCTTTAGCACTTTTTAGCACCTTTAGCATTTTTGCAACCCCTTTTAGCACCTTTAGCATTTTACCCCTTTAGCATTTTTAGCACCTCTTTTATATTTTATTTTAGCATCTTCTCTTAAGCAGGATTCGCTAAAATAATGTCGCGGTCGAAAAATGAGGTGACATTCATAAGCTTCTAAGGGTTGATTGGAGTGGATTGGAACGTAAAGAAGATGAGCTAAAGTTGCTAAGGATCGATTTGAAATCTTGGATTAGATTTGGGCTTATTGAGGTAAAAATCTTCGTCTTACTATTGTAATTGAAAATTACATGTCAGATTAGCTGATAGACGATTATGGTGGAAAAGTACGTAGAAACAAAGGAAGTCGCCCAATTTTTAGTAGAATAAGAGACTTTATACTTAGAATTATTCTACGATAGAATGGTAGAAGTTGATAGAAGTTTTATGGTCATTCTAGGTTGACATTCTACGTATGCATATTCAACTTGGCAAGTGGATTAAGTCAAGAGGTATGTGGAACTTTCCTATCTCTCGAGTACGAGTATTTACAAATGTACATAGACGTAAACGCATCGCTTTAAATGAATTCAGCCATTTTGATATCATTGACTTGATTTAAAGTATGTAAGTTTGGTCGAGCGGAAAGTTAAACTCATGTAATTTTAAAGAATGCAATGCTTGATTTAGAAAGACATAAAATGTTATAACGGCTTTACGGGAAGTTAATTATAACGACTTTATGGGAAGTTAAATGAGTGGTTTACTCAAATGATTTAAACAAGGATAAATGACTTAGTTTTAAGAAAGACAAATTGATTTAAAGGCATGAGTTGCCTAAGTTTTAAAACTAGAAGTCACTTGGTTTAAAAGTCTTGAAATGTATTTCTAAAGCGTGTAGTGGTCACGACCGACTCGGCCTGGATCGTGCCTTACCCGGCACCCTAGTGATACAATCATCGAGAAAATCACGGAAATAAAACCTTAAGCATGAAACAATACATAAAATAAGCAACAAAGCTAACCAAAACTGCTACCTTCAGATATATAACGCGGTAAAATCATCTACTACCCTACTTCGGGGCGCTAAATGTTACACCGGAAATTTCGTGGATATGTTTCTAAGAACGCATAAGTGTTATACCGTATTTCCGCAGAGTATGTACGTAAGGGAATACGCATAAAAAGTTTGGCCTTAAAGTTAGCCTCGACGTTTTTGTACACAACTCACTAAAAGAATCGCTTTCCGACGAAACGCTTCCACGCTTTCGTAGGAAAATTCCGGCTATGCCATTACTAATTTTTATGATTTTTCCGAGAGACGAAACATTTTGGACCAACGGGAGGCGACACTTGGCACCCTCCCATCGATGGACTCAATCGCCCATTGGACGAAATTGGAGAGGAAGCGCACGTTTTTGTGCCTCGTGCACAAGTCAAGGAGTTGGTAGGATATTTGTGTGGAGTAAATCTTCACGCTACACTTGCCTTGCACTTGTCTTAATCTTGGCCATTGGTTGGCCACTTGACCTATAAATACCCCAAAGACGAAGAGTTCTTCATCCACAAAGTTATCTTCCAAGTCTAAAAATCCTCTCCTCTCCCTTAGCCTTCGTCCAACACCTCCCCTCGAGCGAGTTTGGCCGAGGCCCACCCCCAGCCTAGCGAAATCTACCCCCTCCTTGGTAGAAAAGTTGTCTTCTAGTATTGTTATAATGCCCAAAATACCCTAGCCCAAATCCCTTAGTCCTTTGTAGAAGTTGTAAAGAACTTCTAAGGTTTCTTGAGCTACCTGAGCGCATAACTTAGAGCTAAACCTCGCTCAGCGCGACTTTATCTAGGATATTATTGGGCTTACCGAGGTAACTAATCCTAACCTCTTTTGAATTAGAGAATACTTACTGTAGTAGTATTAGAATAAGTATTAAATACTTAGAAGAATATCACAGAATAGAATTGAACTGTTACCACAGTAGAGGGGTTTAAAAGAAGAATAATCAAAACTGTACTCACATAGGACTGTTTTCACAGTAGACTTATATAGCTCACCGGGTAGGGAAGTCACGCCCAACTTTCCATAAAATCGTGAACCCTCTGCTTAGAATGACCTTCAGAGTAGTCTTTGATAGATGTCGTGACTATTATAGGTCACTCTCTGCGCGCGACATATTCAACTTGGCAGGTGGTTTTCGCTGAGAAGGTATGTGATTCCTCCTAAAGCATGATATTTTACAATATACAGTACGGTAGACGTACACGTGTTAACTGAATAATAACTACGGCAATGTCTTTGACTTAAGCCTGAATAATACTTATGGTAATGCCTCACGCTTAAGCTCGATTAATAATTACGGAATGCCTCACGCTTAAGCTCAATAACAAAGAATCAAAGCATTTCAAAAGAATATCGATCATTTTTAATGTAAGATAAATATTTGGTTTTAAAACAAAAGCTTAAGAGTTATACTAGCTTTATGGGAAGTTAGGTATAACAACTTAAGAAAGATAAAAAGGAACTGCATTTGTTTGTTTATAAAAGCCTTGTATTGATTTCTCGCTAATTGTAGTAAGATTTGTGTGATAAATAGACTATTACGATGCTACCCGGTTATTGTCTTGAAATGCCGTGTAAGTGGTCATTCTTCAGGCTTACGCTGCTAACCTGTAAGTCCGCTGTATCGTTATTGTATCACCTACCCCTCGATTGTTATACCGGGCTTGCCCACTTCGACGCGGTCTATACGCCTACGCGGTATGCGAGACTACGCGAGCAGCGGTATGCTCGTGATTGATCATTCGGTGTTTAGCCCGACGCGGGATTCCCACGCGGTCCGCTGAGACTACGCGGCTTTCGAGGCTACGCGGTGCGGGAGCCCAGGCGGATCTGGGGTCGCTGCCGATGCGGGAATACCTCACGCGTCCGCGTGACTATGCTGGCCGCGAAGTCGTGACTAGGCACGCAGAATGATACAACGGGCGATCGCCTTGCTTCGATCATTCGCGCCTAGAATAGACTATGCTGCTTTTCCTATTACCGCGTTGTTTGTGATGTGCACTATGTGCAATCGAACGATTGTATTTGTGAAAAGGTTTTAAATACTTTGATTTTATTTCGCTTTATAGTTTCACATACTTGGTACCGTTGTATCGACCTCCTTGGCCGCGCTCATGCGCAGTAAAGGCAAGCAGTGCTAGATCCGCATCCTTAGGATCTTTTGCGCTGGTGTCGTGAGCTCCATCTTCTCCGAGGCTCTACTTTTGGGTACGATCTCCTGATTGTAGATAGTTTTGTATAGGGGTATGGCGGGCCTGTCGCCATAGTTGTTTACTTCCTTAGAGGTTTGTAGTACTATTGTACAGCTGGGATGTAATCGCAAAACTTGATTAGTTATATACGCCAAAGGCGACGCTTACATAAGTTCGTGGTCTTATTTTATAAACCGCTTCTGCTTCGTTTATATTTCCACGTTACTCGATGTATGGCTACTTGGGTGCCCGTAAGGCACTACCACGGCCCCGAACGTCGTGACAAAAGTGGTATCGTGAGCGCTAATCCTCTGAAAGTGTCTACAGACCGCATCTAGTAGTTCGATTATCGCGTGTTGTCGCACCACACCAATAATCGTGAGGCTATAGGATATTTAGGATTCGTTTCATTCTTCTCATTCGAGATCGTGCTTTAGAGTCAGTTATAGGTTCGACCTCTAACGTATTCCTTTCCCGTAATTATGCCTCCACGTAAGGCAACCCGGCCCGTGGCGGCAAGGCAAGCGAGGGAGTCGCTAGCGTGACACCCAGAGTCACGAGGGCTCGTGCCCGCCTATACCAGACGGCGAGTTCTATGACGCCCGCCCCAAATAGGAGACCACAGCACCACACCTCCCGCCCCACACCGGGCGGAGGAGTTAGGGTACAAGGAGATGGCCCAACTATTGGCTAAAGTTGTGGCCCGACACGGAGAGGCTGGACGCGGCCTCCAGCCCAGCCCGGCCGCACCTGTAGTGCACCAGGCGAGATAGTTTGAGGCTACGAGATTTCGAGTCAGAGCCCGCGAGTTTTACTGTCGAGGCCGGAGGATGATCCGCAGGAGTTCATCCGCCACCGCAGAGGATTATGCGGTGATCGTGGCTTCGAGACCGAGGCCGTGATATTCGGTTCGCGACGGCCGCGTGATACCACAATCGATCGTTTGATTCATGAGCTTTCCGGAGAGCATGCACTCCAGCAGATGGGATGAGTTTTGAGACTTTTCACACACTTCTTGCCTCCGCACGGCGAGGGCACGAGCCGATAGATTCTTGCTGAGACAGTGAGGACGCAGTGAGGAGTACAATGTCGAGTTTGATTCTTTGGCTCGATATGCCCCTGACCGTAGCGTAGATGGAGGACCGGTGCATCGCTATGTCACTGGCTAGATGATTACATGGCCGAAGTCTCGCGCGGGTGTGTCCTTCCGTGCAATGGACATAACCCGTGATGCAGCTCACGACTAGAATGCGAGGCGTAGAGACCGCCGGCAGAGCGATATCGCAGCAGAAGAAGGCCAAGACGGCCGGTTCTTTTGGTGGTCCTCGGGTGGCGGCATCGCGAAGTCCAGATTTGCACCACAGCCAAGCAGAGCGCCCTACCTCATTTTCGGTACACCGAGCGGGCAAAGGCGTGTCGTGGCCCGTGACTTGATTTGTGGTAGCAGGTGCTAACTGCTCGAGGTCCGCTTCGGCGTGCCGCTGTGGTAGATACCATTCGAGTCAGACCGAGCCTTCTATACTTGTGGCCGCAGGTCATTTCGCGAGTTTGTCCGACCGGAGCGGCGGTAGTAGGGCCCGCCACAGTGCGTTGCCGCTTCTTCATCCTCGACGCTACTCGCCCCGAGGGCAAGGTACTCGGACCAATGGTCGCGGCAGTTCGTGCGCTGGTCCCAGCCTAGCGGTCCTCGAACCGCATTTATGCTTTGTCCAACCGAGATCGTGAGGCCTCACCGACGTCGCCACAGTACTTTATCGGGCCTGGTTTGACGTGTATGCGCTGATAGATCCGGTTCTACTGCCCTATATATCCCTACTTGTCGCTAGTAGGATGGGATGAGCCCGAGTCCATGACCCTTTCGAGGTAGCTACGCCAGCTGGTGATTCGGTAGCTCGGCGGGTATTTGTGAGCTTGTCCCGTGACTATTTACGCCGCTTCGACCCAGCCGACTTGATAGAGTCGAGATGATTGACTTCGACGTGATTACGGGACGGATTCGCTAGCTTCTGCTACGCCAATGTAGACCGCAGAGAGAGTAAGCAGTTCCGGCTTCGGCGAGCCGGTTGTTGAGCGAGGAGCACCAGACGCCGGTAGGTTTATTTCCTACCTCAAGGCTAGGAAGATGGTGCGCAGATGGTATATCTACCATCTCGCTCGTGTTTGATAAGTCCGCGGTACCGCATTTTCGCCGGGCCTAAAGAGTCACGAGTTCCCGCACGCAGCTTCGCACGACCTCGCATCCTCCCGAGAGGAGATTGAGTTTTGTATTGACATATTGCGCACACTCACTATTTCCATTCCGCCATACGTAATGGCACCGCCGAGTTGAGAGAGTCAAGGATCACCCAGAGATTTCCGGAGAAGCGGCTTCATCAGCCTAGTGTTTCTCCCCCGTGAGCGCCGTATTGTTCGTGGAAGACGGACGCCGCGCACGTGTGTTGATTACAGCACGAACAAGGTGACCATTAAGAATGTATACCCTTCCTGTGATTGATGATTTGTTCGACCAAATTGCAGTGCGCGATGTTTCTCCAAGATTGATCCGCGATCGCTATCATCAAAGTAGTCGAGAGGTGATGTCCCTAGATCGCATTCGTGACCTGCACGCATTATGAGTTCGTGGTCATGTCTTTGGTTGACCAATGCTCGCGGTATTCATGGATTTGATGAACCGAGTGTTCAAACCATTTTGGACACGCTTGTGATAGTGTTCATCGATGATATCTTGGTTTATTCTCGCCAGAGGCGAGCACGCGAGCATTTGAGGTCGTGCGATTCTCCAGACTCAGCAAATGTACGCCAAGTTTTCCAAACGTGAGTTTTGGTTGACTTCATGGCGCTTCTGGGCATATTGCCGGGCGATGGCATTCGAGTGGATACGCCAAGATCGGCGAGACTTGGCCTGCACCTACTACTCCGGCAGGTTCACGCTCGGGCCTTGCAGATATTATCGCGTTCGCAGAAGTTTGCTTCTATCTTCGCACCATTGACTAGGCCGACTCGTACGGCAAAGTTTCAGTGGACTCGATGCTTGCGGCGTGGTTTCCATTCGAAAAGAGACCGACGACCGCCCGCTCTTACTTCCGCAGGTCCAGATGGTTATGTCGTGGTATTGTGACGCCGTGCATCGTTGGGACGTGTGTTGACGCAAAGCACGGTAGGGTTATATCATATGCATCCCGACACCAAGAAACACGAGAGGAACTACCCCACCCATGATTTGGAGTCGCACCGATTCACGCCAAGATCCTGAGGCACTATTTGTATGGGGTTCACGTGATATTTATACGCACCACAAGAGTCTCCAAAGATATCTTCACCGTAGGAGCCGAACTTACGACAGACGGTGGTTAGAGTTGCTTAAGGATTACGATGTTGATATCCCGCACCACCCGGGAAGGCCAATGTTGTGCGTATGCCTTAGTCGTAGTCACGGGAGCCTATCGACGTGCAGCTAGAGAGGAGGACATGGTTCGTGATTTGCATCGCCAGCGAGCCTTGGTGTCCGCTTGATTGATTCTCGATAGCAGCCGTTAGAGTTCGCGAGGTTGCCAGTCTTCCATCGCCGGCGAGGCGAAGAGGCAACAGCCGAGGATCCACTTTGATTCGATATCGCGATACGCCTCTTCGTGAGGCAAGCGGTCCTTTGAGGTAGCACTGATGGGGTGCTAAGGTTTGAGGGCGCATCAGGTGTTCAGATGTTTCAGACTTGGCAGAGTTCTTGGGAAGCACACAACGCATTACTCATCCATCCGGGTCCACTCAAGATGTACCACGACCTTAGATCGTATCAGTGGGATGGTTTGAAGAGGACGCTGCAGCAGTTCGTAGCTCAAAGGCCCGTGTTGTCGCGCAGCGAAGGTAGAGCACCGCAGGCCCGTGGTTTTATTTATCGAGATCCCGACCGAAGCCGAGGTAATCAACACGGACTTCATCACGTGATTACCTCGCACTCGCAGGAGACATGATTCTATACGGTTATCGCCGACAGTCGACGAAATCAACCCACTTTCTTCCCGTCAGACGACTTTTTACCGAGGATTATGCGCATTTACATCCGAGATCGCCGATCGCACGGAGTCCCTACTGATCATATCGCATGCAGGAGCCGCTTTACGCTAACTTGGAGGTCCTTCCGAGGGTTTAGGACGCAGTGAGCCCGAGTAATCGCATTTCATCCACGCATGCAACGGACAGCAGAGCGCACTATCCGCACTCTCGAGGATATGTCGCGAGCCCGTGTTATTGACTCGTGGTAGTTGGGAGGATCATTTGCCTCTAGCTGAGTTCGCTTATAATAATAGCTACCACTCCAAAGATTCGGATGGCGCCTTACGAGGCCTTGTATGAGGAAGTGCAGATCGCCTATAGGTTGGTTCGACGTGGGCGAGTGCATGCAATGGGACCAGACGGTGCAGCAGTCGCGGATAAGGCGGCTTATCCGAGAGCGCTATCGACATCTCGTAGTCGACGTAAGTCGATGCGCATCATCGCCGTCTGCAGATCTTGAGTTCGAGGTTCATGATTGGGTTTTCCTAGGCGCCACCCACGGGGTGTGATGAGATTTGGGAAGAAGGAAACTCAACCCTGGTACATCGGGTCGCTTCATTGTCCGCAGTAGGCAAGGTTGCTACGAGTCGATCCGCCGTCCGATCGAGGCGGTGCATCCGGTTTTCACGATCTATCGCCGGCGAGACGACGGATCCATCTAGTACACCCGATCGACGATGTCCAGTGACCGGGGGTTATCGTATGAGGAGATTCCCATAGCGATAGTCGATCGTCGTTAGGCGCCATGACGAAGGACGGGCTTCCACAAAGTCTTGTGGCGGAACGAGCTCGTGGAGAGATGACGCGGGAAGTCGGCGAGGACACGAGGCGTATATCTCACCTATTCCCCACACCTCCGTGTAATTCACTTTCCTACTTGTAAATTTCCATTATCATTTATGCCTAAGTGTTATTTTACGGCCACGTGTGGCACTTACAAACCGCTTAAGCTTCTTCGAATCGATTGGAAGGAACATTCGACGAATGTTTCTAAGGAGGAGAATGTTATACCCGTATTTCCAGTATGTACGTAAGGGAATACGCATAAAAAGTTTGGCCTTAAAGTTAGCCTTCGACGTTTTTGTACACAACTCACTAAAAGAATCGCTTTTCCGACGAACGCTTCCACAATCGTAGGAAAATTCCGCTATGCCATTACTAATTTTTGCGGATTTTTCCAGAGACGAAACATTTTGGACCAACGGGAGGCGACACTTGGCACCCTCCATCGATGGACTTGAATCGCCCATTGGACGAAATTGGAGAGGAAGTGCACGCTTTTGTGCTCGTGCACAAGTCAAGCGAGTTGGTAGGATATTTGTGTGAGTAAATCTTCACCCTACACTTGCCTTGCACTTGTCTTAATCTTCGCCATTGGTTGGCCACTACTTGACCTATAACTACCCCCTGAAAGATGAAGAGGTCTACATCCACAACGTTCTCTTCCCAGTCTAAACATCCTCTCCTCTCCTTAGCCTTCGTCCAACACCTCCCCTCGAGTGAGTTTGGCCGAGGCCCACCCCCTAGCCTAGCCGAAATCTACCCCCTCCCTTGGTAGAAAAGTTGTCTTCTAGTATTGTTATAATGCCCAAAATACCCTAGCCCAAATCCCTTAGTCCTTTGTAGAAGTTGTAAAGAACTTCTAAGGTTTCTTCGAGCTACCGAGCGCATAACTTAGGAGCTAAACCTTGCTCAGCGCGACTTTATCTAGGATATTATTGGGCTTACCGAGGTAACTAATCCTAACCTCTTTGAATTAGAGAATACTTCAGTAGTAGTATTAGAATAAGTATTAAATACTTAGAAGAATATCACGTATAGAATCAATCATACTACAGTAGAAGGGTTTAAAAGAAGAATAATCAAAACCAGACTCACATAGGACTGCTTTCACAGAGACTTATATAGCTCACCCGCAGGGAAGTCTGCCCAACTTTCCATAAAATCGTGAACCCTCTGCTTAGAATGACCTTCGAGTAGTCTTTGATAGATGTGCGTGACTATTATAGTCGACTCTCTCGCACATATTCAACTTGGCAGTGGTTTTCACGGAAGGTATGTGATTCCTCCTAAAGCATGATATTTTACAATATATAGTACAGACGCATACGTGTTAACTGAATAATAACTACGCAATGTCTTCGACTTAAGCTCGAATAATACTTTATGGCAATGCCTCGCTTAAGCTCGAATAATAATTACGGAATGCCTCACTTAAGCCTAATAACAAAGAACCGAAAGCATTTCAAAAGAATATCGATCATTTTTAACAGAAGATAAATATTTGGTTTTAAAACAAAAGCTTAAGAGTTATACTAGCTTTATGGGAAGTTAGGTAAAACAACTTAAGAAAGATAAAAAGGAATCACTTGTTTGTTTATAAAAGCCTTGTATTGATTTGCTAATTGTAGTAAGATTTGTGTGATAAATAGACTATTATGATGCTACCGGGTTATTGTCTTGAAATCGTGTAAGGGGTCATTCTTGCCGTGCTTACGCTGTTAACCGTAAGTCCGTTATCGTTATTGTATCACCTACCCTCGATCGTTATCGGTGGCTTGCCCTCGGTCTATACGGCCTACGCGGTCCGCGAGACTACGCGAGAGTGCAGATGCTCCGTGATTGATCATTCCGGTGTTTAGCCCGACGCGGATTCCTATGCGGTCCGCTGAGACTACGCGGCCTGAGGCTACGCGGCCGCGGAGCCCAGGCGGACGCCGGGTCACTCCCCGATGCGGGAATACCTCACGCGGTCCGCGTGACTTACGCGCCGCGGAAGTCCAGACTAGGCACGCAGAACGATACAATGGGCGATCGCCTTGCTTCGATCATTCGCGCCTAGAATAGACTACATAGCTTTTCCTATTATCGCCGTTGTTTGGATGTGGCACTATGTGCAATCAACCGATTGTATTTGTGAAAAGGTTTTAAATACTTTGATTTTATTTCGCTTTATAGTTTCACATACTTGGTACTGTTGTATCGACCTCTCGGGATGCGCTCATGCCGCAGTAAAGGCAAGGTGTGCTGATCCGCATCCTTAGGATCTTTTGCGCTGGTGTCGTGAGCTCCATCTTCTCCGAGGCTCTACTTTTGGGTACGATCTCCCAGATTGTAGATAGTTTTGTACAGATGTGGTATGGCGGGGCCCTGTCCGCCATAGTTGTTTACTTCCTTAGAGGTCTCAGAGTACTATTGTACATGGGATGTAATCGCAAAACTTGATTAGTTATATATGCGAAAGGCGACGCTTTCTTACATAAGTCGTGTCTTATTTTATAAACCTTTCGCCTTGGTTTATATTTCCGCTGGTTACTCTGATGTATGGCTACTTGGGTGCCCCGGTAAGGCACCAGTCACGGGCCCCGGAACGGGTCGTGACAATAAGAACTCAAATGTTAAGATTTGAGACGAGTAAAAATTTATCGGAATTTTGGAATTTGTCGGAAAATGAAATATTGCGACGAACGGGAGGGCGACACGTGTCACCCCCCTTAATACTCTTGGACGAAATTGACATGGAAATGGTCATTTGACCATAATTTAAAAGATCAAGTCTTGCAAAGGCAAGAGCTTGACATTGTCGACAAGTCAATGCCACTTGGCTTCGATCCTCGCGAAGGCATCCTAACCACCCGCTTGTTCTAATCTCGACCTCCATCTTGTTATATATGTATACTAGTGCAAGACAAGGCAAAACACTTAGACAAATTTTACAAAAATTTTGAAGAACTCAATAGAGGCTCTCGCTTAGCTTAGGGTTTCAAGGGAAATTTTTGTTTGTCATTCAATAATCTCCCACTTTAAACCAAGGTACCTAAGGGTATTATAAGTGTATCTCAATAGAAAGATCCCTAAAAATGGTGTTTTCAGATTAGTCGCAAGGCAAAAACCTAAAGGGTTATTCAACTTTGAAGTTGAAACTTGAAGACGAGTCTTTTATAAGCTTCTGGGGTTGCTCGGAGTGGATTGGAACGCCGAAAGGAGTGAGCTAAAGTCTAAGGAGCGACTTGTGATCTTGGATCATAATTGGGCTAATTGAGGTATAATCTTCGCTTTACTTTTGTAATTCAAGATTTCACGTTATGATAAGTTATACGTGATCACGTGATTTGTGTTATGAAGTTTGATAAGTGACATGGATTGTGAAGCTTAGAACCGAAAGTGACATGATTAGCCTTTGAAATTGAAATACAATTTTGGTCGTTAATTAGAATCGCCGCATGTTTACCTACTGAGGATTGTAGTGTTGTAATTAATGGCGCTTGATATCATATTATGCTACCAATTTGGATTGAATTGGAAATTGAATAAGAATTGGTATTGTTATATACATTGTGGCGAAATTGGACTAGTAGTTGTATTAGTTTGTTATCGCTGTGGGCGGAATTTTACACGCCTAGTGAGTGTAATCCCTATCGATTAATCGCTTGATTGTGCCTTAAACGTGGCGTGTTTGGTTATTGTATTCGCCTTGAAAAGGTGGCAAAGTGAGTAGAAACAAAGGAAGTTGTCGTCCGATTTTCCGTGAGAATTTAGTGACTTGCACTTGGAATATTCTACGCTTGAAACTAGAAGTTAATAGACGCACTACGGTCATTATAGTCGACATACCACGCATACGATCGACTTAGCAAGTGGATTAAACCAAGAGGTATGTGGAACTTTCTTATCTCTCGAGCATGATTAAGTTGTAAATGTATGGTACGGTAGACGCATAAGATTTTGACAATCTAGTCTATTTGATATCCTTGGCTTATTTTGAGAATGTCCAAGTTGTTCGAGTTAGGAAATTAACTCACTTGTTTAAATATTAAGGATATCCTGGTTTTCAAAAGTTAAGAGACTTTAAGTATCTTCAAAGTATTTTGATACTTGTTTTGTTCGAAAGTCTAAGTCTCTCGTTATAAGGGAAAATGTAAGTTGTTAATGTATAAAGCTAGTATAACGACTTTATGGGAAGTTGGTTATAATAGCTTTATGGAAAGTTTAAAGAGTGGTTTACTCTAAGTAATTTAAGTATGTTAATGACTTCAAGAGTTTTAAAGTATGTGATACTTGTTTCGCTTTAAACGTATAAGTCCCTTCGATAGGAAATTGTACTTGACTAAGGTATAAAGTGAATATAACGACTTTATGGGGAGTTGGTTATATTTTCTTTATGGAAAGATAAATGGCTTGATTTATTGAAAGGCAATTTGATTTAAAGGCATCAATCGCCAAAGGTTTTATAAGAAAAGGAGTCACTTGATTTAGAAACCTAACTTTATTTCTAAAAAGTATCGCGACTTGTCTTGAAAAGAAATTGTAACTCGATACTACTATTATTAGTGTCTTGGAAGCTTTATAATGAAATGAGTCATTTTAAAAGAATAGAAGTACGTAGTACTTTGGGTTAAATTCCCGCATTTTTTATAAAAGACATGTTAGTGCCTTAGGTAAACTAAAATGAGAGTGTATATAAACAAGAATAATAAGAAGTTAGGGGATTTCTTAACTTGCTTATGTATTGTATGATAAGCTCAGAAGTGCTTATGTTATGCGTGGTAGCCGATTTGGGCTAGTCATATATTATTCGTCATGGGTCATTCCTGCTTTGTGGCATTGCATTTTCCGTGGATTTGCTACCCACGATGCGGCGAATACCTCACGCGAGTCCGTAGGCTTACGCGGTGAAATAGTCCCACGCGCGCGTCCACCTATGCGAGGAATACCTCACGCGAGTCCGTAAGGGCTTACGCGGTGAAATAGTCCCACGCGAGGAATACCTCACGCGTCCACCGGATCTACGCGTGAAATAGTCCCGAATAGGATCGCTTAATGACATCGCGGCGGTGGTCCGCTGATCGTGAGCTTTCTACTTTATATCGTAAGACACCCCTATTTACTCTCATTGTTAGTAAGGCACAAAGCAGTATCGTTAATCGAAAGTTATCATACATGTCTCGCTTTATTTTAGACTTATGATTTCATTACAAGATTTCTGGGCCACATATTTGGTACATGTTGCATCGACCTCCTGGCCGCGCTCACGCCGCAGTAAAGTGCGTTCACGATCCTCGCCTTAGGATCACCGCTCACCGTTGAGAAGCTCCTTTATTCCGAGGTTTATCCTCGTATTGTCGCTATTGTACATTCGTGGTACGGCGGGCCCCGTCCCGTAGTTGTTATTCTTAGAGTCCAGAGTCACATTGTGGATCGGGTTGTAAAGAAAAAATGTATTGTTCTATTTCGATCGAGTATATTTTTACTAAGGTGGCCTTATCGGCTCGCTGTTAATTTATGTTTAAGTATTTTTTTAGTTGTGTATGTTCACCGCTATTCTCGATGTTTACAAAAAGGGTGCCCGTGTAGGCACCACCGCGTCCCGGCTGGTCGTGACAAAAGTGGTATCGAGCGCTTAGTCCTCTGAAAGTGTCTACGCATCGTGTCAGTAGAGTCTTGATTATCGGTGTGTTGTGCACCACATCTATAATCGTGAGGCTGCAGGACATTTAGGATTGGTTTCCATTCTTCTCACTCTAAGATCGCGCGATAGAGTCGATGGTTAGGTCGCTCTCCCTAACAAGTTATGATTGTTTGCATACGAGAAAGCGTGATGACCCAGAAGGATTATGCGGATTGCGATCCGTGTTGGTAATGTTTGTAGTATAGTTCGTATCGTGACATACAACTATACGGATTTATGTTCGGGGTCATACGGTGTCGCTTAGATGATTTTAGATTACCGTGATCGTAAGGACTAAATAAATACCGAAGGTATGAATAGCTAAGGAACTCTCACCAAGGTTTTACGTGCTAGTTTGAGATAATTAGGTTATGATGAGTTGTGTGAGAATGTAATGGACCCTAAGTTAATTAAGAGACTAAATGGAAGACTATATTATAGATCGAGCTACGAGTAGAATTTCGAGAATGGTACGTGAGAGCCGTATGGTTGTTGTGGTCAAGACAACACGACTATGATTTTACGAGAAGTTTTTGTACTGCCACGGGGCTGATGTTAGGCTTGGAGCATGGAAATCGCGAGCCCGAGAATGTGATAACCGCCGAGACCTTAGGTATATAAGGCCTTCTGCAGTAAAGTTAAGTCACCGCGGTAAGAGTTAAGCGCGACGCCGAGTCGAGCCGAGGACCTATTAAGGGTCGCCCATAGCTTGAAATGAAATGGGATCACTGGTAATAGTTCCGCCACGTGACAGGTCACGAGGTGTGCGCCCAAGGCTAGTTAATCGCTTTACGTTCGTGGACGATTCCACCGAACCGTGTCATGAGCCTAATCGCCTTACGTTGTTTAATTTGTAACCCAAAGAGCGAGGCGAGTTAGTATGGAATTTATGTATGTAAGATGGAATAAGATTGGAAGTACAGAAAGAGTGCGACCAGTGAAAAAGAGAGCAACCAAGTGTAAAGAAATAAAGCCTGAATCCATGAGAACCTTTCGGCGTGACTACACCCGCGAGTGTTGGGTGGTAGCCGAGGTAAATAATAATTGCCGGTAACGATAAAGTCGCTGACTCAAAGCAGAAATGCTGTTACGCATGCTGAGGTCATTATGAGTTCGCTAGTTGGCCTCGTTATGCCAACGCTGACTACAGAGAGATCGACTCGATTCCGCCGTGTCGATTTTCCAGCGAAAAGGAGAGAAGTGGTAGTAACCAGGAATTATCCTTCCTTCTTTCGCATCGTTGTTTTCTTTCTAAGTCCGTGTGACTTTTTCACTGGGGTAAATTGACGCAGAAGTACGTGATAAATGAATTTGAAGGAATTTATGTTAAGTGCCTCGAAGTACTTGAGTTGGTGTAGGTGGCGGTCGACCACGACCTTCCGGATAATTTCAGAAAATGTGCAAGGCAAGAAAGAAATAAGTACGAAGTCGCCGGAAAGTCGAGGGCATCTTTGGTAGGTTGGAAAATCTACACGAACTTAGAGCGGCGCGTGATGATTAGATAATTATCGACCGCAAGAGGACCGTGATTAGGGTCATGACTCCAAGGAAAGTTTAAGTAAGGGAGATAAGTTCTCTTCCCCACGAAAAGCGACGCTTTATGACATGGTTACGTGTACCCATGTTGTTGGACGAAGGATATAAGACCGTAAGGTCTTCAGTATCGCCATGCCATAAAGTTACGCAGGATAACCGTGGAAAAAGTGTCGGGTTCGAGTAATTAAGAACGCATTTAATTGGTCGGAAGTATCGTAAAGATATTAATGTAAGTTACGGTCATGATTACCCTGCACGAGTGTAAAGACCATTAGTAGATAATGGGCGTAAGAACATTTCGAGAAAATGTGGTAACACCTAGTTTTAGGCTCTTCACCGGAAAGGAGAAACCGGTTACTACTTGACGAGATCAAGGAAAACCTCCCCTAAAACGTGATTGACAAGTAGTCTTAGCCACGAGGCAAGCAAAGGAATTAAGTCTAAGTTGGTGACCAAGTTTGGTTGCAACAAAAGGGAATCAGAACCATAAGTGAGATTAAGGATACCCGAATACTTCGCAGAACGAGTAAGGCTTTCGCTATCGGAAGATAAGTCGACCACGACTTTAGTTCTAACCCCTCCGCGAGACTAGAGGTTAGGTTATATTGATAACACGCTGGTGTCATTAGGTTGTGCCGACGCAACCCGGAAGGATAGAGCCTATGTTTTCCTAGTTGTGGAAGCAGAGGAAATTGCGCCACTCATGATTTAGAGTCGCGGCGCTAAATCATGCTCAAGATTTGGGGCGGACGATATACGCATTTCATGTGGATATTTGTGCACCACAAAGCCTCCGATATATCCGCGGCCGAGGCGAGAATTTGCGAGATAGCGATGGTGGCTAGAGTTACTCGTGATTGTGATATTGATATCCTATACCATCCGGGAAAGCCAAGACAAGCTACGTATACTCCTTGTCGCGACTGAGGTAGTCCGCTGCAGGCAAAGACAGATGCGACGGGTCCGCGAGATTCTTCGCCATCGAGCCTGTGGTTCGATTAATCGCTTCCAAGTTAAAGTTTAGATCCGAGAGGTTGCCGAGTCTTCCGTCGCTGGCGAGGTAAAGATGCGACAATACGAGGATCCAGCTTATGATACGGCATCGAGATACCGCCTCCAATAAGAGAAGGGCTCGCTTCGAGTAGCACCGATGAGGTGTGAGATGAGGATAGATTGCGTACCCTGCATCGCAGACTAGTCGCAGGTCTTAGGAGGCACGCAGCGCTATTGTTCTCAATTGTACATGGTCGACTAAGTCGCGTCGCGACCTCGATGTATGTACGGGTGAGATGACCTAAAAGGGACATAGCGGAGCATCGCTAAGTGTCCGTTAGTAGCAGTCATGGTTGAGCACCGTAGCCCAACTGGCTATTACGTGCAATTGAAATCCCAACCTAGATATGAAAGGTAATTAATATGGATCTTATTACGTGTGGCATCGCACTTAGGAAGTGCGACTCGAGGGTCACGGTAATTAGGTCGCGAAACCACCGTGTTCTTTCTGATTGGGACCACTTACTCTACCGAGGTTTATGCTAGCATGTATAGCAGTGGGGATTGTGAGATCGCACGGTCCCTACGCTTATGATGTCCGGCTGACGAGCTCAATTACGTATAACTTCGAGGTTTTTCGTAAGGGTTTTAGGGACACAGCGAGTCTCGCAGTGCATTACACCTCGCATCGACGGTCAGCAGAGCGCACTATCCGTGCACTCGAGGATAGGTCATGGGCCCGTGTTTTTGATTTCGTGAATAGCCGAAGGTTAATCGCCTGTCTTGTTACGCATTTATAATGATACCCTTCCGCTTTTAGATGGCCCCGTAGAGGCCTCAGATGTAAGTGTAGATCGCGGCTGGATGGTTCGACATAGGCGAGGTTCGCTTATTTGGTCCACTTGATTCGCCGGGCCGTGGATAAGCGGCTTATCCGGAAAGATTATTAGTAAGCTTAGAGTCACAGGTTTTATGCAGATAATCGACATCGACACGGGTTCAAATTTTGACATTTTAGTACGAGTATTGCATGAGGCCTCGTGGTATTATTGGTACGTAGGGTTGTAAAAGAAGACTATGTCGATATCTTAAGTTTGACTTCGAGAGAACATTCAGGACGAATGTTTCTAAGGAAGAATGTTACACCCCGAAATTTCGTGATATGTTTCTAAGAACGCATATAAGAACTCAAATGTTAAGATTTGAGACGAGCAAAAATTTATCTAATTTTGGAATTTGTCTGAAATGGAATATCATGACGAACGGGCGGCATACGTGTCACCCCCTTAATTGTCACGACCGCCCGGCCCGTGACCTGCCTTACCCGACACCCAAGTAGTCATACATCGAGAAAACCGGAATATAAAACAACCAAGATATGAAACAAGATAAGTAAGACACGCTTCAGGGAAAGTTGCCTTTCGCATAATGTATATAAATAACCCAAAACGAATAGCTACATCCCAACCTTACAACAGTCTACGCACTTAAGAGTTTAAAACAACAATGGCGGGACAGGCCTCGCCATACCCTCGAATACAAATATCTACAACGACAGGACCATACTAAAATGCTAAGCTTCCGAGAAACTGAGCTTTCCTAACGCTGCTTGATCCTAAGAACGGATCAGTAGGAGTACCTTTACCGCGGTATGAACGCACTTCAAGAAGGTCAAGACAACAGTACCAAGTATGTGAAATCAAAATATCAGAAATGAAATCATAGTAGTCTATATAAGGCAGAGATGTATGATAAGCCAAAACTACGCACAATAAATAAGGCCAGTCAAGTCGTGACTCATGCCTCAAAGTCATCACAATAGAACCGCACGGGTAAGTACGAAGGCATAGCCGACTACTAAAACCCACAGACTCAACAAGGTCATAAATCAGATTACGAGATCTGCTCTGCATCACACATGATCAAAGCCGCCACTCGCCGCAGATCTAATGCGCGATCTAGTCCTCGAACTTCCCGCAGCCCGCATAGGCCAAACAGATAGGCCCGCATGGGTATAACCCCGCATCGAGGGTAGCTACCCTGCCAGCGCCCTAGACTCGCTGTCCGCATGGCTACAAGAACCGCATGACCACAAGGGCCGTGATACTAACTCGAACTCCCGCAGCCGCATAGGCCATACTGCACCGCATAAGGTATTCTCGAATCATAGTCCATCGACCACTGAGTCTACCCCGCATCGGAGGGCTTAACCCCTGAGTTATGAATGATATAATATCAACATAACCGCTTATTGCTAAACAATATAAGCACAACAAGGAAAAACCCCTTTACACAAATATCACAAGATACTAACTCACGAAGATCCTAACATGTTTACTTATCAAGTCAACAAGAAAATATTACAAGACTATCACAAATCAATACAATCAAGTTATTCACACAAGGTACTTTCTATATTATGTTAACAAGTTCAAGTTAGCCCCAAAGTACTTCATGTATTACTCTTTAAAAGATCCGCTTTTACAAAAGTCACACAATACCCGTAGTATAAAAATAGAGTAATTATCTTTCAAGTTCATTAAAACACTTCTCCTTGTAAAATCAAGTAACAACATTCTTTCCTAACGCTCAAGTTTGCCTAATTTCAATTACTCAAGTTTCTCATTTTCAAAAGTGGTTTGTAGTTCATAGTTTTAATCCTTTAAAACAATTTGAGAAACATATACCCTAAGTGTGAGTAGGTTATTATTATTCGTAATAATCTTATTACAAAGACATGATCTAGTAGATGTAATATCATTTTGTCTCATCTTAGCTCCTATGCAGATGGAAGTTTCTACTGGTTTTAATAATACTTTATTAGTCAAAATAATTCCTTTATTAGCGTCATGGTTTGTTCGACATTTATTCGATGGGTAAAACATCATTCCTTTTGAAAACCAAAATACTATTTACTCACTAATGAGGTTTCACACTTTTAACAAAATTCATATTAGTATAATAAGTCAAGTCTCTTATTTCCTTAAATCAATAAATCGTTTCTTTTATCACTCTTAAGCCGTTATACCTAACCTCCCATAAAGCTAGTATAACTCTTCACTTTTAAAACCAAGTGTTACTCTTCGTTAAAAATGATTCAAGATTCTTTGAAATGTTTTCGCTTCTTATTATTCAAAGCTTAAGCCGTGAGGCATCGCTGCAGTATTATTCGTGCTTAAGCCAGGCATTGCCGTAAGTATTATTCGTGCTTAAGTCAAAGACATTGCCGTAGTTATTATTCGCTTAACACGACGCCTCACCGCACTATATATATTGTAAAATATCATGCTTTAGGAAGAATCACATACCTTCTCGCGAAACCTCCGCCAAGTTGAATATGTCGCGCAGAGTATCGACTCCATAATACCAATACGCCTATCAACTTCCGTGATCAGATCGCATACAAAGTTCTAAGCAGAGGGTTCGTTATTCTACGGTCATTTGGGCAGCACTTCCTACCCTGAGCTACTCAAGTTCATCAGAAAACAAATTCCATGTAAGTACATTTCTATTATTCATCTTTAAACCCTTCACCGTGATAATACCAATTCTATTCTAATATCCTTCTAAGTATTTAATACTTATTCCTATACTTCTACAAAGATATATATTCTAATTACAAAAGGAGGATAAGGTTATTTACCCTGTAAGCCCAATAATATCCTAGATAAAAGTCGCTACCGAGCAAGGTTTAGCTCCTAAGTTGGCGCTCCCAGAGTCTAAGAAAACCTTGAAGTTCTTCACAACTTCTACTAAGGACTAATGGATTTGGGCTGTGGTAATTCTGCATTATAACGATACTAGAAGGCAACTTTTCTACCAAGGGAGTGGGTAGTGTTTCGCTAGGCTAGCTTTATGGGGTTGCTCTCGCCAGGGCTTCTCAAAAGGGGAGGGTGTGTTTGGACGAAACAACAAGAGGGAGAGGGAGGATTTGAGACTTAGATAGATCGCTCAATTTAGATGAAATAACTCTTCAACAAGCGGGTATTTATAGGTCAAGACATGGCCAACCAATGGCCAAGATTATGCCAAGTGCAAGGCAAGTGTAGGGTGAGGATTTAGGCAAGTGTTCTTGGCCAACTTGCACACAAAATATCCTACCAACTCCAAGACAAAACAAGCCATCCCAATCTACCCTATCACGCGACATCCATCAACGAGAGGTGACAAGTGTCGCCTCTCGCTGGTCCAACGTGTTGCGCCTCTAAAAATCCGCAAAAATTAGAAACGACATAGCCGGAATTTATCCTACGCGAAGTTGTGTAAAACGCTTCACGAAAACGACTTAAACGGCCAGGTACAAAGTGAATTCGCCCAAGCCAACTAGGGGTGACACGTGTCGCCTCCTACTCGCCCAAAATATTTCATCTTCCGAAATATCCATAATGGCCAAAATCTCAAAACAAAGAGGGCCCCACAAAATCAGAATTTTCTCCCGGCCCCACGTGACCATTTCCAAAATAAAATTCCATAATTTCTAAAATTCCAAGAAGTCCGAATACCAAACTGGGAATCCAATTCCCATTAACGAATCTTTTTCCTTCACAAAACCTAAACTTTTCCGTGGAAAATCACCTCTTTCTTCCATTCCATTCCAACGTCAGATTCTCGCACGCACGCCCTCGCATACATACCCCAAACTACGGTATAACATTCTCCTCCTTAGAAACATTCGTTCCGAATGTTCCTTCTAGGTATCAAAACAAACAGCGCCAAGATAGTCCTTATCGCTATACTTACTAAACAACCATGCCACACCGGGTCACAACACAACAAGCGCACATACTTATCTCCAAGTCCACGAGGAATCACCTCTATCACAAAAACTCCTACCGAGATCTAAAAAGATACTCCTTCGCTCTACTCTTTACAAACGAATGATCACACCTATGCTCGTAATACATGCTCGTTCTTCCTTACCCGTCGTGATACCACTTTTGTCACTTTGTCGCGAGCCCCGCTCCGACGACTAACAAATGGTACCGGCCGCCATGATCCCCGAGGATGTCGATACTTCTTGTACGTCAACTCTTACCACCTTTTGTTATCGCTTAGTTTCCAAATCTCTGGTTACTATCTCTAACGTGGTCATCATTAATCGAACACTGTGGATTTCCGATACTTTCCGAACATAACAATACGAAGATCGGACGCATCGCTTCCTAAGTCGGACGGCAATGCTAACATATAGGCAACCTGGCCTAATCTTCACATGAACTCAAAAGTCCCAAAGTAACACGCTAAGTTTCTCTCGCTTTCCAAAACTCGCCACACCCTATCCACACCACGAACAAACTCAACCAACTATCCGAACCTTGCCAACATCGAACCAATCGACGGCAACTTATACTTCCGCCCCTACAAGGCTTCCTAAGGCGACATCCGAATCAAAATGGTAGCTTAAACATTCCTCTACAGAGACAACAATCCCCACAACTACTCCCGAAATCCAAACATCGCCCGAGGGCGAACGCGATTCTCGACTTACTCGAAGTTCTTAACCCCGCTCGTAAAACTTCCAAAAAGAAACATTGCACTGGCTCCACTGTCATTATAAGGTGAAAGTAGGCACCCTGCAGCCTTACAACCTTTCAGCATAATCACCCCTACCGAGTACACTGCCTTTGCTGAAGACAAGACGGCCGACCTCCTCGGCCCGACCATCGGTCGAACGATCCACGAACTCGCACGCTGGTCAACTAAACTTGGGCCTAACACCCTAGTGACTCCTACCACCCGGCGGACCACCAAAAACTGACCCCACCACCAAACAAAGCCACGGTCGACCCGCCACACGGCCTCCACCCAACCCGAATGCGCAAACACTAGCTCCCCGATTCGAACAATCTCACCAATCACGCATTTAAAACCTAGCGTCTTCTACCCTCTTTCATTCCACATTACCCGTGATTCATCCCACAAAATATCTCACGATACTATGCACCTCGACAAGCGGTCAAACGCTAAGTACTTCTTTACCAAAGACGGCCTCGCCTCTAAGGTCTCTACGTACACATCCTAAGGCTCCCACTTACTCTATCCCCCAATCTTTCCTGATTAACTAATCATGATTCCCAATCACAGTAAACACAATGCTATCTGAACATAATACTTAAGATATTCGCTACACATATAAATCTCTAAAGGGTTAAGGATATACCAGATTCACGCCGCACTTCCTTAGGTCGTTTCTAATCAAACCCGCCGGGCGATACCGGGAAGGTGATGAACTATCCACCGATCCTCGGGCGTCGAGTCTCTACATCCGCACCACCCTGGCCTGACACCGCAAATGGCCCCGCCGGCCGCGAAACATAACAAGCCGACGCGAAGAACGACACTCCCACGCATGACATCGACTACAACGCCACACCGAGCGGGTGACCTCCTCGCTAACACCCTCCTCTCCGAACCACCGCATCCACAATCGTCTAGTAGCCGAGTCCTCATACTTGTATCCTTCCTCATGTAACATTCTCGCTATACGGCCCGACGGCCGCAATAAAAACAAGCACCGCAAAGACAGACTTCCCGATGACACTCGCCATATCAGAAACACCGAGGAAAATCAACTTGGTGGAGGGACACTCAGACCGGCGAGGCGCATGTCTAATTGGCCGAGGCGTTCGCCCGAGAGTTACTAAATGATCCCGCCAATCGCCCTCTTCGATGCTCTGGCCACTCGCCGATCTCTACCTCTCTCACCACGCACATAATCCCAACGCAAGCCCGCTCGCTCTCGATCAAGAGCTACTCCTCACAACCCTTCTTAGATAAGCATCAATATCCTGAATACCGCAGACATAAAATACTCTCGCTGCCAAGTCCTTTGCTAGCAACAGGCCGCCTTCCAATCCATATTTTCTCGCCCAAGTCGTGGAACTGAAGTCCAGATGTCATGACCGCAGAGGAATCGCCGCCGCGGCAAACTCTACTCACGGCCGCGACGCCTCGTAACTCCTCAGATGAAGCATCACCTCAGCGATGATCGGGCTCGTGTTCTTCTAAATCTCTCAGATTTACTCGCAGCCTCCTTCACGCTTTGCGCTCTTCTGGGCCCGAGTTGCTCGCGCGAGGCATCACCGTAAAGGAAAGGAATACGTTAGAGGTCCAACTTATAACACACCTCTAAAGCACGATCTCGTGAGTGAGAAGAATGGAAACCAATCCTAAATATCCTATAGCCTCCTCGACATCGCGTGGTGCACAACACACCGATAATCAAGACTTACTAGATACGGTTCAGACACTTTCCGAGGATTAATCGCTCGATACCACTTTTGTCACGACCTGCCCGGTTCGTGACCGTGCCTTACCCGACACCCAAGTAGTCATACATCGAGAAAAACCAATGAATATAAACAACCAAGATATGAAACAAGATAAGTAAGACACGCTGGGAAAAGTTGCCTTTCGGCATAATGTATATAAATAACCCAAAACGAATAGCTACATCCCAACCTTACAACAGTCTATGCACTCTAAGAGTTTAAAACAACAATGGCGGGACAGTGCCCCGCCATACCCCTGAATCCAAATATCTATAACGACAGTGGACCCTACCAAAATGCTAAGCTTCCGAGAAACGGAGCTTTCCTAACGCCGGTGATCCTAAGAACGGATCAACGAGGAGTACCTTTACCGCGGATGAACGCACTCGGGCGAGGTCAAGACAACAGTACCAAGTATGTGAAATCAAAATATCACGAATGAAATCATAGTAGTCTATATAAGGCGAGACAGTATGATAAGCCAAAACTACGATTCACAATAAATAAGCAAGCCAGTCAAGTCGTGACTCATGCCTCAAAGTCATCACAATAGAACCGCACGGTAAGTACGAAGGCATAGCCGACTACTAAAACCCACGCACTAACAAGGTCATAAATCAGACATGAGATCCGCCTGCATCACATGATCAAAGCCGCCACTCGCCCGCAGATCTAATGCGCGATCTAGTCCTCGAACTTCCCGCACTCGCATAGGCCAAACAGATAGGCCCGCATTTCGGTATAACCCCGCATCGAGGGTAGCTACTCCCAGCCGTCCTAGACTCGCCGTCCGCATGGCTACAAGAACCGCATGACCACAAGGGCCGATACTAACTCGAACTCCCGCAGCCCGCTTAGGCCATACTGCACTCCGCATAAGGTATTCTCGAATCATGTGTCCATCGACCCGCCCGAAGTCTACCCCAGACGGAGGCAGCTTAACCCCGGAGTTATGAATGATATAATATCAACATAACCGCTTATTGCTAAACAACATAAGCACAACAAGGAAAACCCCATTACACAAATATCCAAAGATACTAACTCAAGTAGAATCCTAACAAGTTTACTTATCAAGTCAACAAGAAAATATTACAATAGTATCAGAAATCAATACAATCAAGTTATGCACAAAAGTTACTTTCTATATTATGTTAACAAGTTGGTTGTTAGCCCCAAAGTACTTCATGTATTACTCTTTTAAAAGATCCGCTTCTTTTACAAAAGTCACACAATACCCGTAGTATAAAAATAGAGTAATTATCTTTTGAAGTTCATTAAAACACTTCTCCTTGTAAAATCAAGTAACAACATTCTTTTCCTAACGCTCAAGTTTGCCTAATTTCAATTACTCAAGTTTCTCATTTTCAAAAGTGGTTTGTAGTTCATAGTTTTAATCCTTTAAAACAATTGAGAAACATATACCCTAAGCGTGAGTAGTTATTATTATTCGTAATAATCTTATTACAAAGATCATGATCTAGTAGATGTAATATCATTTTGTCTCATCTTAGCTCTATGCAGATGGAAGTTTCTACCGGTTTTAATAATACTTTATTAGTCAAAATAATTCCTTTATTAACACCAGTGGTTTGTTCGACATTTATTCTGATGGGTAAAACATCATTCCTTTTGAAACCAAAAATACTATTTACTCACTAACGAGGTTTCACACTTTTAACAAAATTCATATTAGTATAATAAGTCAAGTCTCTTATTTCCTTAAATCAATAAATCGTTCTTTTTATCACTCTTAAGCCGTTATACCTAACCTCCCATAAAGCTAGTATAACTCTTCACTTTTAAAACCAAGTGTTACTCTTACGTAAAAATGATTCAAGATTCTTTGAAATGTTTTCGCTTCTTTATTATTCGCTTAAAGCCAGGCATTACCGCAAGTATTATTCAGCTTAAGCCAGGCATTGCTGTAAGTATTATTCGTGCTTAAGTCAAAGACATTGCCGTAGTTATTATTCAGCCAACACATGACGCCTACCATACTATATATATTGTAAAATATCATGCTTTAGGAAGAATCACATACCTTCTGAAAACCTCCCGCCAGTTGAATATGTCGCGCGCAGAGTATCGACCTATAATACCAACACGCCTATCAACGCCCGATCAGATCGTACAAAGTTCTAAGCAGAGGGTTCGTTATTCTATGGTCATTTGGGCAGCACTTCCCTACCCGACGAGCTACTCAAGTTCATCGTGAAAACAAATTCTATGTAAGTGCATTCTATTATTCATCTTTAAACCCTTCATCGTGATAACAGCTCAATTCTATTCTCGCAATATCCTTCTAAGTATTTAATACTTATTCCTATACTTCTACAAGATATATATTCTAATTACAAAAGGAGGATAAGGTTATTTACCTGAAGCCCAATAATATCCTAGATAAAAGTCACACTGAGCAAGGTTTAGCTCCTAAGTTGTGCGCTCCAGAGTCCAAGAAAACCTTAGAAGTTCTTCACAACTTCTACTAAGGACTAAGGGATTTGGGCTAGGTAATTCGGCATTATAACGATACTAAGGCAACTTTTCTACGGGCTTATGGGGTAGTGTTTCGCTAGGCTAGCTTTATGGGGTTGCTCTGCCAGGGCTTCTCAAAAGTGGAGGGGTGTGTTTGGACGAAACAACAAGAGGAGAGGAGGATTTGAGACTTAGATAGATTGCTCAATTTAGGATGAAATAACTCTTCAACAAAGGGGTATTTATAGGTCAAGACACGCCAACCAATGGCCAAGATTATGCCAAGTGCAAGGCAAGTGTAGGGTGAGGATTTAGGCAAGTGTCCTTGGCCAACTTGCACACAAAATATCCTACCAACTCCAAGACAAAACAATCCATCCCAATCGCCCTATTGCCGCGCGACATCCATCAACGAGAGGGTGACAAGTGTCGCCTCTCTCGTTGGTCCAACGTGTTGCGCCTCTCGGAAAAATCCGCAAAAATTAGAAACGACATAGCCTAATTTATCCTACGCGAAGTTGTAAAACGCTTCGATAAAAACGACTCTAAACGAAGGCCAGGTACAAAGTGGAATTCGCCCAAGCCAACCAGGGGGTGACACGTGTCGCCTCCTACTCGCCCAAAATATTTCATCTTCCGAAATATCCATAATGGCCAAAATCTCAAAACAAAGAGGCCCCACAAAACCAGAATTTTCTCCCCGGGCCCCACGTGACCATTTCCGAAAATAAAATTCCATAATTCTCTAAAATTCCAAGAAGTCCGAATACCAAATCTGGGAATCCAATTCCCATTAACGAATCTTTTTCTTTCACAAAAACCGGAAACTTTTCCGTGGAAAAATCACCTCTTTCTTCCATTCCAATTCCAATGTCGTATTCTCGTACGTACGTCCTCGCATACATACCCTGAAACTACGGGGTATAACATTAATACTCTTGGACGAAATTGACATGGGGGAAATGGTCATTTGACCATAATTTAAAAGATCAAGTCTTGCAAAGGCAAGAGCTTGACATTGTTGACCAAGTCAATGCCACTCGCTCGATCCTCGTGAAGTGCATCCTAACCACCCGCTTGTTCTAATCTTGACCTCCATCTTGTTATATATGTATACTAGTGCAAGACAAGGCAAAACACTTAGACAAATTTTACAAAATTTTGAAGAACTCAATAGAGGTTATATACCCGTATTTCCAGAGATGTACGCTGGGACGACGAGAAATTTTCGAACTTCTTTAGGCTCGCCGAATTCTTTTGTGCACAACACCGTTAGAGTCGTTATTCGACGAAACGCTTTCACACTTTCGTAGGGAATTTCCGCTATGTCGCTTATAATTTTTCGGATTTTTCCGAGAGACGAAACATTTTGGACCAACGGAGGCGACAAGTGTCACCTCACATCGACGGAGGGACGGCAATTTGGACGAATTGGTGAGTGGGGTTAGGTAGGATATTTTGTGCAAGTTGTTGTGGTAGATGGATAAGGTGCACTTGGCTTAAATCTAGCCCTACACTTGCACCACACTTGTCTTCATCTCGCCATTGGTCGCCTTCACTTGACCTATAAATACCCCCTTAGTTGATGAACTTCTTCATCCAAAAATTGTCTAAGTCTTGAAAATCCTCCTCTCCTCAACCTTGTTCTCGCCCAAACACCACCCCTCTCTCCCCTCATGCCCTCACGAGCCCCCTTGCCTAGTGACAGCCGAGAGCAACCCCTAGCCTAGTTGTGCTAGTCAAAATACTACCCCTTGGTAGAAATGTATTCTACAAGTATCGTTATAATGCCCAAAATACTTTAGCCAAATACCTTGTAGTACTTTCCAAAGTACTTTTATACTAAGCCCTAAAATACTATTATACTTTCCTTTAGCCACTAAACGAAACCCTAAGGAAAAATCTTCACCCGTAGTTCAAGTATTAAGTAGAAGTTGTGTAGACACTTCTAAGGGTTTCTTGGAGCGCTTTGGAGCGCACTGAGGTGAGCTAAACCTTGTTCAGAACGACATATAAACTCTGATAATTTTGGGCTTAACGAGGTAAACATTCTCGACCTTCTCATTGTAATTGGAAATTACATGTTGTAGGAATATATAGTTGAAGTATACTATATATAGAACTCAACATTATAATTGTGCGGCAATGTCTTTTGACTTAAGCTCGAATAATACTTACTGAATGTCTTCGACTTAAGCCCAATTTAAATAAGAGAATCGAATCAGAATTACATAGATCAGACACAAGAGACTTGGTAGCATTGCTGTAGTAGAATTGTACACGCCCGTCAACGTAAACCCCCTCGGTTGGCTTGGTAGCCGCCCGATAGAGGAGGAGATTTACGCTGGCATGTGTGGCGCCGAATTTTCTCGTAATATTCTACGCCGATCTAAAGGTATTAATAGGCGCCAGGGCCTCTATAGGTTGTAGTACGCGTGTGGAGTGATCCGCTGATCGAGAGTGTCGCCGACGGTTTGAGGTACTTGGAGCGTTTTGCTATTAGTCGATAATCGCCGCGAGGTATGTGAACCTCTTCCTATCTCTTCTAGCATGATACGTGAACTATGTAGTACTAGACGCATACGTGCTAATGTATTTGATTGATTTAAAACATAAAGTGTTATAACGGCTTTATGGGAAGTTGGTTATAATAGTTTTATGTGGATAAGCACATACTTTGTGGTTTTTAAAAGGTAAATCGATTTGAATAATAACCGCTTGATCTGTGTTAATAAAGAACTTAAAGAATTTCAAAAGATTTATGAATCGCTTTGAAAGAATGAGTATTACTGGTTTTGAAAGCTTAAGAGTTATACTAGCTTTATGGGAAGTTAGGTATAACGGCTTAAGAATGTTTTACCGATTTCGAAATCGAATGTGTATCGACAAACCACCGCAGCTGCTAATAAGAGGAAAATGTATTGACTAAAGAAGTATTATTAAAACCAAGAGAAACCTCCATCCGCATGTAGCTAAGATGAGACAAAATGATATTACATTTCCTAGATCATGGTTGCTTAATAAGATTGATTATAAACAAGAATAACCTACTCACTTATAAGACATAGGTTTCTCAAAACGCTTAAAGGAGAATTATGTTTTAAAGGACTAAAACTATGAACTACTAAACCTTTTTCTAAAATGAGAAACTCGAGCATTCGAAATTAGGCAAACTTGAACGCTTGGAAAATAAGGTTGTTACTTGATTTTACAAAGGAAAGCATTTTGGTTTACTTAACAATGTTAGTCACTCTATTTTTATACTACGTATCGGGTGACCTTTGTAAAAGAAATGGATCTTAAAAGGAATTTAACTGACGAGTACTTTAGGTTAAAATCCGACTTTGATATAAAATGAAAGTACTTGAGTCGCAGGTAACTTGCTTATACTTGTTGTTATGAAACTTGACCATGTTACGTGTGATAGCCTTGTTGTGTAAGTACCGTGTTCTACTCGACTACCGGTTCATCCGAATGTATATCACTCGACTACCGGTCATCCGAATGTATATCACTTGATTACCGGCTCATCCGAATGTATTTCACTCGACCACGGCTCATCCGAATGTGTTTCACTTGATTACCGGTTCATCCGAATGTATTTCACTTGATTACCGGCTCATCCGGAATGTATTTCACTTGAGGACCGGTTCATCCGAATGTATTTCACTTGCGACCGGTTCATCCGAATGTATTTCACTCGACTACGGTTCATCCGGAATGTATTCCACCCTTTTCTATATCGGTCCATAAGATGGTCCGAGACTCGTTATACGATCACATGATTTGTACCTAGATCGCCGGCAGCTGGCGGAAGGAGTTCCACGCATGAGGATGACTTTTGTGGCGTGAGTCCACGACTTGACATGATCGCTTCTATGTTGTGAATCGTAGTTTGGTTATCATACATGTCTCCCGCTTTATATAGACTATTATGATTTCATTTACGATTTTACGCTTCACATACTTGTACTGCTAGATCGACTCTCCTTCGGGCCGCTCACGCCGCAGTAAAAGGTACATCGGCCGCCGATCCTCGCTAGATCACCTTTCAGCAGATTGAAAGCTCCGTTCCTTCGAGGCTTATCTTTTGGTATGTTACCCGAGTCCGTAGATACTTATACATTCGTGGTATGGCGGCCCCGTCCCGCCATAGCGTTGTAAAATCTTAGAAGTCCATTGTAATCGCCGAGGTGGTTTGTAAAAAGGATAATTGTTCGTATTTATGTATATTTGACGGGCAAATCGCTTTGGTTGGCCTGCTTATTTATCTTTTCTTAATTCATGTTCATGTTTTTATTTCCGCTGATTTTCTCTCGATGTTGATCACTAGGGTGCCCGGTAGGCACCACACGCCCGGTTCGGTCGACAAAAGTGGTATCGAGCGCTTAGTCCTCTGAAAGTGTCTACGCACCGTGTCTAGTAGAGACTTGATTATCGGTGTGTTGTGCACCACATCTATAATCGTGAGGTCGCAGGACATTTAGGATTGGTTTCCATCCTTCTCATTCCGAGATCGCGCCTGTAGTCACGTGGATAAATCGACCCTCCGACGTATTCCTTTCCTTTACCATTATGCCCGCGAAGCAACCTCCAGCCCGAATGGGCAAGGCAATCGAGGAGTCATAGTGAGATACAGAGGAGTACGAGGGCGCAGCCCGGCCAAGACTGAGACAAGATTCGACGGCGGAGCCACACGCCGCCAAAGACCAAAGAGTTTAGAGTCGCAGCAGTGGTCGCTGAGACTACAAGACCGAGCCTCCACCCCACACCGAGCCGATGAGACGGGTACAAGGAGATGGCTCGCCATCGCCGTGGTCGTGGGCCGATATGAGGATAGGCCGACGCAGCAGCCTAAAATTTCAAAGCACCCGTAGTACACCCCGAGCGCATGGGCTGAGGCTACGTGACTTCCCGAGTCAGAGCCTCCGTTGTTCTATGGATCGAGAGCCGAGGACGACCGTGAGTTTATCCGACGCCACACCGATCATGAGAGTGATCGAGCCTCGGAGGCGCAGTCGGTGGTATTGGTTCGCATCACCGCGTGATACTGCAGCTGATCGTTTGATTCGCGAGCTGTCCCGAAGAGCATGCACTTCCAGCATTTGGGATGAGTTCTCGAGGGCATTTCTGCACATTTCTTGCCTCCACAGATGAGGAGGGCTCGGGCCGGCAATTTTTGACGCTGAGGCGTGATCGCGACGGTTAG
Source organism: Przewalskia tangutica (assembly GCA_029844215.1). Classification (NCBI taxonomy): domain Eukaryota; kingdom Viridiplantae; phylum Streptophyta; class Magnoliopsida; order Solanales; family Solanaceae; genus Przewalskia; species Przewalskia tangutica. The sequence goes on along the minus strand of CM056719.1, from coordinate 33,368,006 downwards.
AGAGTACAATGTGGAGTTCGACTCATTAGCTCGGTATGTTCCCGCCAGAGTAGCGGATATGGAGGACAGAGTACACCGCCACGCCACCGGCCGACGATTACTTGGCAGAGGCTTGTACGGTGTAGCTTTCACCGGCATGGACATTGCCCGCATGCAAGCTCATGCACTAGGATGCGAGGCACGGAGGTCGACGGAATGACCGAGATCGGCAGAAGAGGCCGTAACAGCAGGTCCTTTGGTAACTTTCGAGGCGACCGCCTCCAGCTTTCCTAGTTATGTACCTCCACCAAGACAGAGTGGTCCCCGCCTTCGGGACGTTCAGGTATTCGAGCTGGTCGAGCTCCGTGGCTTCGTTCACAGTATACGTGAGTGCTAGCGGCCGGATTCATGTCCCTCAGCCAAGCACGATGTGGCAAACATCATCCCGGGAATGTCGCTTTTTACTGGTGCTTGTTTCACCCGCGCCGTCGAGGCCATGTGACGAGATCGTGCTTATAGGAGAAGTACGGCAGCTGGCGCAGCCTACCGCATCGCGGCGTGTTCATCGCTTTCATACATGCTACCGCAGGCGTGCACTTATGATTAGAGTGAGCGTAGCTTCAGTATATCCTTAACCATCTAGAGGCTTGTATGTTTTGATGTTATGTTAATGTGTTAAGTGTTATGTTCGATAGCTTTGTGCTAAAATGTGATTTAGGAACCTCGTTGGGGAAAAGGGTAAGCCCGGAGGGTGAGAAAATGATGAACCTTAGAATATTACAGTTGAGACCTTAGATGTGCGCCGCTCGAGTACAAGATCTTGCGAGTGATCCTTGTCAGAGTGCATTTCATGCCTAGAAAATATTGTGTGCTAAGTGTGTGGGTTGGGTCAAAGAAAGTGGTATCTTTCATGATGTTATTTAGCAAGGTTGTTCCGGATCGAGAAACACGAGAGTTGGCGTGACGGAGGTCGGGTTGAGGGCGTGTTGCGTGTCAACCCGTGGCTTGAATGAGCTGGTCACCGTGGTCCCGCCAGTGGTAGGGTCACCGTGGTGCTAGGCCCAAGTTTTGATGACCATCGATGAGTTCGTGGATACGTTCGACCGTAGATCGTGAAGGCCGGAATAGCCTTAAGGAAGATCGAGGCTAATAGGATGACCAAGTTGGGAGGTAGTGACTCCAAGTTTGAAACTAAAGTGTGGTACGTATGCTAAAAGAGTTCAAGAGTTCGAGAAGAGTACGACGAGTAAGGGTAGAGGCGAGCATGTATTGCGAGCATAGATACGATCATTTCTTGTAAAGGGAAGGCGTAAAGATGTATATTTTAGACCTCGTGAATCGACGCAATCCGATCGCTTTGTTGGTCGCGGAGCGACACTAGAACCTCGCGCAAAGTGACAAAAGTTTGTGATGTTAGAGGTGTTTTCTCGTGAACTCGATATAAGTATTTGCGTGCATATGTTGTTTAGTGGCCGGGGCGTTGGCAACTTATTAGAAGAACTTTATCGTTATCCGTCTGAGAAGGAACATTCGACGAATGTTTCTGGCGAGGGAGAATGTTATACCCTCATTTCCGCAGTATGTACGTGGGGACGACGAGAAATTTTCTAACTTCTTTAGGCTCACGAATTCTTTTGTGCACAACACCCTGCTAGAGTCGTTTTTCGACTAAACGCTTTCCACGACTTTCGTAGGGAATTTCCGCTATGTCGCTTATAATTTTATGATTTTTCCGAGAGACGAACATTTTGGACCAACGGAGGGTGACAAGTGTCACCTCACATCGATGGAGTGGGACGGCAATTTGGACGAATTGGTGAGTGGGGTTAGGTAGATATTTTGTGCAAGTTGTTGTGGTAGATGGATAAGGTGCATGGCTTAAATCTAGCCCTACACTTGCACCACACTTGTCTTCATCTTCGCCATTGGTTGGCCTTCACTGACCTATAAATACCCCTTAGTTGATGAACTTCTTCATCCAAAATTGTCTAAGTCTTGAAAATCCCTCCCTCTCCTCAACCTTGTTCTCGTCAAACACCACCCCTCTCCCCTCTTGAGGCCCTCACGAGCCCCCTTGCCTGGTGGCTCTAGCCGAGAGCAACCCCCTAGCCTAGTTGTGCTAGTCAAAATACTACCCCCTTGGTAGAAATGTATTCTACAAGTATCGTTATAATGCCCAAAATACTTTAGCCAAATACCTTGTAGTACTTTCCAAAGTACTTTTATACGGTCTTGAAATACTATTATACTTTCCTTTAGCCACTAAACTAAAACCCTAAGGAAAATCTTCACCGTAGTTGAAGTATTAAGTAGAAGTTGTGTAGACACTTCTAAGGGTTTCTTGAGCGTTTTGAGCGCACGAGTAGGAGCTAAACCTTGTTCAGAACGACATATAAACTCGGATAATTTTGGGCTTAACGAGGTAAACATTCTTGACTTCGTTGTAATTGGAAATTACATGTCAGAGGAATATATAGTCAAGTATACTATATATAACTCAACATTATAATTGTGCGGCAATGTCTTTTGACTTAAGCTCGAATAATACTTACTGCAATGTCTTGCGACTTAAGCCTGAATTTAAATAAGAGAATCGAATCGTAATTACATAGATCTGACATGAGACTTGTGTAGCATTCTGTAGTAGAATTGTACACGCCCGGCAAGCGTGTAACCCCTCGTTGGCAGCAGCTCGATAGAGGAGAGATTTACGCTGCATGTGGGAGTGCCAATTTTCGTGGAATATTCTACGCCGATCTAAAGGTATTAATAGGCGCCAGGCCTCTATAGGTTGTATCGCGCGTGGAGTGACCGCTGATCGAGAGTGTCGCCGACGGCTTGAGGTACTGAGCGTTTTGCTATTAGTCGATAATCGCCGCAGGTATGCGAACCTCTTCCTATCTCTTCTAGCATGATATGTGTGAACTATGTAGTACGTAGACGATACGTATAATGTATTTGATTGATTTAAAACATAAAGTGTTATAACGCTTTATGGGAAGTTGGTTATAATAGCTTTACGTGGATAAGCACATACTTTGTGGTTTTTAAAAGGTAAATCGATTTGAATAATAACCGCTTGATCTGTGTTAATAAAGAACTTGAAGAATTTCAAAAGATTTATGAATCGCTTTGAAAGAATGAGTATTACTGGTTTTGAAAGCTTAAGAGTTATACTAGCTTTATGGGAAGTTAGGTATAACGGCTTAAGAATGTTTTATCGATTTGAAATCGAATGTGTATCGACAAACCACTGCAGCTAATAAGAGGAAAATGTATTGACTAAAGAAGTATTATTAAAACCAAGAAACCTCCATCCGCATGTGCTAAGATGAGACAAAATGATATTACATTTCCTAGATCATGGTTGCTTAATAAGATTGATTATAAACAAGAATAACCTACTCACTTATAAGACATAGGTTTCTCAAAACGTTTAAAGGAGAATTATGTTTTAAAGGACTAAAACTATGAACTACTAAACCTTTTCTAAAATCGAAACTTGAGCATTCAAATTAGGCAAACTTGAACGCTTGGAAAATAAGGTTGTTACTTGATTTTACAAAGGAAAGCATTTTGGTTTACTTAACAATGTTAGTCACTCTATTTTTATACTACGTATCGGTGACCTTTGTAAAGAAATGGATCTTAAAAGGAATTTAACTGACGTAGTACTTTAAGGTTAAAATCCGACTTTGATATAAAATGAAAGTACTTGAGTCGTGTGTAACTTGCTTATACTTGTTGTTATGAAACTTGACCATGTTACGTGTGATAGCCTTGTTGTGTAAGTACTGTGTTCTACTCGACTACCGGTTCATCCGGGAATGTATATCACTCGACTACCGGTCATCCGAATGTATATCACTTGACACGGCTCATCCGAATGTATTTCACTCGACTACCGGCTCATCCGAATGTGTTTCACTTGATTACCGGCTCATCCGGAATGTATTTCACTTGATTACCGTTCATCCGGAATGTATTTCACTGAGGACCGGCTCATCCGGAATGTATTTCACTGGCGACCGGCTCATCCGGAATGTATTTCACTGACTACGGCTCATCCGGAACGATTCCACCCTTTTCTATATTGGGTCCATAAGATGGTCCGAGACACATTATACGTATCACATGATTTGTACCTAGATCGCCGGCGCTGGAAGGAGTTCCACGTACGGCGGATGACTTTGTGGCGCGAGTCCCCGACTTGACACGATCGCTTCTATGTTGTGAATCGTAGTTTGGTTATCATACATGTCTCCCGCTTTATATAGACTATTATGATTTCATTTACGATTTTACGCTTCACATACTGTACCGCCAGATCGACCTCCTTCTGGCCGTTCACGCCGCAGTAAAAGGTACATCGGCCGATCCCCGCTTAGGATCACCTTTCAACAGATTGAAAGCTCCGCTTCCTTCTCGAGGCTTATCTTTTGTATGTTACCTCGAGTCAGAGATACTTATACATTCGTGGGTATGGCGGGCCCCGCCCCGTCATAAATGTTGTAAAATCTAGAGGTCTGAGTAATCGCAAGTGGCGTGGTTTGTAAAAGGATAACCGTTTCGTATTTATGTATATTTGATGAAGGCAAATCGCTTTGGTTGCCTGTTTATTTATCTTTTCTCTTAATTCATGTTCATGTTTTTATTTCACGATTTTCTCCGATGTTGTATCACTAGGGTGCCCGGTAGGCACTACCACGGCCCGGTTCGGTCGACAAGAGGCTCTCGGCTTAGGCTTAGGGTTTGAAGGAAATTTTTGTTTGTTGTCCAATAATCTCCCACTTTAAACCAAGGTACCTAAGGGTATTATAAGTGTATCTCAATAGAAAGATCCCTAAAATGGTGTTTTCGTATTAGTCGCAAGGCAAAAACCTAAAGGGTTATTCAACTTTGAAGTTGAAACTTGAAGATGAGTCTTTATAAGCTTCTGGGTTGCTCGGAGCGGATTGGAACGCCGAAAGGAGGAGCTAAAGTTGCTAAGGCGACTTGTGATCTTGGATCATAATTGGGCTAATTGAGGTATAATCTTCGCTTTACTTTTGTAATTGAAGATTTCATGTTATGATAAGTTATATGTGATCATGTGATTTGTGTTATGAAGTTTGATAAGTGACATGGATTGTAGAAGCCTAGAACCGAAAGCGACATGATTAGCCTTTTGAAATTGAAATACAATTTTGGTCGTTAATTAGAATCGCCGCATGTTTACCTACTTGAGGATTGTAGTAAGTTGTAATTAATGGTGGCTTGATATCATATTATGCTACCAATTTGGATTGAATTGGAAATTGAATAAGAATTGGTATTGTTATATACATCGTGGCGAAATTGACTAGTAGTTGTATTAGTTTGTTATCGTTTGCGCGGAATTTTACACGCCTAGTAAGTGTAATCCCCTATTGATTAATTGCTTGGATTGTGCCTTAAATGTGGCGTGTTTGGTTATTGTATTCGCCTTGAAAAGGTGGCAAAGTGAGTAGAAACAAAGGAAGTGATGTCCGATTTTCCGTAGAATTTAGTGACTTGCACTTGGAATATTCTACGTTTGAAACTAGAAGTTAATAGACGTACTATGGTCATTATAGGTTGACATACTACGACGCGATTCGACTTAGCAAGTGGATTAAACCAAGAGGTATGTGGAACTTTCTTATCTCGAGCATGATTAAGTTGTAAATGTATGGTACGGTAGACGTACAAGATTTTGACAATCTAGTCTATTTGATATCCTTGGCTTATTTTGAGAATGTCCAAGTTGTTTGAGTTAGGAAATTAACTCACTTGTTTAAATATTAAGGATATCCTGGTTTTCAAAAGTTAAGAGACTTTAAGTATCTTGAAAGTATTTTGATACTTGTTTTGTTGGAAAGTCTAAGTCTCTTGGTTATAAGGGAAAATGTAAGTTGCTAATGTATAAAGCTAGTATAACGACTTTATGGGAAGTTGGTTATAATAGCTTTATGGAAAGTTTAAAGAGTGGTTTACTCTAAGTAATTTAAGTATGTTAAGGGACTTGAAGAGTTTTAAAGTATGTGATACTTGTTTCGCTTTAAACGTAAGTCCCTTGGATAGGAAATTGTACTTGACTAAGGTATAAAGTGAATATAACGACTTTATGGGGAGTTGGTTATATTTGCTTTATGGAAAGATAAATGGCTTGATTTATTGAAAGGCAATTTGATTTAAAGACATCAATCGCCAAAGGTTTTATAAGAAAAGGAGTCACTTGATTTAGAAACCTAACTTTATTTCTAAAAAGTATTGTGACTTGTCTTGAAAAGAAATTGTAACTTGATACTACGGTTATTAGTGTCTTGGAAGCTTTATAATGAAATGAGTCATTTTAAAAGAATAGAAGACGTAGTACTTTGGGTTAAAGTCCCAGATTTTTTATAAAAGACATGTTAGTGCCTTAGGTAAACTAAAATGAAAGTGTATATAAACAAGAATAATAAAAAGTTAGGGGATTTCTTAACTTGCTTATGTATTGTATGATAAGCCGATAGTGCTTATGTTATGTGTGGTAGCCGGATTTGGGCTAGTCATATATTATTCGCCATGGGTCATTCCCTGGTTTGTGGCATTGCATTTTCCGTGGATTTGCTACCCACGATGCGAGGAATACCTCACGCGAGTCCGTAGGCTTACGCGGTGAAATAGTCCCACGCGCGTGTCCACCTACGCGAGGAATACCTCACGCGAGTCCGTGGCGGCTTATGCAGTGAAATAGTCCCACGCGAGCGAATACCTCACGCGTCCACCGGATCTACGCGGTGAAATAGTCCCGGAATAGGATTGCTTAATGACATCGCGCGCGCGGTCCCGCTGATCGTGAGCTTTCCTACTTTATATTGTAAGTACACCCTATTTACTCTCATTGTTAGTAAGGCACGCATCGTTAATTGAGTTATCATACATGTCTCCGCTTTATTTTAGACTTATGATTTCATTACGCATTTCGCCACATATTTGGTACATGCCAGACCGACTCCTTCTGCGCTCATGTCGCAGTAAAGTCAGTTCTTGATCCTCGCCTTAGGATCACTGCTCACCGCTGAGAAGCTCCTTTATTCCGAGGTTTATCCCCGGTATTGCGCTATTGTACATTCAGGGTATGGCGGGCCCGTCCCGCCAGAGTTGTTATTCTTAGGTCTGTAATCATTGTGGATTGGGTTGTAAAGAAAAAAAAATGTATTGTTCTATTTCGGATTGAGTATATTTTTACGGAAGGTGGCCTTATCTTCCAGTTGTTAATATATGTTTAAGTATTTTTTTAGTGTATGTTCACGCTATTCTCTCGATGTTTACTAAAAGGGGTGCCCAGTAGGGCACTGGTGCCGCGGTCTCGGTCGTGACAAGAAACCTATACACATATAGTGCCGTGATATTTCGGACGCGTAAAATGGAATAATAATACTTGCATTTAATAGCTATCATGAGCAACCTCTGTAATTTAAATCATCTTTGGACTCTCAATAATATCTTTAAAATGAACTTTCATTTTTAGAAAACCAAGGCACTATCATGTCATGTATTATCAAGGATTAAGATCCAATAAAACTATGTACGTTCATCGTACACTCACTTTATACAAATCATATCAAAAGAAGAAAGGATAGTTTCACATACGTTATCGGCTATACCAACACGACAAGTAGAACACGTCTTAATTAGTACTTCAACCTATAATAATAATAATAACACGTATATCAACTTATAATAATAATAATAACACGTATATCAACTCCATGCTTACTAGTGTAGATCATATACCAAGTAATGGTTCTCTTTTCATATAAAAATTTGGGCAGCACTTCCCCTATTTATACCCTATCCACAACTTCCAAACGAGGCTAATAACATCAATAACCAAGCACCAATTAAGGGCATAACCAAAATAGCAACCAAGGTGATTCATACACCTACTTCTCATGTTAATCCGGCCTCTTAATCCATATAAAAACAGTCTACTAAAACAGTCCATATTCCAACAACAACGAGGGTGAAATGTGAAGCTTTTCTACACCCTTTTCCTTTAGGATATACGTTAGCAATTTACCACATTAAACATGCATAATTGTAACTAAATGTTTTGAATTATAATGCCACAAAACAGTCCCTAAAACTGCACAACAACGTCCCACAATTTCATGCAGTTCTCGGCCACCACCACTACCAAAGCCCTTTCCATAACTCCTTAAAATCCAATTCACATTTCAACACTTTTGTATAAACCATTTCAACTTTAAATAACAAAATTTCCTTCAATCTAACATACAATAAGTGACTATAATAACAACAACAACCAACGAATTCAATGTAACAAAAATGTCCACAATTCGGCTAACATGCCAAAACTGTGACATGCACTTCTTATTCTCCATTTTACTTAACACAAGTTCATCTCTTAACTATAACATCATGCAACTTTCAATTACTTCAAGAGGAAGAAGAAATCTTACCTTAATCTTATGCCAAAACAGTCCCAAGGTTGTGTCCAACTGCTTTCCTTTCGCACCACTACTTCAAGTTACAATAACACACATGAATCCTTTACAAGTTTGTATCCAACTTACTTTCATATTTTTCTTTCACAAAGTTCATAAAAAAGCTTAGGGTTCAAGACAAATTTTAGTCCAAAACCGTGACCACTGTTTGGAGTATTAAACTTGGCTTAGAACTTAGTTAAGGAACTTAATCTTGGAAAATAAGTTAACTTGTTCTTGTTGGCTATGGCTTTTTCGAGAACTTGAGGGTTAAGGAAGAGAGAAGAGAGGTTGGATGATGAAGATATTTGTGAGCTAAAGTATTGTGAGCCTTGTATTAAATGGGAGCTTGTAGGACAAGTGGAGGGGGACCCATAAACCCCACTTGTCCACTTGTCTCACTCTTCACAAAATATCTTCCACACTTAGCCATTTCTTAAAATTTTCGATGGCCTCAAGTCTTTCAATGCCAAGATTAAATAATTCAACACTAAGTCCATAACTCTATTGGAAATAATCCAACTACTAAAATTAATTCTCGTCGTCACATTTGTTGTATCCAAAATTATAATGTGTAAATATATTTTTCATTCAACGCTCAAATCTTATTTCCTTAGTTACGCTCGACTTATATGCCTGAATTACTGGTGTAACATCATGTTATGTAATATGACAGTCATCACCCTCATGTATGTTGCGCATGCATTCTTGACCAAACAACATTACATGATAGTGGTATACTCCCCATGGAGTAATGAATGTCGTTTTTGAGCATTTTTTTGCTCATCAAAATCTAATGGGAACCGGCAAAGCAATGCATAAATAACTTCGATTCATGCTTTGCACAATTATCGATGAGTATATGGATATTTGAAAGTGGGAAGTTATCCTTCGACTAGCTTAGTTGAGATCACTGTATTCCATACATATTCTAATTTTTTTGTCCTTCTTTGGTACTAGCACACCGTTGGCGAACCATTTGGGATATGGTTTTACTTCCACCACCATTGACTTTATCTATTTATCTACTTCATACGTGTTTCTTATGCTGATATCCGCTTGAATCACAAATATTTTGTTTAACCGCAAAGTGAATCCTCATTGATAGGTAGATTGTGAGCTATGATGTTCGGCTCAACTGGCATATCCGTGTATGACCATGCGAATACATCGACATACTCTCTCAACATATTTATTAGTTGTTTCTTTTCTGGGCGCGTTCAAATTCACGTTTATCTTGGTTTCCTTAATTGTTTCCTCGTCTCGGAAGTTAATTGTTTATGTTTCATCCAAATTAGGTGTCTGCCTATTCTCATATTAATCCTCCTAATTCATGAGTTTTTCAGGTAACGCTACTTCTTCATCATACTCCTCGTATTCTATGTCACTAGACTTGCTCATCTCGCAACATGTCATGACATTCTGAGTTGCTTTAATGTTATTACTAAAAATAACGCAAATCATCGTGAGTATGTAAAAAACATGTTATATATGTATATATAAATAAAAGATACCAGTTTTTGTATTAAACTGAGGCTTTTCATTACTTTTGAAAAAAAAGTACAAATTATGGTCCTGACTCCGATCAATCGTCGATTCATTTCCATTTTTGAACAATAGGTGAAAAAGTAAAGACATAAAGGGTGATCTCGATGATCATTAGTCGAGGTCATTTTAAGAGTTATGTTATAATAATAATATCTCACACTATTAATAACAACGTAACCTCTAGGGATACATATTATAGAATATTTACAGACAATCAACTAATAATTCAATAATTGCAAATGCCAAAATATCAATTTCTATTAATAATGATACGAATGTGTGTAAAGTACATTTGTCCTAATACAGATTGTCTCTAGGACATACATTTACTTTCATTAAAGACTGTATAACTTAATGTTTACTTTTTGTCATTTATGAGTATAAGAATGTTATATTCATTTGGTTGTAATTTTGTTGTCATGATACCAGCGATGTCATGGTAATATTTAATAATACACAATTTATTAAACACTTCAGAAGAGTTAACTATTTATCTAGAAGACCATGGCACAAGTAGTGTCCAAACAATATATGATTATGGAAAATAAATTAAAGGCTCCTAAAGAGCTTAAATAGTATCATGTAATTCGATTTAGATTGTAATATATGAAGTTGGGTTGATCGAAACACAAGTTGTAGTAAATCCAAAGTTTACTAAAGTAAATGACTATCATATCAAGCTATAAATCATCGAGGATTAAATATTTTTAAAATTATAGTGGTAAGAAATATGTATATGAAAGGTGACCCTCTTTATTCTCTAAATTATACTACACAAATATAATCATGATGAAATCATATGTCATGGTAAACCTGAAGTTTATTGATACAAAATGAAATTCATGTAATAGTAATTAGAAATTTACTAAAATAAATAGCACATATCATGATAAAGTTGATGTTTATTAGTATAAATTATTTTATTAGTTTGACATGACTATTTTGACCATCCGAGTTTAAATATATTGTGCTAATAGAGTTTTCGGAATATATTAAAGAACTAAATATTTTCAAGAATTATTTTGTGTTGTGTGTTCTCATTATAAGTTGATTAGACCAGCTAATGTTGGATTAAATTTCCTAAATTCCGGGAAAAAAATGTGAATATGGACTCGTTCACTTATTATGTGATATCTTAAGTAGATGCATCATGAGATGGTCACATGTGCACTTATTGTCAACCTGCAGTTTGATATATACAAAGTTGTTTGCTCAAAATAATTGAGTTGAAAGCATAATTTTCAGATTATGTAATTAATATATATATCTTGATGATGTTGGTTTATATCCAAGATGATTTGACGTTGAATGTCTCCGATATATAATTAAACCATTGGTTATGAGAACAAAGGCCCATGTGGTGGTCGAATATGATATATTGCATACAACATCACTTGTATGGTTCGATTAATAAATTATGATAAATTAGTTAATTATCCGTGCTTCACGCGGTCATAAAAAAATTACTAAATATAATATAAATAAAAGATGTATTTACATATATATATATATAATGTAAATTGGCTAAATTAAAAATATAAAGTACTTTCAATAATATGGTGGCAATTGACAACTGAAAATTTATAACATTTTGTAAAGTTGATACGTATTCTCAATCAATTATCTACTTGGTTTCTTAAAATGTTGAAGTTTGAAGAAAAGTTATGTTTTATAAGTTTCAAAAATGGAGTACGAATAAGAAGAGGAATAAATTGGCTGATGTAATTATCGGTGATTAAGCCTCAGGGATTAGAAGAAAATGCGTTTAATGTATTAGTAAAAATTGATGATGTGGGGTGAATCAATGGGTTAATTGGGATTATAGCACCTACGTAGATAACTCTTGTAAATGAGTTTTTAACGCGTGAGTCTTTTTTAATCTAATTAATTAGTAAATTATGTAGAACAATGAGGGAAACACTGCAAAAGGAAAAATTGCAACTATTGGTAATAGAGAAGTGTTACATCTTGTTTATTCCTAACTTTTATATATATATATATATCGAGTGTTTCTCCTTACATAAAAAGAACGTTAAATAGGGGGGGGAAATACAGTCACTTGATCTTTTCAATATAAATACCAGACGGACAATTGATTTCATAGAGGAAAATATTTGGTTATTAGTAGTAGACTTCCTACAAAGTCATACATTACTATTTTGAACCAAAAGAAACTACAAACTTTCAACAATCAAAAATTCATATAAAAATCAAACTAAATATGAATTATAGAGAGAACATACGAAAACAATAAAGAAGGAAATAATGCAATACACATCATTCTTATGATCTTAACCACAAAAAATAGAAAGAAAAAAATATACGGAGCCAATGCATAATTTGCCGAGCTCTTGTTGATATTATCTACTCCTACAAGTCGATCACCAATTCAATAGTCTCCTTTTTTTTCAAGCCAAACTAAAGCATGAATATAATATTACAGTAAATATAACATTACAATATACTTCAAATATGGAATGAAAGAATAATCTTGGGTATGATCTCACGAAATAAAATATATAAATTTACAATATCTGATGATATAGAAGGGTGATATTCTTGACTAATGTGATCATTTATTTTGCAATAAAGTCTTACAATGTCTTTATTTTGCAAGTTATATATTTTGCTATAACTATGAGTCTGATATAGTTTTACTCTTACTTGGAGATATTGAAATAAGATCAAATGCAAGTTTGATATGAATGTGTTTTCCAAATCAAATAATGTCAAGTATATTGGGCATACAGAGCATTCATCTAATTGACAAAAAATGTTCGATCTAGACATGTTATCTATTTCCATGGAAAATTACTGCTATACAATGTTGTTCAACATGGCAGTCAACTCATACAATGGTAACATCAATTTATAAATCAAGTCAGATATATATTTGACGTGATTACAACAATATTATATGATGATAAAGATGCAACATACATAACCCAACTAAAGGGAAGATTCATAAAGGAGATAGATAAACTTATATTTCACCAAAGTTTTTCTTCGCACGAGCTTCAGAACAAAGGTGATATCAACATGCAACAGATTCGTTTGCAACTTTCGAGAAGATGGTGCACAAGATTGGGATGCGAAAATTCAAATTTTTGGATTGATATTCTTATTGGAGGAGTTAATACACGTTGTACTCTTTTTCCCTACAAGACTATCTTATTGAGTTTTCCTTTGCAAGGTTTTTAATGAGACAACAAGAAATATAAACGGGTACTCGTTTTCCTTCACAAAAAATTTTCCTACTGAATTTTTTCTAGTAAAATTTTAACGAGGCACATTATCTATCAAATAGACATCCAATAGGGAGTGTTATAGATAAATATTCTTTAACGTGGATGTGAGAAAAGTTAGGGTTATAACTTTGAAACCAAGTTAGTTTTCTATTATAAATAGAGATGTTACACTCATTATATTTTCATCTCTCAAGAGAAATAAAGAAACTTTATTTCTCCACAATATTCTTGTTCTAGTTATATTATTTTACAACATTAACAAGTTTAATTTTATGGGGAAAACTCTTCATCAAAGTGTAAAAGTTAATTTAATATACATTAATTCTTGGAAGTTGTATAAAACTGTGATGCTATTAGAAATTCGAAATATCCCAAAATGTAAAGATTGTCTCATGAATCAAAACGGAGGGAGCAATATATTGCCAGAACAATCAAAAATAAATTTATATCTCATGAATTCTTTCATCCGCATATGCTTTTATTAAGTATAATTTTGCTCCAGTAGCTATGAAGACCCATTTAAAAATCAAAGGATATACAAGCTACATGCAGCTGGTAATACAACAGATAAAACAATAGACGCCCGATACCTACAATTGTATCTGAAAGCTCGATAAAACAAAAACTTAACATGTTATCGGGTGCTAGGCAAGCAGATATTTCGTTTGAACTTCTCACTTTATGGTTCCATCAAGCAGCGCTAGCAGATCATCAAACTGTTACAGCCTTCAAAAGAATTCGCCGATATGTAAGATCCCGACTATCTTACCTAAAGATAAAACCAATAAAGCAAGTTTATGTAATGGATCTCGATTTGCAAAAAACAACATAAATTAATCGCAGTTTCGTCTGCAGTACAAGTAAAAGGTAAACCGAGGTCAAATATGAAACTAAATCTTAACACTCACCGCTTTGTTTTATCGAGCACTTCAATATATCTTTTGGGACACCATAGTGCTCAACAAGATATCTTGCAAGATCATCAATAACTCCGCCTTGAACCAAGACTTCTTTCCCTTTCTTACCTAAAATTCAGAAGTTACTTATGAATGATATATCTGCCCTTAAAGTGAACATACTCACAACCAAGTTCATATGCAAATTTTCGTATAACAAATCAGAAAAACATGGACAGACCAAAAGCACACAAGTAAATCACGTCAATGAGTGAATGAATCATTACTCCATCAACTGCAAATCAGTTTGGATCAACTATATCAATTGTGTACTTCAACACTGGAAAACCAAATGCAGGGCTTAATTCACTAGATTTTTGAAGGTCCGGGATTCAATTATGACGCAAAAAGCCAAGGTCAGAAGGCTAGAGGAAGGTGATGCTAACACAACATATTTTCACAGCTTCATCAAAGAGAGAGGAAGCCTATCTTTTAACAAGATTATGGTTGAACAAGAAAATAGGATTGAAGGAAATGATGTCATTGCATAGGTTACTATCAGACATTTCCAGGATCTATTCACCCAAGAACTATGATGCTAATAACTTCATTGATACTTGAATCACTGAGGAGGATAATATCAACTCAATGCAGTTCCCACTAATGTTTCTCGCACTCTTCAGAAATGTCGATGGTGCGTGTGAGATTCTCGAAAAGTAGTGCATTTTGTTGAATCCGACACGGGTGCGGCGACATATTTGGAGAGTCCGAGCAACATAGGTTCCCACATTAACGAAATCAAAGACAGTGTCTTTTCGATTGAAACTGCCAGTGCTCCAGGTCCTGATGGTCTGACTGCTTATATTTATCAAAATGCATGGAATATCATCACCCCTGACCTCCATAGAGCAGTTTTGGCCTTCATGTCAGGAGCAAAACTTCCCATGTACTTCACTCACACATACCTCATCATAATCCCCACGATTGATCACCCCCAAAAATTTCACATACTTGGGACCCATTCGTCTGTGTAATGTGTCCAGTAAAGCAATTTCAAAAGTTATCAATGCTAGACTGGCCACTATTCTACCAAATTGTTTCCAAAACCAAAGTGGTTTTATCGAGGAAAGAGCTATCACAAAAAACATCCTATTTGCTCAGGAAATTATAAATGACATTAAGAAACATATCAGAGGTGGAAATATTGTCATAAAGCTTGACATGGCCAAAGCTTATGACAGGGTATCTTGAATTTTTTTGACAATGCTCTAAAAATGTGGTTTTTCTAAGGCTTGGTTGATATGATCTACATTTACACTGCTAATAACTGGTATTCTATTATCGTTAATGGGGATAGACATGGTTTCTTCAACTCTAGCAGGGAGTTGAGACAAGGAGACCCACTTTCACCATCTCTATTCATTCTCAGTGCAGAACTCCTCTCCCAAATGCTTAACAGGCTACACCAAACTGAGGGGTACCAAGGTTTCTACATGAATCAACATGGGCCAAGAATAAACCACTTATCATTTGTTGATGATACCGTCCTTTTCTGCAATGGTAGCAAAAGAACATAAGATATGATCCTTGTTACACCCCGTAAGTCCAGAACATGTAAAAGAGAATGTACGAAAGGAAACAAGACTTGGAAATTGGTACGAAAGGAAGAATTGTTTTTCCGACGGAAAATCTTCCGGACGTCGGAAAGGAAAAATGTTCGTTATTGAGAATTGGATTCTCAAAATGCATTATTTGAAGAATATGGAACTTATTAATATTGTGGAAATTTATTTTGACGGATTTGGTCATGTGGGGCCCACCCGAGGAATTTTACGTTTTGTGGGGCCCACGAGGGTTACGGAATTTTATGGACGAATGAGAGGGCGACACGTGGCACCCCCACTTAAGGTCTTGGTCGAATTAGAGGAGGGGTAATATGGTCATTGACCATCTTGGAAGATAAGTCTTCAAGCTTGATATATTTGACCAAGTCAACTTGTCCACTTGTGCTTAATCCTTGTGATTTTCATCTTAGCCACCCATTTGTTATAGTCTAAGCCCTCCATTGTGTGTTATAAGCTCACTACTAGTGCAAGACTAGCTCATTACACTTAGAAAAATTGAGAGAACATTTGTGCAAGAGATAGTGTTTCTGCCTGCATGTCCTCACAAGAAAATTTTGTGATTTTGATCCATTAGCCACAAGACTTAAACCCAATGTCCCTAAGGGTATTATAAGGTTATCTCAATAGAAAGATTTCTAAAACGGAGTTTTCGATTAGTCGCAAAGCGGAAACTAAAGGAGTTCTTCAACTTCAAGTTGGAACTTGAAGATGAAGTTCTTCATAGGCTTCTATGAGTGCTGGAGCGGATTGGAACCTAAGGAAAGGAGCTAAGAATTGCTAAGGCGCGACTTTGGAATCTTGGGAATTTTAAGGGCTTTGAAAGGTATAAATTTTGTCGCTTTAGCAATTAAGTTTACTTATCATTGTAGCTATAGTTATTAGCAAGTATGAGATGATATTATATAGTTGGATTAGTGTATTGGCTATTGAACCCTAACCAAAACTAGCATGTTAGCCTTAAGACTACAATTCAAGTTGATTATTCGCTTAAGTCGCCGCGTGTCAGAGCAAAAAGGAAATTGTAGTTGTTGAAGTTGGTTTAGACTATCTAACATGTTAGACCTTAGAACTTGGAATTGTAAAAAGAATTGGAAAGGACTTGTGTTGAGTCATTGTTGGCCGAGAATGACTAGTAAGTATTGAACTACTGTATTTAATCATGGGGAATTTTACACGCATGGTAAAGCGAGTGTAATCCCCTTTGTTTGGTTGTTGTTGGAGCCTTAAACGTGGCTTGTTGGTTATTGTATTCTACTTGAAAAAGGTGGCAAATGAGTAGAAACAAAGGAAGTTGTCGCTCGATTTTCCGTAGAATTGTAGACTAAATACTTAGTATTATTCTACATGAGACTAGAAGTTGATAGCCTTGTTGTGACCTTTATAGGTCGACACTTCACGCACTTGCGTATTCGGCTTAGCTTGTGGATTTAGCCAAAAGGTATGTGAACTATCTCCTCTTCTAGCATGATTCCTTAAGATTACGAAGTATGTTCTACTCCTTAAACGATTCATTCCTCGTTGTATTTGGATTGCCTAGAATAGAATTTGTTCTATGAACTTCCTCGATTGTACTTTGATGTTTAAATTGTGTTGTAAAATCCATTTTCTTAGTGAAGTTTGGATTCTTAAAAGTGAAAGTATTTTACTTAAAGTACATGTAGTCTTGAAAAGGAAGTGGTTTCCAAATCTTTCTGGCTAAGGCCTTAGTTCCAAAACCTAAAGGTCATTATAATGACTTTGTGAGTCAAAGGAGTGATTTACTTATTTGATTTAAAAGAGGAGAAAGTACATGGTTTAAGAGAAGTAACTTGTCTTAAAGGTGTGAGTTACTTGAAGTTTAAAAGTAGAAGAAACTTGTTTTCTTTATATTAAGAGACTCAAGTAATTTGAAAGTCGAGAACTTGATTTGTAAGATGTGATACTTAGTTTTAAAAGCATAAGTCTCTCGTTATGAAAGGAACGGATAGGTCTAAAACCATAAAGTGGTTATAACGCTTTATGGGAAGTTGGTTATAACGCTTTATGAAAGATTAAGAAAGTTGTCTATTTTGATTAAAGGGCATAAGTTGCCAAGATTGTGAAAATTTGAAGTTACTTGATTTCAAGCCTTGAAATGAGTTTTCTAAACGTAGTAACTTACTTTGAAAAATAGACACGCCTTGATACTACGTGTTAGTATTCGGGCTTTACATAAAGGAGTCTTTTATAAAAGAATGTATCGTAGTACTTTGACTTGTTAAAAGAGAATTATTCTATGTATGCCTTGATTAGTACTTTGGCTTGATAAATTGAGAATTTGTCTAAGGTGCCTTGATAAGTACTTTGACTTGTTAAAAGAGAATTATTCTATGTACGCCTTGATTAGTACTTTGGCTTGATAAATTGAGAATTTGTCTAAGTGTGCCTTGATAAGTACTTTGACTTGTTAAAAGAGAATTATTCTACGTATGCCTTGATTAGTACTTTGGCTTGATAAATTGAGAATTTGTCTAAGTGTGTCTTGATAAGTACTTTGACTTGTTAAAAGAGAATTATTCTATGTATGCCTTGATTAGTACTTTGGCTTGATAAATTGAGAATTTGTCTAAGTGTGCCTTGATAAGTACTTTGACTTGTTAAAAGGGAATTATTCTATGTACGCCTTGATTAGTACTTTGGCTTGATAAATTGAGAATTTGTCTAAGTTGTCTTGATAAGTACTTTGACTTGTTAAAAGAGAATTATTCTATGTATGCCTTGATTAGTACTTTGGCTTGATAAATTGAGAATTTGTCTGTGTGCCTTGATAAGTACTTTGGCTTGTTAAAAGAGAATTATTCTATGTATGCCTGATAAGTACTTTGGCTTGATTAATTGAAAATTAGTCTAAGCGTGCCTTGATAAGTACTTTGGCTCGATTGATCGTGAATCATTCTAAGTGTGCCTCGTAAGGACTTTGGCTTGTTAATCGAGGATTTGCCTACGCTGCCGGAAATAGCCGTGTGCTATCGTATATCGTCGCTTCGGTCACCCTGTTTGTGGTATTTGCATAATTCCGCGGATTTGCTACCCACGACGCGGCGGATACCTACGCGTCCGTAGGCTTACGCGGGTGAAATAGTCCCACGCGCGGTCCAAATTACGCGGCGAATACCTCACGCGTCCGTAGCGACTTACGCGAGTGAAATAGTCCCACGCGGCGAATATCTCACGCGGTCCGTGGCTTACGCGGTGAAATAGTCTCACGCGGCGAACATCTCACGCGTCCACGCGACTTACGCGGTGAAATAGTCCCTGAGTAGGATTGCTTATCGATACCGCGCGTGGTCCCGCTTGATCGCGAGCTTCCTATTTTATATTGCAAGTATACTAATATTTGCTCGCGATTGTAAGGTTCAGCTGGCTTACCGATGTCAGTTGTAGTATATCACGGATCGCCAATGGCGGCGATTCCGCGCATGATTGATGTATGGGCGCGACCCATAGTTATATCCGAGTAGTGATTTGGCGGTCCGCGTCCCCGACTGATATGATCGCTATGTGTTATGCATCGTAGGTCGCTATCATACATGTCTCTTGTTTTGTTTAGATCGTTATGATTTCATTACGCATTTATTGTTCACATACTTGGTACATTCTTCGCATCGACCTCCTTCTCGGCCGCTCACGCCGCAGCGTAGGTACGCTGCTTGGTGATCGGCAGTGTAGATCCTCGCCGTGGTTTTGGATAGCTCCTCCGTCCGTGAGTTTATCTTTTTGGTATATATCCTTCAAGATGTGCTTTGTAGCTTGGGTACGGCGGCCTTGTCCCGCCATATTTCATTCAACTCCTGAGGTCCGTATTCATACGCTGGATCGACTCGTACGATAAAGTGTCTTTTGTTTACGATGTTATGTATGTATAGCTTCGGTTTTGCCTTACACGCACGCTGGTTTTAAAAAAATGAGTTATTAATTTCCGCATTTACTTAGTTGTTAAGGAAGGGTGCCCTGTAGGGCACCACCACGCCCGGTTCAAAGTGTGACAATCCTAAAGGCCCTTAACACCGCGAAGACAAAAGTCGCCATAAAGAATTCAACAACTCCAGCCGTGCTTATAACAATAGAGTGAAAGGTACATCGCATGAATCATCAAGACTTTCCAATTAAATATCTTGATGTCCACCGATCTCTCAAGAAAACAACATACCTAACGGTCCCACAACGCTGGTTCCGTGGTGGCAGAGTGTACGCAAACCTTACCTCCACCTCTGCAGAGAGGTAGTTTCCACCCTACCAAGACAAAGCATAAGCGCAAGCAAAGCAAGAGAAACGGTCAGTCTGACAAAATATTTAAAGCAGATGAAAACGAGTAACAAAAGCGAATAATCCATGATAAAGCATTCAAAATGGAGCAAGAATTCAACGCATATAAATAAGATAAACAAAATACACGAAAGAACATACAGCAGCAGAAATCAAAAGACAGTGGACTATAAAATAATATCACGCTTACTAGTATGATAGGCTGCTGTGGCTACAATAATAACACTACAACTACCAAGATGTAGTCAGTAGCAGACTACGCCAACTACCTACTACTCTTCTACTCTAATCCCTTCTACCCTAATACGTGTCCTCCATAACCTCTAGATACCCCTATCTAAGGTCATGTGCTCGAAGTCACACCGTGGTCATACCCGCCTAATCACCTCTCAATACTTCTTCTACCTCTACCCTCCCGAACTCGCCCATAGTCAACCTCTCACACCTCCGCATTTGGGCATTGTGCCTCTTCTGCATGTCCATCTCAACCTCGCTTCACATCTTATCCTCCACCGAGGCCACTCTCACCGTCCCTGATATCATCATTTTAATCCTATCCTTCTTGTATGCCCACACATCCAAGTGGGCATGAAGAAAAGAAATTGTGATTTTTAAATGACATACTCAACAAGACTATCAATAGAATCAGAGGGTGCACACTGTTCTTATCCACAGGAGGTAGAGTTCTCCTCCTTAGACATGTTCTCTTAGCCCTTCCCATTCACCTTCTTGCAGTTGTTAACCCTCCCAAAGGAACAATTGATACTATTGAAATGTTCATATGCAAATTTTTATGGTTAGATAAAGACACAGGAGATAAACACCAGTGGGCATCTTGACAAAATTTATGTTTTCCCTAAATGAAGGAGACACTAGCTTTAGGAACTCTGACACATGCTTAGCTTTTAGAGCCAAGCAGTGGTGGTCTTTGAGACTACCATCTCTGTGGACTTGAGTTCATGAGAGCAAAATTCTTCAACACAGTACATCCTTGCAACAGCAAGTGGAACAAATACCAGGGACAAAGTTGGAAAACCTTATGTGACAGTAGAGACATGGTTGACAAGAACATCTTCTGGTATATTGGTCTCCTTTAGGCATGACAATTGGTCCAAACAGGGGCCCTTAGACAACTCTACCCTAGTGATACACCCCAACAATATCAGAATCAATGAAGTTCTCAATGAAGGGGATTGGTGTTGGGACTGCCTACACTTTCAGATTGATGATATCTAGAATCAGCTTGTCCAAAAGAGAATCGCCCTTGGTCATAGTTTAGAGGACAAGGCAATTTACACACTCTAACAATGAATGTTTCACCCTGAGCTCAGCATGGAAGCAACTCAGACAAAAAAGAGCCAACACTGTGAACAGTCAAATTTGGCAAAAGGATATACCCTTTAAAATGTCATTTCTGACTTGGAGAGCAATTCACAACAAACTTTTCACTGATGACAGAGTTGCAAGACTTGGAATAAACTTGGATCCCATTTGCCACTGCTGTGCTACTGACAGCATGAGTCCAGTTCTGGAAAACTCGGATCATCTTTTTAGCAGAGGTGATATGCCCAGGAAATTATGGCATTACCTTTCCAGCCCCCGGCGATTGAACACGGGAAACCTCAGCCTCAAAATGCTACTTCTAAAATGGTGGAACCCACAAGTCTTGCAACCCTATTGCCAACTACATCACCGAGGCTCTCCCTCCTATTGTCTGTTTGGAAATATGGAGAGCAAGATGCAGTAAAGAATTTGAGGATTTAAAGCTATCCATATACAGAATAATCTTTTATATCATGTATAATCTTTTGCAGGTAACACAGAAGAAATTTGGAAGAACCAAGGCTTGGAGAGGTTTGAATAAGTATCCTTCAAGCATGTGAAGCTACTCTACATCAAAGGACCATCACTATTGTGGAAACGGTTCAGACCCCTAGCTCCATCTCTCAAACTCAACAGTGATGGTAGTTGCATTCATGCCTCTCGTGGAGGTGGTGGTTTAGTCAGAAACAGCCAAGGCACCACATTATGGCTTCCTCCATTCCTCTGGGACCCAGTCACATAGCTGAAGCAGCAGCCATGCTATTTGGGCTAAGATGGTGTGTTAACAACAACCTCAGATTGACTATGGCTGAAACTAATTCACTTTTGCTCATTAAGTGCATTAAAGGAGAATGCAAAATACCTTGAAAGATCCACAACCACATCACAGTGATTCAGAACTTCGTTTTTTGGCTACTCCCCCCAATCTTCACTTTACGTTGGAACTTATAGTGTTACCAGCAACCACTGTTTCAGGGAAGCCAACAAACCTGCTGATAAATTGGCAACCCTGAGCCACACCCTTGAGGAGAACCAAGTTTTCAACTAATTCTCTGATATTCCTCAACAAGTCCGAGACCTAATCAACATGGATAAGTGGAACCTCCTTTCTTTTAGGGATAGAAGAACAAAACCTTCTTTTGTCTACTATGAGCCCCCCCTGAATATTTTTGTACATCCCCTCTCTATTTTTGGTTAGGACTAGTGAAAATAGTCTCAGCTCAATGATCATGTATAAAGTTTGGGATGCCAAACTCAAAATTGTAATATTTTGCTCATCAATGATCAATGGAGATGAAGTTTAAACCAAAAAAAAAACTATTCACATTAGTTTACCATGAAAAGAGTCCGAAATTAAGCAAAGACCATAACACTCTGTTTATACACGCCACATATTGAAACAAACTAAGTGGTATTCCCTTTTTAATGGAAGTATGTCTAGTGTCAATGCTCCAAGTGCCCAACGCAAGTACTATGAGAATTCTCAACTACTAGATATCATTCTATCCCTGCTAAAAGATATCCTCCTCCTACGGTCTTAAATGAAGCAGCACCTTTCATCATGAGAATATGTAAGCAGAAATTAAAAGACAACACTTGAGGGAATATTAAAACATAGAATGTTGTAAAAGCTCATTCTCAGATATCAAAAGAGAGACGAGATGCAGCTTTTTATAGTTTTCAAAAAGCCACTCTAAGAAAGTGCAGATTCCCCTAGGTTCAAGGCTAAAACTGAAGAGCTGAGCAGAAAATAAGCAATACAAGCCGTACGATGAGATTCTTAAAAGACTATAAAGATATATTGTCACTGGCGGTATAAAGTATAAACCAACACAAGCCTCACCATGAGATTCATAGAAGACTATAAAGATATATTTTCACTGGCGCTATAAACCAACACAAGTCAAAGAAGACATAATAAACCACATTTTGAGAGCCACCACACAATAATTACTAAATAATCTAAAAAAAGGGTCATACACAGCTGTTAAAGCATCAAACAAACCTGGAAGTTCTGCCACAGTAGTGCTACAGGCAAACTTCTTCTGCAACTCTGAAGACAAAGCCTCTGCATCCAACAGAAATGACTCCACTCCAGAAAGTTTAGTCATTTTCTTGTTTCCTTGCCTCCGCTCTGTCATTATCTGACTGGTTTCAAGGCACCTTTGCGAACAACTGTATTGTTTCCTAATAACGCAATGATGTGCTTGCATCCTACCAATGAAAGTTTGCCCCAAATCCTTCTTATGAATTTCAGTTGATAAGTTGATCCCTTTTATGGCTCCCTTAAATAAAGCATCACACAGGGTTGCATCTAATGTCACAGTGGACTTGTTCGATGGCTTGACAAGATTTTCTTTCTCAACATACTGGAACACTATTTCAGAGGCTTCAGATGCAGTGTAAAGTCTACTAGTTTCAGCACCAACAGAAGCAAATACAGGATTTACATGCACACTTGGTTTGTAAACTTCAAAAACTTCCAGTGTCTTCTGCAGCTGTTCTTCATTAGAAGCATTACTTGTTGAGGGGCCGGTCTTGTCCACTTTTTTCTTTTCTGGCTTGTAGAACAAATAGTCTGGATGGTTTCGATTAACAGAGAACAGAATCACCTCCTTCTTATGTTTATCTTCTTTCACTGAGATCTGTACATGCCAATGGTAAGTTCGAAAATAATTAGATAATACAAAACAGCACGCAAAGGAAAATCAGAAAACATCTGGAGGCAAGAAGCATCAGAACAAGAAATGGGACACATTTTGCCATCAAGTCATGAAACAAATTTCTTGAACACTTATTGACACAGAGAAGAACTTAAGCCTGAGAACTAGCTTTGGGTTGAAAATAATGAGGATATAAGACCGTGATATGTGACATATATGCAAGAAAACCTTCACAAGACAGGTTTCATATCAAAAGAAAATGCAGAAATAGCATCAACAAGGAAGATATAAGGCAATTGCAAAATACAGTACTAGGACAGAACACTATTAAAAAGGGCAGCCCGGGTGCACTGCTCCCGCTATGCTGGGTAATGGAAAGGGCCGACCACAAGATCTATTGTACACAACCTTACCTTGCATTTCTGCAAGAGGCTGTTTGCCCAACTAATCTTCCACACATTTTCTGGCAGCAGTTGTGACATATTTTTGCAACAGAAGTTTTTCAACAATCTCTCCTACTCACTGTTGCCATGTGGCTAAGTTCAATATATTGCACCTGTCACCTCAAAGAGAAGCTGAAAGTTCTGACTTACAGCTTTCTTCGCACTCTTCCAACTTCACTGGGAAAAGAAGAGGACGGAAGTTGCTACAGATACTTGTCAGTTTCAGCAAAAGAACAGTCTACAACTTATAAGTCCTGCTTTTGACGAGAAGTTAAACAAATGTGTATCTAACTATGAAGAATGCAACTACATCAGTCATCAATGTCATTTTTTTTATAAGGTAAAGCATCAGTCATCAATGTCATGAAAAGTTACAATATCAGTGTCATCCTTAACTAAGCATGAAGAGCACAATATATACAAGTACGTGCACCCAAATATATGGCTACAAGAAAAAAAACTTTTTGCATCTCTTATGATGTGTAGATAACAGTCTAAATGACTTCAACCAGATCATCCATGTAATGCAATAGCAACATTTCAACTGTATGCAACAGTTTCCAAAAATCAAAATTCAATCTATCGTATTAACTGTAGAAAACTACCAATCCACCAGAGGCTTTAGCCTGTAGCCACTTGGACAATTTCTTGTGAGATGACTTCTTTATGTCGAGGGTTATGCCTGGAGGCTCATACAAGGTAGCATGTGACTTGACCTACACCAGCACAATGAAGCCATCAATAAGTGTGTAAGAAGGGGTAGAAGTCACATATAGTTGCACGGAACATCACGAGAAGTTAAAGAATGAAACTCAAGAAGAGGGTGTATTAATTTATTAGGCCACCTTCTTCAGTACAACAGCCATGAAGAGAGAACATTGCCTAGCGGATGTACTGGTAGCTTTTCTCTAACTTCTTTCTCTCAAGATGAAGATCTCTATACTGAGATATGTCTAGAGTTTGATTGCGCAGCTGCCGTGCAAATCCTAGTGTTGTTCTCTGCTTTTTCTGCATAAGTATTACTCCCTCCGTTTCATTTTATCCGGCACCGTTTAACTGGGCACGGAATTTAAGAAAGAAAGGAGACTTTTGAAACTTGTGGTCTTCAACATGCTATGACATTTTCGTGGCAATAAAAACATGTGATTAAGGCTAAAATTGAAAGTTTAAAGTTAAATTGTTTCCTAGTAATGTAATTCTTACGGAACATATTAAAAAAGAAAAAAGTGACACATAAACTGGAACAAAGGGAGTACTCAATGTAACCCTTACTTAAAATACCATTCACATATTCTAATAGTCATCTCCATTTTTTTCATCAAACAACAACAACAGGCCCATGCCCAGTGAAATCCCAGGCATACTTGTCAAACGCTTAGTTATGCCTAGAAAATAATCATTTATTGTGAACAATAAAGCGCATCACTCTCAGTTCACTATCTGAAATTGTATACACAAAAATCACTTCTCTTTGCTTTTATAGTTTTATTATGCCACCAAATGATGTCAGTATCAAATATGTAGATTTCAACAACATATTGGTAGCCGTCATCAAAATGTACTTCCAGGGATGGGCAGGTCTTTCTCCTTAATTGTCGATGTAGTGCTTGTAGAAGGCATTTGTCCAGAGTGCATCTACCTCTTCAACAGACAAGGAATGCTGTCCTCCGTATTTGATTCATCTACAGGAGCTTCTGCAACCTTCAACTCGCTTAGATCATTAGTAAACTGCACAGTAACTTCATCTGCTCCATCACTCTGTGTAGTAGACGGATAGCCAACACCTGATGAAGCTGCATCAGCATCAATCACTTCTTCCATGTCAAAGTTAGTCACATTTCCTGGGTCAACTGAAGGATCAACTTCACTTGAATCAGATGCCCTACTACTCATCGACAGAGCAGGATCTTCAAACACGACGTCTTCTAGAAAACCAGCATTCGGAACATGACAATTTTCAGCAGATTCCCTGACCAAAAATCCAGAAAAAGGTGACATCTAAAAGTTTTACACATTAAAACTAACAACATTTACTTTCTTAGTACGCGTT
Organism: Przewalskia tangutica; assembly: GCA_029844215.1. Classification (NCBI taxonomy): domain Eukaryota; kingdom Viridiplantae; phylum Streptophyta; class Magnoliopsida; order Solanales; family Solanaceae; genus Przewalskia; species Przewalskia tangutica. The sequence goes on along the minus strand of CM056719.1, from coordinate 33,341,452 downwards.
TGGACATATATTTAGTTGAAATATGAAAAAGGAGTTTCTGAAGTTGGAGTTGTATTTGGACAGTCACTTGAAAAAAGTTAAAGTTTTGAAAAATCATCTTCAAAACTGCCCAAAAACTCAGTACATTCTATAACCAAATAATGTTTTGAAATAAAAATTTAATGTCCAAACAGCTCCTTAGTTCCTACCAAAGGGTGTCTCTGATAGTAATGACATATTTTTAAGGCCTTTCCTCAGAGACCAGCTTTTAAAGCTTCTGTGCTACTCATGGTAGTTGTTCCCACCTGAGGAAAACTAAATCAACATCCTTCAAATTGATTAGTTATCTAAACGAAGAGAGAAAACCCTTGAGGTCCCATAAGCTTACAGCTATTATGCAGGGTTTCCAGGAACCTTCACTGCCCATGGCTCCCAGCAGAAAATGAGGGAAACCCATCAGAAGGTATACTGATGCCAGGGAACATTAAATCTGCCCCTCCGAGCATAAAACGAGAAACTTCACCCCCTTTCAGCACAAAAGCAGGCAAAAGTTCTGGGACTCTCCACAGAGCATAAACTGTACTCACCACATAGAAGGAAGAAAAACAAAAACACAAACAAATTAAGCAGGACAGTAAATTACTAAATTCTGTGTCGAAAAGAAGCAATCAAATCACATAGCTACAGTGTAGAAAGCATGCCTAAAAGGCCCTTCCTACTTCAAATATTTATAAATGTCAATCACCAGCAAGTTATAAGCAGCCAATATACTGCAAAAGGGAGATTATTAAATCACTGCTTCATAAAACTTAAATCCAAAAGTGAAACATCAAAAGCAGTCTCCCGCAGCCAAAAAAGCAAACACAACTGAGCGGTTTTTAAGGATCAATTAAGTAATCAATAAACTACAACTCAAACAAACTGATCAGGGTCTGCTTTAGTCCCACTATATTCAAGCGGATTTGATTCCAGCAATAAAAATGCCTTTTAAGAAATAATAGGGTTTCCAAGTAAAGGCTCTCTAAGTCCCACACTTATTTGTATACTAACATAACAAAAAATCTAATCACACCAAAATGACTCTCGCAAACATTGACTGAATTTAAGTGTAACTACAATTAATCGCAACTAGTCGATAAGTCGCTAATAGGAATCGCTTGCATCCATTGCTTTGTGTAACTCCTCAGTGCCTATTTATAACCCAATTCCAATTCTAGTTCTTATTCACGGAAAATGCTTCCTTTACTGGAGCAGGTAATGGAAGTGCTGAAGTTTGAGCTTATGTTTTCCTGTCTTCTCTGCCTTGCCCACTCCATCTTTTTTGCTGGAGGGAAGATATCATTGTCGAAGCAGAAGTCCAATTCAATTCATATAATATGTGGCATTGATTGACTGGACACAAAGTTTAAGAAAGAAATGAAGACTTTTGAAACTAATGGTCTAAAACAAACATAGACATTTGTAGCTACAGATCATTTCATTAATGGTAATGGGAATTTAAATTGTTTCTAAATATAGGGTGACATTTTTGGACAACCTAAAAATGAAGTGTCACAAAAATTGGGACAAAGGGAGTACTAGCTAGTCTCAGCACTTATTCCAAATTATGGCTTTTGAGCTTAGTTACTCCGTCCCAATTTATGTGGCACCGCTTGACTTGCCACAAAGTTTAAGAAAAAATAAACACTTTGAAATTTGTGGTCTAAAATGAAAAGCGTGTCACATAGATTGGGACGGAGGAGTACTTGGTTTGACAAAATAGTTTACCTTATTATCCTTGCATTTTTCGGCAGAAACGGTGATTTTAGGCAAGGAACAAGGTGTTCCAAGGCAGAACCAGTGTTCTAAAACGATCCAAGTCACTAGGCGCCCTGCATCGTTCCGATTTGTCCTAGGCGCGAGTCACTTAATGGGATTTACCCCAAATTTTTGCCCTATATTCCAAAGAAACAGAGGCGCGAAATGGAGAAAAATCAGAGAGAAGCGATTTCAGAGAGAAAAATTACAATACTTCAAGATTCAAGAATACAAGTGTTGGGGCATGTAGGTGACATTGATGGGGTGTAGTCACGTAGGGAGTGCGCCTTAAAGTAAGGGTACGGGCTGATTGAGAAGATAAGTGTAGGGTTTTTGTGTGTTTGTTAGGGTTGTAATAAGGAGTTAAATGATTTGGGTCAGCGTTGACTAACGGGCCTCGATGAGGTTGTGGGTTTTGGGCTAAAATCATTGGCCTGGATCGTGTTAAGGTTGGGCTAAAAACGGGGTTTGTTTTGGGTTTAGAGAAATAAAATGAGGTTTAAAATATAAAAAGAATTTGTTAAAAATGCTTTGAACAAAAAATGAAATTATAAAAATGAAAACAACAACGTGATAATAATAAAACATAATATTTAAGAAAATGCTTAGTGCATAATAAAAATGTGATGCCTATTTTTTGCAAAAATAAAATAACATAGGATATTTGGGTAAAACTATGATGATTATATAAAAAAATATAAAAGTGCGGATAATAATAATAATGATAATAAATACTAACTTTATTTTTAGCAATGTGATAATAAAAACATAATATTTAAGAAAATACTAAATGCTTAATTTAAATAAAATGTAATGCCTATTTTTGCAAAAATGAAGTAACATAATATTACGTTAAAACTATGATTAAATAATAATGCAAATGATAGTAAAAGTGAAGATAATAGTAATAAGGATAATAAATACTAATTTTTAAAATAATGAAAAAGAAAATATATTTTAAAATAGAAACAATTTTAAAAATAAAAATTATTTTTATTTTTATGATTTATATATTTTATGAATGTATTGATTTTATGATTTATATATTTTATGCATATGATATATATATATACAATTGATGTAAAATATTTAAAAATTAAAAAGATACATCCGCCTAGCCCTCGCTAGAAATCCGCCTAGCGCCGCTTAGTCAGCTTAGGCGCTAGGCGGTCACTCCCCGCCGGTCCCGCCTAGCTTTTTAAAATATTGGGTGAACAATGATTTTCAAATGTGAACAGTTCTATCACCAAGCCGTCGTCAGACTCAATATTTGTCCTTATCCTCAGAGTAAAATTCTTGCTTATTGCGCTTTATCAATCTTAAATTTACATTCTTGCTTTTATTCTTCTTGTCCTTTGCTTTATCACTTTGGTTACTACCGACTTAGCTCTAGATTCTCGTTGACTTGGCTTTACCGTTCTCGCGCAGGTTAACGTTAACCTCGACTAGTATTTTTTTGCTATAAGGGCTTTGGTGAACGACGGTAGATCAGGTCGCGTTCTCGCGACGGCGCAGGTTGGCGGGTAAATGTGCGGATACGCTAGGTCGAGAATACGGTTCGAACATCGACTTTAACGAAGTCCATCGACCTAATTAAGATTCTTAACATGAGGAGAATTAATATAGTACGTGGCAAGGAGACAAACGGGCAGGACCTAAAGCCAAGAATGTAGATCGCATAAGTTATGGTTCTCGTGCAGGTCAAGATAGGAATGGGTAGGCATTTTGCAGACAAATGAGCCAAGAGATCGTGCAGAGAGGTTGTGAGGTCAACATGTGACGACGACAATTAAGTTGGTAGAGGAGGCTCACTATGAACTTTATTAGTGCGTATGCGCCATGCGAGAGCTTGAACGGCGAGGAAAAGAGGCACTTTGGGAAGATTCAGATGAAACAGCGAGGTATACCACCCACCGAGAAGTTATTTATGTGGAGATTTCAATGGATATATCGGTACTTCCGGTACGATGACGCGCATGGAAGTTTTGGCCTCAGGACAAGAATGCGAGGCATCTCGCTGAGTTTACAGAACTTTTGGGACGCGATAGCCAATTCGAGGTTCCCAAGGCGAGTGAGTATTTGGTGATTTTTCGTAGTTCAATGCAGACTCGATAGACTTTGCTCCTTGCAGGTTGACAACCGCCTTTGTAAAGACCGCATGTTATTTCGAGAGAGTATCTTACAACCCGACATAAGCTTTTGAGCTGATGGATTTGGAAATCAAGATTGGTAGAAGGCATTTATGGCGATGGATGACAGTTAAGAATTAAACGGAGTTTGACCACGGCTAGCGCAAAAGAGATGAGGAGAAGTGACGGCCAAAGAGGTTCGGAGAGCGTGGATGCGACCGTATGCTGGGATGAACGGTCGAGGTTGCTAGAGTAGTTGCTAACGTCTCGCGGATAGCCGTGAATGGCACGGCGAGACCGATAGCGGGAATGGTTTATTTCAAGAGAAGGCGGAAGCGAAAAAGCGCAGACGCAATTGTTGTAAAGCGACGAGGGGAGAAGTAACGAATAGGAATTGTATAAGATGGCGGAAGGAGGCAAAGCTAGCGTTACTACCATGACGTAGAATTGTGAGGAAAAGACGGATGTTGTATATACCAGCTGGCGCGAAAGTGAGAGGTCTTCGACTGATCACGTTAGCGATCAAGCACGGCGACGACAAAGCATCAAAGCGAGATTTATTTATTAAAGTGAGATAGTCGCCTTACTTCTATAAACTCTAAACGAAGTTAAGATAGAGACATTACGCTGAGAGATCCGAACAACTGCAGTACCAAATTTTGGGTATATGGAAGATTAAGATCGAGAAGTTCAGTGCGTGTTGTTCATGCGACGATAGGGACGAGCGATCGGCCCGATGCATCCTTGAATTTTGAAGAGCGCATGAAGGCGCAGCTGGAGCCGGGCCGACGAGTTGTTTAACGCCATTTTTAAGATCATGCGAATATCTCAAGAATGGAAGCTAAGTTTAATGATTTTTTGTACAAGAACAAATGTGATATCCAGTTGCAACAACTATGTAGTATCAAGTCGTTAAGTCACACTATGAAAGTTTGAAAAAGAGTCGAGATTTATGGTAAGAGGCGGTTCATCTCCGAGAACCAATTTGATTCACGTTGGGCTCACTAAAAAGTCATTCATCTTATTGTGAGGTCATGGAGCAAGATAGAGAGAGAAAGAGAGAGTTACATATGATTTTCATCGACTTTGCAGGCATAATGACAAAGTCCCTGAGATTATACGGAAATGTTCGAGGCTGTATGGTACATGTGGCATACACTGTGGCAATCAAAGATATGTATGATGGAGCCAAGAACAGGTACTGACAAGGACGAGACTCTTGAGCACTTCCTAGCGATGATGGGCCGCACTGCAGATCGCCTCTTAGCTCATTCCTATTTGCCTTCGCGACGGACGGACTAACGCGACAAATCCAAATTCGAGGTATCATGGTGTACGTTATTCGCAGACGACATAGTCTTCGATTACGACTCAGCCGTCAACGCCAAAATTCAGATTCGGGAGATGCATCAAGTCTAAAAGCGTTCAGTTGGTAGACCAAGACAAAATATTCAAGTGCAAATTCAAAGAACGGAGCGAATTCGAGACAAAGCGATCCGAGGCTCGGCACTCGTGTCATTCCAAAAAAAGCTTAAGGTCACAGACAATAGACCCTTCAGGTCCTGGGCTTTTCCCCGAACCCCGCAGATACTGAAGCTTAGCTGCATCGGCCGCTTTTTTTCAAGTACCTAGGATTTATTATCCTAAAATCGAGAGATCACGACGATATTACACATCATATCGGGCAAGGTGGATGAAATAGAGGTTCTATACGGAGTTTCACAGACAAAAGTGCCACCAAAATTTAAAGACAAGTTCTATAAGCGCGGTTAGACCGACTATGTTGTAGGGGGCGGAGTGCTGGCCAGTCAAGACTTCGCACATCCAAAAGACGAAAGTCATAAGACGAGGACGCCGAGACGGATGCTGGGCATACAAGGCGATATAGAATTAGAAATCACGATATCCAGACAAAGGAGTGACCTCGGCGAGGATAAGATGCGAAGCAAGGTCGAGATGGTTCGCACGATAGAGAAGAGACACAGATACCCCAGGCGAGCGCGAGAGGTCACATGGACGTTCTGGAAGCGGCAGAGGCGGAAGCAAGGCGACGGCGAGGTTGATTAGACGATACGGGCGCAGTGCAACTCATCGGAGACACGACCTTAGATAAAGGGTTATCGAGGACACAAATTAAGCGTAGTAGTAGTCCAACAGAATCCTACTTACGCTACAAACCCAGAATCGTAGTGTTATTATTATAGGTTCGCTTAGCCTATCATACTAGTAGGCACAATATTGTTTTATAGTCCATCGTCGCTTGATTTACGTTGTTATGCGGTATTTTGTTTGTCTTATTTACGTATTAGTTATTGTTTTTTCGTAAGTCGATATCATGGCTTAGTCATTTTGTTTGTCTTACTTCGTCAGGCTTTGTCTCGAGTCCGGCGGTCTCGAAAAACACGCTTCACCTACCAAGCGTAGAGGAGGTTCAAGACACTCTACCTCCTCGCACTCCACATCGGGATTTCACCGGGTATGTTGTTGTTGTTTATAAAGCGGCACCCGGCACAAAGATCCCACGCTAGCAGGTCGTGAAAGAGACGCACCCTATGGCTATAATGTAGACGCCACCCTAACGCAAGCACATCGGTTGTTTTCACAAATTGCACCTACAACCTATAGGTCACACGATCCAAAAAGACTAACTTCACTTTCTTTTTTCTTTTTATCTTTCATTTGTAAAGACGATCCTTTGTTAACACTTAATGTTGTCTTCTTTAGAAATCAATTTCGCTTATAACTAAACAAAAACATTTGAAATTCTCTCTCACTGTGGTCAAAAGTCAAATAACTTGATCTGGAAAGTACAACGAGGGACAATTTCACTTATTTAACGAATTTTCGTGCTAAATTTTGTATGAAAATTTCTCCGTCACACGACTAACTTTGTATCCATGTCAGCATTTAATAAACATTCAGCACCTGAAACTAATATTAACACGCCAAAAGCTGAAAAGTTTACATCCTATGATACTTATAATATTGCATACTTGTTATGTCAATTATATGAATTTTTGCACTATTTAAGTACATTGTTTACTCATTAACTTTAGTCAAATTATTAATTAGTATATGTTACTTAAAGAGATAATATATGTTAATTAAGAATAATCTTATATAATAATTTTATAACTTGAGATGAATTGACACACAAATTAATTCGTATTTGAATTAATTTATACTTAAAAGTATTGCAATCATAAGCTCAATATTTCTAGGCTATCAGAGTTAAGGATATTTCAGTCGGTTTTCAGAATAAAATGCTTATCAGCATAATTTTTCAAACACATCAACTGTTTATTTTAAGTTTCAGCACTTCTATCCAAACATGTAACTATTTATTCATAAATAAAATTTAACTGCAGCACTTTTAAGTATTTTTCAGCACTTGGTGCTTAGAAGCTACTTAATTTCAGTTAATACAAACAGGTTCATAGCCCAATAAAGAAAAGGAGATATGATTATGTTTTTGAGATTGGTAACAGAAAAGGAGATATGATTATGTAAACACTATTCTTGTCATTTTCCATTGAGATAATTTAAGCACCATTAGTATTAGCCTAAGGGTGAGAGCCAGTTTTGTTAAATGACTGCTCTCATGTTATGGACCATATTGCAACTTCAAATGAAATCGTCAAGCCAGTTCAGCAAGATTTCTTTGTTTTTTAGCTTTAAATTAGGTATTTTTGGGTAAGCTGCTACAATGATTACTTCAGAGTATAGATTTATATCTACTTCACCATATATATTCCCATTTGTCTAGAGGGATATGGTTTGCTTCTCCTTATATGTTTCCAAATCATAACAAAGGCATTAGATAAGCATCCTTCAATCATATCACAAACGGAAAATAAAAAGTGAATCTAAATTTAGAATGCATTTTGTATGGAGGAAAACATTTTTCCAAGGAAACTATTTCACGACAAAAATGTTTTACCTAGGGAAAACTGTTTCTGAGTATTTTCCAATAGTTGGTTAGTTATTATCTAGAATAACAACAACTATTACTACTACTACCCTCAATCTAAAGCAAGTTGTTGTAGGTAATTAGGTTAATTTTTAAAATATTGGTTCCATCAGTCAGTTCAGTCAACAAGCAAAGCTTATTTCACCGGGCCAGAGTATTTTAGCTGGGATTCAAACCTGTTATCTTCAAGTTTTACTCAACAAGTAGGCCATCCCATAGGACTAAGGTTGAAAATTGGTTGAAAGGAGTGATAAGGTTATCAAACAGACCAAAACAATTGAGAATATGTAAGATATATATATATATATAATATGGCACCTGTAGGGAATATATCACGACCTCGCCCATCTACGTCAAAAAACAGGGGACAATCGCCCTCCAAGCCATAAACGAGTACCCGATTTGGGTATTTCGAAACAGCTAACTCTGCCTGCATCTTCCCAGGATAAATTATTCCATAAAATAAAATAAGTGATACTTTATTCAATGCAATTCAATCAAAAATAAAACCAGTAAAAAAAAGGAAAATTTAATGAAGCAATAATGTAGCGATAAAAGAATTGAAGAAAGGGGTACCTTGGGAGGAAGTAAAAGGTCGAGAAGGGAATCAGAGGCATTAGAGAAACGGTCTCTGATAGTGCGGCGGAGCTTCTTCCGGTCGGCGCCAGAAAGTCGCTGGTGGGACTTGGCGTCCACTGTCTTCTTAAACATTTTTCTCCCACTAATACTAATACTCTTCTTTCTTCTCCGCAAAAAAGAGGCAGAACAGACAAGGGAAGATGGCGGAAGAGAGATAGGAAGGAGGAGGAGTTTGCTTTTACTCGGCGCTGCTTCCTTTACCACCTGCTCTTTGCCCTTTGCTTACATTAGTACCCCTGCGGTATAGCTGCTTCCTTTACCACCTGCTCTCTTTGCCCTATTGCCACACTAGTACCCCTGCGCGGTATAATTTTGCATAAAAGTACTTTATGATACGGTTAATACAGCATATCAAACGTGTCTAAATGTTAGAAAAAAACATAAAAAATAAATATTATGTCATTTGCTTAGAAAATGATTGTATTGAACGAAGACAAAACAAATACTCCTATTGTTAAAAAAACTCATTATTTCAGAAATTAGTTCTTACGCATAAATAACATGTGTATAGTTTTCTAATCTCATTTAGATTATAATAAAAATGTTGATTTACCATTATACCAAATTACCTATAAAATTAATACCCTTTAAGCAAATTTAATATAATTGGTTAGGTTAATTAATTCAATTAAAATAGAAAACAAATACAATGTACCAAACTTGTATAATTTCTCTCAGATCTTATTTATGCTGTAAAACTACAAATATGAAACATAAAATCAGTTGCTGTCGCTTCAGATTGAAATTATACTATGCTGTCAATTGAACTTTGAAATTGCATTTCTTCTTTTCACGTTGAAACTAAACATGATTTGTTTGTTCCACAATCAATAGCAAAAGGAATGGCACCTTTTTAAGGCTAGGTCTATATTTATTCCCTATTAGTTGTGTAAAAATATGTTGAAAATGCAGATATCATATTTATCTTCTATTACTAATTTACTTCTTTTTGTTGGTCTTGATTGTCATATACATCTTTAAGTGAGGGAAAATTTGAGTTGGCTATAGTAAATAAGGGTTCTTCATTTTTGTTGAAGTTCGTCTATATCATTGAGGCCTATTATGGATGAATAACTAATAGAATATTACAAGAATACTATTGTATCATTATATATTTTTTATATTATGAATTTATATTTCGATTGTAATTTGGGAGATTAGTTACCTAGTTTGTAGTCATGTAAATAATTATATAACACTATATATGTTGCATTACACAATAATCAATGAAAAGCAGAAACATATTCTTTATGATATCGCTAATAAATCTTAAAAATCCCTACCCTACCGTTTCAATACCTCACCTTCACAGCCGACTCTCCTCCTCTCTTTTCTTGAATTTCACGCAACCTCCTCTTCCCTAAAATTATCAACGGTTGAACAACTCAAATGGCATCATGCTCATTGGTAACAACATCAAGAACTTCATTCACGTTACTCGAGATGAAAAAGTTCAAGATTCCTCCGCGAAATTATTTAAAATTTATTATCGCTGTATAAAGTCATCAATCACATCATCCCTCATAAATTCAAGCCCACTATCGAGCCTCTGGCGACAAGGACGGTTCCGACGGCGAAATTTGGTCACGCCAGACGCAATGTTTCTACAACGAATCTCACCAACACCCATCTTCCCGACACCACCGCTGCCTCGACTCCGCCTCTCACTTCCTGGCCCTATTCCCGATGGTGAAATGGTAACTTCTTTTGTCACGACCGACTTCAAGCTCATGATCGTGCCCTACCTGCACCCTTACACGTATACATCGAGAAAATCAATGAATATACATAACCACATAACGGTAATAATAGAAATAAACAATGCACTAGCCGATAAGTGCTACCTTCCGGACATATATATACAATTAGATATTCAAAAGCGCTACATCTCATCTTAACAAATCGACTCATAAGATACGCATCATGCACTCCTAAGAGTTCGACATAATAATCGTGATTTTCGACAGGCCCCGCCATACTTCGAACGTACATAAATCTACAACATCGTGAAATCACTCAAAAGACAAGCCTCCGGCGAAATTGAGCTTCGACAATCGATCAGCCGATCCTAAGAGCGAGGATCCGCGACTCGCTACTTCCCTACCGCAGATTTAACGCAACTTCGAGAAGGCGGTCAAGATAACAGATTGCATCTAAGTATGTAAAATCTAAAGTACCAAATGAAATCATATAGTCTAAAAATAAAGCCGGAGATACATGATGATAACTAAAAATAATAAAGACACTCGTGGTTCTACTAATAAATGGAGTAAACAAGAGTACACTTTTATCGCTTAAAAATAGTGAGGCTTATGATTAAATTAGGTCACCCGCCCGTAGATTATTAGCAATCCTACTCGGGACTATTTCACCTCAAGATAGTCCCGTGGACCTATTAATGAGCAATTTGTCTGCATGACTATTTCACCCGTGACGGGTCTGCGTGGGACCCACAACGGAGTGCCAACGCCAAGACTCGTGACGCGGCAGTAGCAAATCCACTAAATACTGAGCAATTCTGGGGTTTACTTCACGCAAAATTTATATAACACTAAAGACTTAAGGCTACCATAAATATCATAACATAAGCACAACCTGGCTATCGTGGAATATCATAAGCAAGTTAAGAAATCTCTTAACTTCTCATTAGACTTTAATTAGTACGCATCATTTTATTTAACTTAAGGTACTAACATGTCATGAAAAATCCGAATTTAACTCAAAGTACTATGTGATCTTTATCCTTTAAAAATGACTCTTTTTCAGATAAAACTCCCAAGATACTAACATTGTAGTATCAAGGCTTGTCTACTTTGCAAAACAAAGTCACTACACCTTTAGAAATACATTTTTAGGCTTCTAAACCAAGTGACCTTTACCTTTCAAACTTTAAGC
>CM056719.1:33222720-33329943 GCA_029844215.1 Przewalskia tangutica | reverse complement strand
GAGTCGAGCTAAAACTTTGCTAAGGATCGACATTAAACTCTGATAATTACGGGCTTATCGAGGTAACTATCTTGTCCCCTTTGTAATTGGATATTACATGTTGTAGGAATATATAGTTAAAGTATACTATATATATTATCAACATAGCTTGTGGCAATGTCTCGACTTAAGCTCGAAGAATCGAATCGTAATTACATAGGATCAGACATTACGCAGACTGTAGTAGTACGAGTAGAATTGTACCAAGTAGGTTAGATGTATAACCCCTCTCGGTTGGCTCGGTAGCAGCCCTGCTTCGGCGAGGAGGTTTACGCTGCTGGGGAGGTCGCCAATTTTCAGAGAATGTTCTACGATGAGATCTAAATGTTAATAAGCGCCTGCGGCCTTATAGGTCGATGTATCACGTGGCGCGATCTACGTGGCGGCGGGTAGCCGACGCTTGGAAGTACTGAGCGCTTTGCTACGAGTCGACACTGCCGCGAGGTATGCGAACCTCTTCCTATCTCTTCTAGCATGATATGTGTGAACTATGTAAGACGGCAGACGCATAGTGCTAAATGTGTTTGAGTGGTTTAAAACATAAAGTGTTATAACGGCTTTATGGGAAGTTGGTTATAACGACTTTATGTTAGTAAGAAAATACACGTGGTTTTTAAAAGGTAAATCGATTTGAACTATAATCGCTTGTTATATGATAAGAAAGAATCTTGAAGTATTTCAAAAGATTTTGAATCATTTTGAAAGCGAGAAGTAATACTTGGTGTTTGAAAACTTAAGAGTTATACTAGCTTATGCCGGAAGTTAGGTATAACGGCTTAAGAATGCTTTCATCGATTTCGAAATCGTAATGTATCGACAAACCATCTGCAGCGTTGATAAAAGGAAATGTTTTGAATAATTAAGTATTATTAAAACCAAGAGAAACTTCCATCCGCATAGAAGCTAAGATGAGACAAAATGATATTTCCTAGATCATGGTCCACTAGAATAAGATTGTTATAAACAAGAATATCCTACTCACATATAAGGCTTATGTTTCGATTGTTTAAAAGAGAATTATATTCTTAAATGAATAAGACTATGAACTACTTAAACCTTTCTAAAATAAGAAACGTGAACATTTGAAATTAGGCAAACTTGTACGCTTGGAAAATAATGTTGTTACTTGATTTACAAAGGTAAGAGTTTTGGTTTTCTTAAAGGACAACACTCTATTTTATACTACGTATCAAGTGACTTATGTGAAAGAAACAGATCTTTTTTTAGATTTTAACGTGTGAAGTACTTGGGGATAGATAATTCAACTTGTTAGCAGAAAGTACCTTGTGTGAATAACTTGATTGTATTGGTTTGTGATAGCCTTGTAATACTTTCTCGTTGCTTTGATAAGTAAACGTGTTAGGACGCTACTTGTTAGTATCTCGTGACGTTTGTGTAAGGGGGTTTCTCGATTGTGCTTATTAACTATCGGGTTATGATAGTATTGTGGCATTCATCTCGAGATGATTCCGGTTGCTCGCTCCGACGCGGGGTAGACTCAGCGTCCGGGACCATGATTCGAGAATACCTCACGCTGGTCCCGGGGCCTACGCGAGCTACGAGAGTTCCGTGTTAGCGTGCGCCCTTTACGGGCACGCGTCTCGGGCTACGCGACTGGAAAGTCCGTGACGACGCCGGGAGTAGCTACCGATGCGGGAATACCACGCGCGGCCGACGAGATTGGCCTACGCGAGTCAGCGGAAGTTCCAGACTAGACGCGACATTAGATATCGCGCGTGGCCGCCTTTGATCATGTGACGGCCTAGACAAATCTTATGATACGCTTTATGACCTTGTTGGTACTGGTGGTGTTAGTAGTCGGCCATGCCTTCGTGATTTACTCTGCCCGCTTTATTAGGACACAGTGGACTCGTGTTCATATGTATTCCTCGTGCTTGTATATCATAAATCACGGCAGCTGGCGAAGGTATTCCACGCACGATTGATGCGGGGCGTGAGACCCATTGTTAAATCGAGTGATGACTTGAGGCGCGAGTCCCCGACTTGACACGATCGCTATTTATGGTGAATCAGTAGTTCGTTATCATACATGTCTCCCCGCTTGTATAGACTACTATGATTTCATTTACGTGATTTATTTTTAGTTTCACATACCGCACTGCAGATCGACCTCCTTCGGGCCGCTCACGCCGCAGTCGAGGTACATCGCCGCCGATCCTAGCTCGTGGTCACTCAATCGCTTGGGAAGCTCCGCTTCCCGGCGCTTATCAGCCGTATAGTCCGCGTCAGAGTAAGTGTTTACATTCGTGGTTCAAGGGCCCCGCCCCGCCATCGTGGTCGTATCATTCTAGAGGTCCTGTAGTAATCGCGCGCGTGGTTGGTAAAAAGGATTGTCGCTCATTTGTAAAAGAGTTGATGGTTATATATATGCCGAAAGGCAAGTTTTCACGCATTATTGTTTTATATTTCGTTATCTCATGTTGTTGTTTTATGTTCCCGACATTCGATGTTGTGTCACTAGGGTGCCCGGTAGGCACCACCACGCCCAGCCGGTCGTGACAAAAGTGGTATCAGAGCGCTTAATCCTGGAAAGTTGTCTATAGACCGTATCCAAGAGTAGTCTTGATTATCGGTGTTGCCAAGCACTACACCAATAATCGTGAGGCTATAGGATATTTAGGATTGGTTTCTATTCTTCTCACTCGAGATCGTGCCTTAGTCGTGTTGTAAGTCGACCCTCACGTAAATTATTTCTTATCGCTATGCCTCCGCGTAGGGCAACCCGCCTGTGAGGCGCGGCGGCCTTAAGGAGCCGCGAGCAGAGTTCAGAGGCGGCGAGGCACAGCCAAATCATTACCTAGTGGTAGTGCTTCATTCGGGATTTCGCGACGCCACTAGCCCCAAGAGTTTAAGCACGGCGACGGCCTCATCGCGCCATGATATGTGAACCTTCGCCCACGACCGAACCGAGAATATAGATCAGCAAGAGACAACCTTGTTACTAGCTACGGATTTGGCTACCAGAGAGTATACCGATGTATCGCGAGTCTTGATGACTACCTAAGAGAAGGCGTTGCGCAAGAGTAATCCTTCGCTAGGCCTTCGAGCATGGCCTCGCACGGCCTTGCGCGCAGCAGCCGAGAAACGTAGAGATCGACGTTAACCAAGGACAGGTAAGAGGCCAGAGCAGCAGGTCCTTCGGTAACTTTCGCGAGTATACCTTAAGTGCTATGTTCGATAGCAAGTGTTAGTTGTGATTAGAAATCATGGTGGGTTAACCGAGTAAGATTTCGATGATAGAGAAAGCATGAGCCTTAGAGCTTTATACGCAAAGACCTTAGAGGTAAGCGCCATCTCGAGAAAGGTGAAGTGTTATGTTTGACCTTATAGGAGTGCATAGTGCACGCGAGCTATGTTCGTGGGATAAGTCCCCGAGTAGCGTGATTTGAAAGAAGGTAGTCGAGCCAGAAGACCGCTAGGTTTTCGTAATATGATTTGTGAAATTATTCTTCTGGGAGCTAGTGTTTTGCGCAACGCCGGTGGGTTGAGGCCATGTTGCGGGTCAACCCGCGCACGTGGTGGGTCGGTTTGTGGTGGTCCCGCCTTGTGGTAGGTCACGAGGTGTTAGGCCCAGTTTAGTTAACCAACAGATGAGTTCGTGGATGCGTCGACTAATGGTCGGCCGATGCGGGCACCATCGTGTTCTTCGGTCGTGACCGCTTTACTACCGTGGTGGGTTATCGTAAAGGTTGTAAGGTTGCACGGTGCCTACCTTCACCTTATGACGCATAAATGAGCCTGTGGTACGCTGTTTTTGTTTCGAAGTTTTGCCGTACATGTGTTAAGAACTCGTAAGTCTCGACCGCATTCGCCGCCGTTGTTCGATTTCGCGGATAGTTGCGGGATTGTTGTCTCCTCGTGGAGGTAGTGTTTAAGCTACCATTTCGTTGTTCTGATGTCGCTTTGAAGCCTTGCAGGGCGATGTAGGTTGCCACCGATTGGTTCGATGTTGGCAAGGTTCGCTTAGTTGGTTCAGCTTGTTCCAGCAGATCGTGGATAGTGCGAAACTTGTCTAGAAGAAGTTCGCACTGCAGAAATCGCATGGATAATCGGCGACGACGCTAGAGTTCGTGCCGATTCGGTCTTCTGAAAGTACCACCCGTTAGGGTGTGACGAGTTTTGGAAACAAAGGAACTTAGCCTGAGTTACTGGGGCCCTTTTAGTTCATGTGAAGAATAGGCCAGTTGCCTATATGTTAGCTTTCAGTCCGACTTAGAGGCAAGATTCGGCCTTTCGATTGTTATGATCGGAAAGCATCGAGATCCATCCGCAGTGTTCCCGCTTAACGATGACCACGTTAGAGATAGTAACCCAGTTTTGGAAACCGAAGCCGACGTAACGTGGTAAGAGTTCGAGTGTACGATCCTCCGGATCGCAGTTGACCTGGCACCATTTGTTGGGTCGTCGGAGTGCTCGCGACAAAGTGACAAAAGTGGTATCGCGACTAAGGAAGTATATTTTGACCCCGGAAGAGGTATTTGTGGTGATATAGAGGTGTTTTCCTCGTAGACTTGGATATAAGTATGTTGCGCAGTATTTACTGTGGCAGTACGGCGATTGTTTCGTAAGTATAGTAGTGAAGACTATATCACGCACGCTTGTTTTGAGATTTAGAAGGAACATTCGACGAATGTTTCTAAGGAGGGAAGAATGTTATACCCCGTAGTCCCGTGGTATGATGCGAGGACGCACGTGCATACGATGCAAAAGATTGGAAAGGAAGAAAGAGGCGATTTTTCCACTAAAAGTTTCCGCTTTTGTGAAGGAAAAGGTTCGTTAACGGGAATTGATTCCCGATTTGGTATTCTGACTTCCCGGAATATTAGAGAATTATGGAATTTTATTTCGAAATGGTCACGCTGGCCCACTGAGAAATTTACTGCTTTTGGGGCCCACTTTGTTTTCGAGATTTTGGCCATTATGGATATTTTCTAAGATGTTTTATTTTGGGTTAATAGAGGGTGACACGTGTCACCCCGCCAGTGGCTCGGGCCGAATGGCATTTGTGCACAACACCCTGCTAGAGTCGTTCGACTAAACGCTTTACATAACTTCGCGGGCGGAAAATTCCGCTATGTCTTTTCTCATTTTTATGGATTTTTCCGAGAGACGAACATTTTGACCAACGAGAGGGCGCACTGCACCCTCTCATCAGTGGGCAAGGGGCAGATTGGACGAAATGGGGACGTCAAGTGGTAGATATTTTGGTAGATATTTCACAGGGTTTTGGAGTAGGGACTAGGGGCACTTGGGCATATCTCGCCCTACACTTGTGTAGCACTTGGCTCAATCTTGGCCATTGGTTGGCCTTGGCTTCAGGCTATAAATACCCTCTCCCTTTGATGAATTCTTCATCCATTCCTAAATGTTTCTAAGTGTAAAATCCTCTCCTCCTTGTTGAGTTCGCCATGGCCTCCCTTGTGGTCGAGAGCACCCCCTCTGGGGTGCTAGCCGAGAGTAGTGCCCTCCTAGAGTTGCTAGCCGTGGGCACCCCAAGCCTAGGTTGTTTTCAGATAATACCCTTGTTGTGGTATAGAAATACTCTCCTAGTATTGTTATAATGTCCAAATACCTTGGCCCAAATACCTTGTAGTATTCCCAAGGTTACACTTATACAAAAGCCTAAAATACTATTATACTTCCCACCACAAAACCGAAACCCTAGGAAAATCTCCATAGTCCGCTGAGTATTGTGTAGTTGGTTAGAACTTCTAAGCGGTGGTTTAGAGCGGTCGAGCGCTCGGAGTCGAGCTAAAACTTTGCTAAGGATCGACATTAAACTCTGATAATTACGGGCTTATCGAGGTAACTATCTTGTCCCCTTTGTAATCGATATTACATGTTGTAGGAATATATAGTTAAAGTATACTATATATATATTAATCAACATAGCTGTGGCAATGTCCTCGACTTAAGCTCGAAGAATCGAATCGTAATTACATAGATCAGACATGAGACTGTAGTAGTACCGTGGAGTAGAATTGTACCAAGTAGGGTTAGATGTATAACCCCGGTTGGCTTCGTAGCCGCCTGCTTGAGGAGGAGGTTTACGCTGCGGGGAGGCGCCGAATTTTTCGGAGAATGTTCTACGATGAGATCTAAATGTTAATAAGCGCCGTGGCCTTATAGGTTGACGCATCACGTGTGGCGCGATCTACGGGCTTAAGGGGTAGCCGACGCTGGAAGTACTTGAGCGCTTTTGCTATGAGTCGATACATCGTCGCGAGGTATGTGAACCTCTTCCTATCTCTTCTAGCATGATATGTGTGAACTATGTAGCAGAGAGACGCATACGTGCTAAATGTGTTTGAGTGGTTTAAAACATAAAGTGTTATAACGGCTTTATGGGAAGTTGGTTATAATAAATTTTATGTTAGTAAGAAAATACATGTGGTTTTTAAAAGGTAATCGATTTGAACTATAATCGCTTGTTATATGATAAGAAAGAACTTGAAGTATTTCAAAAGATTTTTGAATCATTTTGAAAGGAGAAGTAATACTGTGTTTGAAAACTTAAGAGTTATACTAGCTTTATGGGAAGTTAGGTATAACGCTTAAGAATGCTTATCGATTTCGAAATCGAACGTGTATCGACAAACCATCGCAGCGTTGATAAAAGGAAATGTTTTGAATAATTAAGTATTATTAAAACCAAGAGAAACTTCCATCCGCATGTAAGCCAAGACGAGACAAAATGATATTTCCTAGATCATGGTCATTGTAATAAGATTGTTATAAACAAGAATATCCTACTCACATATAAGGCTTATGTTTCTCGATTGTTTAAAAGAGAATTATATTCTTAAATGAATAAGACTATGAACTACTAAACCTTTCTAAAATAAGAAACGTGAACATTTGAAATTAGGCAAACTTGTACGCTTGGAAAATAATGTTGTTACTTGATTTTACAAAGGTAAGAGTTTTGGTTTTCTTAAAAGGACGCTCACTCTATTTTATACTACGTATCAGGTGACTTATGTGAAAGAAATGATCTTTTTTTAGATTTTAACGTGTGAAGTACTTTGGGGATAGATAATCGAACTTGTTAAGAAAGTACCTCGTGTGAATAACTTGATTGTATTGGTTTGTGATAGCCTTGTAATACTTTCTTGTTGCTTTGATAAGTAAACGTGTTAGGATGCTACGGTGTTAGTATCTTGTGATGTTTGTGTGCGGGTTTCGATTGTGCTTATTAACTATCACCGTTATGATAGTATTGTGGCATTCATCTCGAGACGATTCCGGTTAAGTCGCCCGACGCGGTAGACTCAGCGGTCCGGGACCATGATTCGAGAATACCTCACGCTGGTCCCGGGGCCTATGCGAGCTACGAGTTCCGTGTTAGCGTGCGCCCTTACGGGCACGCGGTCCTCAGGGCTACGCGGACCGAAAGTCCGTGACGACGCCGGAGTAGCTACCTCGACGCGGAATACCTACGCGGCCGACGAGATTGGCCTACGCGAGTCGCGGAAGTTCCAGACTAGACGCGCATATTAGATACATCGCGCAAGTGGCCGCCTTTGATCATGGACGGTTCAGACAAATCTTATGATACGCTTTATGACCTTGTTGCATCGCTGGCGCAGTAGCTCGCTATGCCTTCAGATTACCTCGCATGCTTTATTAGACAGTGGGACCCGTGTTCATATGTATTCCTTGGTGCCAGATATCATAACCGCCGCGGCTGATGGAAGGTATTCCACGCGCACGATTGATGCGGGGCGTGAGACCCATTGTTAAATCGAGTGATGACTGAGCGCGAGTCCTCGACTTGATATGATCGCTATTTATGGTGAATCAGAGTTCGTTATCATACATGTCTCCCCGCTTGTATAGACTACTATGATTTCATTTACTGATTTATTTTTAGTTTCACATACTGCACTGCAGATCGACTCCTCGGGCCGCGTCATGCCGCCGCAGTCGAGGTACATCGCCGCCGATCCTAGCTCGTGGTCAGCTCGTTGGGAAGCCCGCTCCCGAGGCTTATCACGTATAGTCCCCGTCAGAGTAAGTGTTTACATTCGTGGTCAAGGGCCCCGTCCCGCCATCGCGGTCGATCATTCTAGAGGTCCAGAGTACCGCCAGCGGGGTTGGTAAAAAGGATTGTCGCTCATTTGTAAAAGAGTTGATGGTTATATATACGCCGAAAGGCAAGTTTTCACAGATTATTGTTTTATATTTCGTTATCTCACGTTGTTGTTTTATGTTCACCGACACTGACTCAGGTCACTGTGTGCCCGGTAAGGCACTACCACGGCCCGCTGGTCGCGTGACAAGATACTTCAACTATATAATCTAACAACATGTAATTTCCAATTACAATAGAGGGCAAGATAATTACCTCGATAAGCCCATAATTATCCGAGTTTAAATGTCGATCCCGAGCAAGGTTTAGCTCCTACTGGGCCCGCTCCGCCTCCAAACAACCCTTAGAAGTTCTAACCAACTTCTACTTATAACTTCAACTACGGGTGAAGATTTACTTAGGGTTCGATTTTTGTGACTGACGGGAAGTATAATAGTATAACTGGGCTTTGTAAAGGTATAACCTTAGAATACTACAAGGTATACGGCTAAGGTAATTTTGGGCATTATAACAATACTTTTGAGAGTATTTCTAACAAGAGGGGGGTATTATACTTAAAAACAACTAGCAGTGGGTACCCCACTTAGCACTCAAGGAGTGGTGTATACCTCGCCTACCCCCACTAGTGGGGAACTCGCCAAGTGAGGGGATGGTGTTGACGAGAACACTACTAAGAGAAGGGAGGATTTTAACACTTAGAAATATTTTAGGAATGGATGAAGAAGTCATCAAAGAGTGGGTATTTATAAGACAAGCCAAAGCCAACCAACGGCCAAGATCTAGCCAAGTGCATAGCAAGTGTAGGGCCAAGATTCACCCACGTGTCCTTAACCAACTAACACACAAAATATCCTACCAACTCCCCTCATCAAATCGCCCAAGGTCCGCCTCACGCCCGCTAATGGAGGGTGCTGCTGGCGCTCTCGCTGGTCCAAAATGTTTCGCCTCTAAAAATCCGCAAAAATTAAAAATGACATAGCCGGAATTTTCCCTACGTAAAGTCGTGGAAAATGTTTTGTCGAAAACGACTCTAATCGTGTTGTGAACAAATAAATTTCGCCAAGCCTAATTCTCAAGTTCAAATTTTCTACGACGCCCCACGCATATACTGAAATACGGTATAACATTCTCCTCCTTAGAAACATTCGCCCGAATGTTCCTTCTAAGTCTCAAACAAACATGCGCCAAGATAGTCTTTACTACTATACTTACGAGAACAACCGCCACACCGCCACGTAAAAACACCGCGCAAATACTCACATCTAAGCCCACGAGAAACACCTCTAACATCACCAAAGTAACGATCACAACTACGCTTGCCATACATGCTCGCTTCTCCCTTACTCGCCGTGATACCACTTTTGTCACTTTGCCGCGAGGTTCTAGTGTCACCCGCGACCCAACAATGGTACCGGCCGCATGCGATCCCCGAGGTCGTCGTGACACTAACTCTACCACATTTCGACATCGCTCAGCTTCAAAACTCGGGTTACTATCTCTAACGTGGTCATCATTAACCGAACACTCAATGGATCTCCGATACTTTCCGATCATAACAATACGAAAGACCGGACGCATCGCTTCCTAAGCCTGACGACAAATGCTTAACATATAGGCAACCGCCTATTCTTCACATGAACTCGTGCGGCCCAAAGTAACTCGCTAAGTTCCTCTGCTTTTCCAAAACTCGCCACACCCAAACCGGTGGTACCTTCACGAAGACCGACCGCCAACTCAACTCTAAGCGCCGCCGATTATCCGCACGATTTCTCCGAGCTGCCGTAACCTCTTCTAGACAAGCTTTACTCTATCCACAATCACCGGAATGCTCAACCAATTATTTGAATCTTGCCAACATCGAACCAATCGACCGACGACTTACACATCCGCCCCTACAAGGCTTTATAAGGCGACATCCTGTTATACCCCGTAGTTCCTGGGTATGTATGCGAGGGCGTACGTACGAGAATACGACAGAAAGATTGGAAAGGAAGAAAGAGGTAATTTTTCCACGGAAAAGTTTCCGGTTTTTGTGAAGGAAAAAGGTTCGTTAATGGGAATTGGATTCCCAGATTTGGTATTCTGACTTCGAATATTAGAAAATATGGAATTTTATTTTCGGAAATGGTCACGTGGGCCCACGGAGAAATTTACGGTTTGTGGGCCCACTTTGTTTTCTAGATTTTGGCCATTGTGGATATTTTCTAAGATGTTTTATTTGTCCATTAGAGGGTGACACGTGTCACCCCGCCAGTGGCTCGCCGAATGGCATTTGTGCACAACACCCTGCTGAGTCGTTTTCGACTAAACGCTTTACATAACTTGCAGAGGAAAATTCGGCTATGTCTTTTTCTTATTTTTATGGATTTTTCCGAGAGACTAACATTTTGGACCAACGAGAGGCTGCACTTGGCACCTCTCATCAGCGGGCAAAGTGGGCGACTTGGACGATTTGGGGGTGCCAAGTGGTAGATATTTTTGGTAGATATTTGTGAGGGTTTTGGGGAGTAGGGACCAGGCA
The DNA here is from genome assembly GCA_029844215.1 of Przewalskia tangutica. Lineage (NCBI taxonomy): Eukaryota > Viridiplantae > Streptophyta > Magnoliopsida > Solanales > Solanaceae > Przewalskia > Przewalskia tangutica. Next base: position 33,319,270 of record CM056719.1, on the reverse strand, counting down.
CTTGGGCATATCTTGGCCCTACACTTGTGTAGCACTTGGCTAGATCTTGGCCATTGGTTGGCCTTGGCTTGTAGTATAAATACCTCCCTTTGATGAACTTCTTCATCCATAAATTTGCCTAAGTCTCAAAGCTCTCCTTCTCCTCCCCTTGGTTGAAGTTCGCCAAGGGCCTCCCTCAGGCCGAGAGCACCCTCAGGGTGCTAGCCGAGAGTGTACCCCCTAGCCTAGTTGTTTTCGTGATGATACCCCCTGTGGTGTAGAAATACTCTAAAGTATTGTTATAATGCCCAAATTACCTTAGCCGTGATACCTTGTTGTATTCTAAGGTTATACCTATACTAAAGCCCAGATATACTATTATACTTCCCACTACAAAACCGAAACCCTAGGAAAATCTCCATAGTCCGTGGAGTATTGTGTGGTTGGTTAGAACTTCTGGGGTGGTTTAGAGCGGGTTGAGCGCCGGAGTCGAGCTAAACGATTGCCCGTGATCGACTTTATACTTGGATAATTATGGGCTTATCGAGGTAAATATCTTGTCCTCTATTGTAATTGGAAATTACATGTTAGAATATATAGTTGAAGTATACTATATATAGAATCGAACGTGGTTAGTTGGCAATGTCTTTTGACTTAAGCTCAAGAATCGAATCGAATCAGACATACAGAGACTTGCAGGTAGTAGTAATCGTGGAGTAGAATTGTACCCGCTCGGTTAGATATATAACCCCCGTTGGCTTGGTAGCCGCCCCGTTAGAGAGGAGATTTACGCTGTGCGGGGAGGTGCGCCAATTTTCTGTAGAATGTTCCGCGATAAGGTCTAAATGTTAATGTCACTTGTGGCCTTATAGGTCAAGTACCACGTGGCGCGCGCTCTACTTGGCTTAAGGAGTAGCCATACTGGGAGTACTTGAGCGCTTTGCTATTAGTCGATACTGCCGCGAGGTATGTGAACCTCTTCCTATCTCTTCTAGCATGATATGTGTGAACTATGTAGTACCAGACGCATACGTACTAAATGTATTTGATTGGTGTAAACATAAAGTGTTATAACCGCTTTATGGGAAGTTGGTTATAACGGCTTTATGTTGGTAAGAAAATACATGTGGTTTTTAAAAGGTAAATCGATTTGAACTATAACCGCTTGTTATGTGTTAATAAAGAATCGAAGTATTTCAAAAGAGTTTTGAATCATTTTGAGAGAAGAAGTAATACTGATTTGTTTTGAAAACTTAAGAGTTATACTAGCTATAGGGGAAGTTAGGTATAACGCCTTAAGAATGTTTTACTGATTTTGGAAAACAGAATGTGTATCGACAAACCACCGCAAATGTTAATAAAAGGAAATGTTTTGACAGATTAAGTATTATTAAAACCAAGAGAAACTTCCATCCGCATAAGCTAAGATGAGACAAAATGATATTTCCTAGATCATGGTCATTGTAATAAGATTGTTGTAAACAAGAATATCCTACTCACATATAAGACTTATGTGTCTCAGATAGTATAAAAGAGAATTATCTTCTTAAATGAATAAGACTATGAACTACTTAAACCTTTCTAAATAAGAAACATGAACATTTGAAATTAGGCAAACTTGGACGCTTGGAAAATAATGTTGTTACTCGAGTTTTACAAAGAGAAGTGTTTTGATTTACTTCAAAAGATAATCACTATATTTTTATATACTACGTATTGTGTGACTTTTGTGAAAGTAACGATCTTTTAAAGAGTTAATGTATGAAGTACTTTGGGGATAAAACCCAACTTGTTAGCATATAGTAGAAAGTACCTTGTGTGTATAACTTGATTGTGTTGGTTTGTGATAGCCTTGTAATACTTTCGTTGATTTGATAAGTAAACATGCTAGATGCTACGTGTTAGTATTCGTGATGTTTGTGTAAAGGGGTTTTTCCTTTGTTGTGCTTATGTTGTTTAACGATAAGTCGTTATGATAGTATTATACATCACTCGCCTCGAGATGATTCCGGGTTAAGCCTCCGACGCGGGTAGACTCAGCGGTCGATGGACCTATGATTCGAGACTACCTACGCGGGTCCAGTGGCCTATGCGAATCGCGGAGTTCCGTGTTAGGATGCGCCCTTGTGGTCATGCGGTCCTTGTGGCCACGCGACGGGCGAGTCCAGACGCCGGGAGTAGCTACCGATGCGGGTTATACCTCACGCGGCCGACCGATTGGCCTACGCGAGTCATGAAAGTTCCAGGCTAGACGCGCACATTAGATACCGCGCGCAAGTGGTCGCTTTGATCATGTGACGGCCAGACAGATCTTATGATACGCTTCATGACCTTGTTGGTACCGCTGGCGTTAGTAGCCCGCCATGCCTTCGCATTTACCCCGCACGCAGTTATTATGGCACGTGGGACCCGTGTTCATGCGTGTTCTCGTGCTTTTATATCATAAATCGCCGCAGGCGGGAAGGTATTCCACGCATGATTGATGTTGTGGGCGTGAGACCCATTGTTATATTCGAGTGATGACTGAGGCGCGAGTCCCCGACTTGACATCGCTATTATTGTGGAATCGTAGTTTGGTTATCATACATGTCTCTCGCTTTATAGACTATTATGATTTCATTTACGATTTTTAGTTTCACATACTCTGCACGCTGCATCGACCTCCTTCGGGGCCGCTCATGCCGCAGTAAAGGTACACCGCCATTGATCCTCGCCTTAGGGTCACAGTCGTTTGCAAAGCCCGCTGTTCCGAGGCTTATCGCCGTATAGTTCTCGCTGTTGTAGGTGTTTACATTCAGGTATGGCGGGCCCCGCCCGCCATTGTTGTCGATAATTTCAGAGGTCTCAGAGAATCACAAGGGTGGTTTGTAAAAAGGATTAAAACTGCTCATGCTTGGAAAAAGTCGTTATTTATATTTATGCCGAAAGGCAAGTTTTTCTCGATTATTGTTTCATATTTCATAATATGTCTTGTATTGTTTTATGTTCCGACATTACTGATGTTGTATCACCAGGGTGCCCGGGTAAGGCACTACCACGCCCTAATCGGTCGTGACAAAAGTGGTATCGAGCAGCTTAATCCTGAAAGTGTCTACGCACAGTATCCGCAGAGTTTGATTATCGGTGTGTTGTGCACCACACCAATAATCGTGAGGCTATAGGTATTTAGGATTGGTTTCTATTCTTCTCACTCGAGATCGCGCCTTAGAGCCGTGTTGTAAGTCGACCTCCGACGAAATTATTTCCTTATCGCTATGCCTCCGCCGCAGGCAACCCGCCCAGGAGGGCAAGGCGCCGAGGAGCCGCGAGTAGAGTTCGAGGGTTACGTGGGCACAGCCCAATTATCACCTTGATGGTGCTTCATTCGGGATTTCGCGACGCCACTAGCCCCGCAAAGTTTAGCACGGCGGCGGCAGTTCCATCGCGCCATGATATTTGAACCTTCGCCCACGCATCAGAACAGAGAATATGGATCGCAAAGAGGCGACCACATTAGCTATGGATTTGGCTACCAGAGTATACCGATGTATCGCGAGTCTTGATGACTACCTAAGAGAGGTTGTGCAAAGAGTAATTCTTCATTGGAGCATGGCCTCGTACGGGCTTATGTACAGCAGGCCGAAAAACGTAGAGATCGACGGGTTAACCAAGGACAGCAGGAGAGGGCCAGAGCAGCAGGGTCCTTCGGTAACTTTCAAGGTGAGTATACCTTAAGTGCTATGTTCTGATAGCAGTGTGGTAGTGTTATGTTTGATCCTTATCGGAGTGCATAGTGCACGTGAGCTATGTTTGGGATAGGTCCCTAAGTGGTATGAAATGAAAGAGGGTAGTTGAGCTAAGAAGACCGCTAGGTTTTCGTAGCATGTTTAGTAAAATTGTTCCTTCGGGGAGATAGTATTTTTGCGCCACGGCCGGGTTGAGGCCACGTTGCGGGTCAACCCGCCGCATGCTTGGTGGTGGGTCCGGTTGTGGTGATCCCGCCTTGTGGTAGGGTCACGAGGGTGTTAGGCTCGAGTTTAGTTAACTAGCGTACGAGTTCGTGGATGCGTTCGACCAGTGGTCGGTCGATGGGGGCAGCCCATCGTGTTCTTCGGTCGGACCGCTCACTGGCAAAGGTTGATTTATCGTAAAGGTTGTAAGGTCGCACGGTGCCTACCTTCACCTTATGGCGCATGTGGAGCCTGTGTTACGGCTGTTTTTGTTTCGGAAGTTTTACCAGTGGTTAAGGACTCAGCAGTCTCAGACCGCATTCGCCCTGCCGCGCGTGGATTTCTGGGTAGCGCGAGGATTGTTGTCTCGTGGAGGAGCGTTTAAGCTACCATTTCGTTGTTCGGATGTCGCCTACGGCCTTGTAGGCGTATGTAAGTTGCTGGCCGATTGGTTCGATGTTGGCAAGGTTCGCATAGCTTGGTTCAGCTTGTTCCACAGATCGTGGATGTGGAAAAGCTCATCTAGAAGAAGTTCGCACCGAGGAATCGTGCGGATAATCGCGACGACGCCAGAGTTCGTGCCGACGGTCGGTCTTCTGAAAGTACCACGACAGGTGTGACGAGTTGTGGAAATGTATGAACTTAGCCCGAGTTACTTTGGGCCTTTTGAGTTCATGTGAAGAATAGGCCAGTTGCCTATATGTTAGCAATTGCCGTCCGACTTGTGAGGCAAGACGTCCGGTCTTTCAGATTGTTATGTTCGGGAAAGTATCAAGATCCATCCGCACGTTCCCGCTAATGATGCCCACGTAAAGAGATAGTAACCCCGAGTTTTGGAAACTAAAGCAGACGTAAATGTGGCGGTTCGAAACGATACCTTCAAAGTGATCGACGCACTTCGGTACCATTTGTTGGGTCGTCGAGCTAGCTCGCGCAAAGTGACAAAAGAGTATTTGTGGTGATGTTAGAGGTGTTTCCTCGTAGACTTGGATATAAGTATGTTGCGCAGTATTTTCTCGTGGCCGTGCATGGCAGGATTGTTTCGTAAGTATGTATGAAGACTATACCGGCGCACGATGTTTTGAGACTTAGAATGAACATTCGGACGAATGTTTCTGGGGGAAGAATGTTATACCCCGTAGTTCCCGGTATGTATGCGAGGCGCATTTGACGAGAATACGCATGTAAAGATCGGAAAGGAAGAAAGAGGTAATTTTTCCACTAAAAGTTTCCGGTTTTGTGAAGGAAAAAGGTTCGTTAACGGGAATCGATTCCCGCATTTGGTATTCTGACTTCCGAATATTAGAAAATATGGAATTTTATTTTCGAAATGGTCACGCTGGGCCCACGAGAAATTTACTGCTTTGTGGGCCCACTTTGTTTTCGAGATTTTGGCCATTGTGGATATTTTCGAAGATGTTTTATTTGGCTAATACAGAGGGTGACACGGTCACCCCGCCAGTGGCTCGCCGAATGGCATTTGTGCACAACACCCTGCAGAGTCGCCGACTAAACGCTTTACATAACTTCGAGAGGAAAATTCGGCTATGTCTTTTCTTATTTTTATGGATTTTTCCGAGAGACTAACATTTTGGACCAACGAGAGGGCTGCACTTGGCACCCTCTCATCAGCGGGGCAAAGTGGGCACTTGGACGATCTGGGGGTGTCATGGTAGATATTTTTGGTAGATATTTGTGAGGGTTTTAAGGAGTAGGGACTAGGGGCACTTGGGCATATCTTGGCCCTACACTTGTGTAGCACTTGGCTAGATCTCGCCATTGGTCGCCTTGGCTTGTAGTATAAATACCCTCCCTTTGATGAACTTCTTCATCCATAAATTTGCCTAAGTCTCAAAGCTCTCCTTCTCCTCCCTTGTGTTGAGTTCGCCATGGCCTCCCCTCAGGCCGAGAGCACCCTCTGTGGGTGCTAGCCGAGAGTGTACCCCTCTAGCCTAGTTGCTTTGTATGATACCCCCTTTGGGTGTAGAAATACTCTCTAAAGTATTGTTATAATGCCCAAATTACCTTAGCCAGATACCTTGTTGTATTCTAAGGTTATACCTATACTAAAAGCCCAGATATACTATTATACTTCCCACAATACAAAACCGAAACCCTAGGAAAATCTCCATAGCTTGAGTATTGTGTGGTTGGTTAGAACTTCTAAGGGTGGTTTAGAGCTGGGTTGGAGCGCCGAGTCGAGCTAAACGATTGCCCAGATCGACTTTATACTTGGATAATTACGGGCTTATCGAGGTAAATATCTTGTCCTCTATTGTAATTGGAAATTACATGTTGTTAGAATATATAGTTGAAGTATACTATATATAGAATCAACGTGGTTAGTTGGCAATGTCTTTGACTTAAGCTCAAGAATCGAATCGAATCAGACATAAAGAGACTTGTGTAGTAGTATCGTGAGTAGAATTGTACCCATTCGGTTAGATATATAACCCCGGTTGGCTTCGTAGCCGCCCAGTTAGAGGAGGAGATTTACGCCATGCGGGGAGGCCGCCAATTTTCGTGAATGTTCTCGCGATAAGGTCTAAATGTTAATGTCACTTGTGGCCTTATAGGTTGAAGTACTACGTGTGGCGCTCTACTGGCTTAAGGAGTAGCCGGTTGGGAGTACTTGAGCGCTTTTGCTATTAGTCGATACTCGTCGCGAGGTATGTGAACCTCTTCCTATCTCTTCTAGCATGATATGTGTGAACTATGTAAGACGGTAGACGCATACGCACTAAATGTATTTGATTATGTAAACATAAAGTGTTATAACGGCTTTATGGGAAGTTGGTTATAACGGCTTTATGTTGGTAAGAAAATACATGTGGTTTTTAAAAGGTAAATCGATTTGAACTATAATCGCTTGTTATGTGTTAATAAAGAATCGAAGTATTTCAAAAGAGTTTTGAATCATTTTGAGAGAAGAAGTAATACTTGATTTGTTTTGAAAACTTAAGAGTTATACTAGCTTTATGGAAAGTTAGGTATAACGCCTTAAGAATGTTTTACCGATTTTGGAAATCGAATGTATCGACAAACCATCGCAAATGCTAATAAAAGGAAATGTTTTGACAGATTAAGTATTATTAAAACCGTGAGAAACTTCCATCCGCATAGAAGCTAAGATGAGACAAAATGATATTTCCTAGATCATGGTCGTAATAAGATTGTTGTAAACAAGAATATCCTACTCACATATAAGACTTATGTTTCTCGATAGTTTAAAAGAGAATTATATTCTTAAATGAATAAGACTATGAACTACGAAACCTTTCTAAATAAGAAACATGAACATTTGAAATTAGGCAAACTCGACGCTTGGAAAATAATGTTGTTACTGAGTTTTACAAAGAGAAGTGTTTTGATTTACTTCAAAAGATAATCACTATATTTTCATATACTACGTATTGTGTGACTTTGTGAAAGTAACGATCTTTTAAAGAGTTAATGTATGAAGTACTTCGGGGATAAAACCCGAACTTGTTAGCATATAGTAGAAAGGACCTTGTGTGTATAACTTGATTGTGTTGGTTTGTGATAGCCTTGTAATACTTTCTCGTTGATTTGATAAGTAAACATGCTAGGATGCTACGTGTGTTAGTATCTTGTGATGTTTGTGTAAAGGGGTTTTTCCTTTGTTGTGCTTATGTTGTTTAACGATGTCGTTATGATAGTATTATACATCACTCGCCTCGAGATGATTCCGGTTGCCGCCTCCGACGCGGGTAGACTCAGCGGTCGACGGACCTATGATTCGAGACTACCTACGCGGTCCAGTGGGGCGCGAATCGCGGAGTTCCGTGTTAGACGCGCCCTTGTGGTCACGCGCGGTCTCGGCTACGCGGACGGCGAGTCCAGACGCCGCCGGAGTAGCTACCTCGACGCGGGTTATACCTCACGCGGTCGACCGATTGGCCTACGCGGAGTCGCGGAAAGTTCCGTGGCCAGACGCGCACATTAGATACCGCGGGCAAGTGGTCACTTTGATCATACGACGGCCTAGACATCTTATGATACGCTTCATGACCTTGCTGGTACCGCGGGCGTAGTAGTTGGCTATGCCTTCGCACTTACCCCAGACGCAGCATTATGGCACGTGGGACCCGTGTTCATGTGTTCCTTGGTGCTTTTATATCATAAATCGCCGCAGTGAGGAAGGTATTCCACGCATGATTGATGCGGGCGTGAGACCCATTGTTATATTTGAGTGATGACTTGAGGCGTGAGTCCCCGACTGACATGATCGCTATTATTGTGAATCGTAGTTTGGTTATCATACATGTCTCCCGCTTTATAGACTATTATGATTTCATTTACGATTTTTAGTTTCACATACTCTGCACGTTGTAGATCGACTCCTTCGGGCCGCGTTCATGCCGCAGTAAAGGTACACCGCCATCGATCCTCGCCTTAGGGTCAAGGTCAAATAGCGTTGCAAAGCTCCGCTGTTCCGAGGCTTATCAGGTATAGTTCCCTCGTTGTTGTAGGTGTTTACATTCAGGGTATGGCGGGCCCCGCCCCGCCATTGTTGTCGATAATTTCTTAGAGGTCTGTAGAATCACAAGTGTGGTTTGTAAAAAGGATTAAAACTGCTCATGTTGGAAAAAGTCGTTATTTATATTTATGCCGAAAGGCAAGTTTTTCTCGATTATTGTTTCATATTTCATAATATGTCTTGTATTGTTTTATGTTCGACGATTACTCGATGTTGTATCACTAGGTGCCCGGTAAGGCACGATCACGCCCGAATCGGTCGTGACACATCCGAACACCGAAATGGTAGCTTAAATACTCTCCACAGAGACAACAATCCCACAACTACCTCAAATCCACGACCGCCCGGTGGCGAACGCGATTCGAGACTCACCCGAAGTTCTTAACCCCGCTTGGTAAAACTTCCATAAACCAAAACAACAGCACTGGCTCCACTGCTCGCCATAAGGTGAAGGTAGGCACCTCGTGCAGCCTTACAACCTTTCTGATATATCATCTCGCACAACCCTCTGCCGAGTAAACGGTCTTTGCTAGAAGACAAGACGGCTAACCTCCTCGGCCCGACTACTGGTCGAATGCATCCACGAATTCGTACGTTGGTTAACTAAACTCGCCTAAAACCCTCGTGGACCCTACCACGCGAGGGACCACCACAACCGACCCCACCACCAAACCCGCCGCTGGTTGACCCGCAACGTGGCCTCAACCCGACCAGAACGCGCACCATACTAGCTCCCGATCCTAACAATCTCACTAATCACGTTACGAAAACCTAGCGGTCTTCTTAGCTCAACTACCCTCTTTCATTCCACACTACTCAGGGACTAATCCCACAAACATAACTCACGTGCACTATGCACTCCTATAAGTGGTCAAACATAAACAATACATCTTTTACTCGAGACGGCCTTACCTCTAAGGTCTCTACGTATAACACTCTAAGGCTCACTTTCTCTATCCCCAAATCTTACTTGGTTAACTAACCAAGATTTCTAATCACCATTTACACAATGCTATCGAATATAACACTTAAGGTATACTCACCTTATCACACATACTAAACCCTGAGGTTAAAGATCTATCTCAGATTCATCGCTTCACTCCCTTAGTCGTTCTAATCAAACTCGCCTGTAGGCGATAGCTAAGAAGATGACGAACTACCCACCGATCTCAAGGCTAAGTCCTCCCGCAAGGACACTCTATCGACATCGACCGACGGCCATAGGTACAACAAGTACCAACTAAAAGACGACATTCCCGAGATGGCCCGCCACATGAACACCGAGAAAATCGAATCTGCATGGCCGAACCTTCGTGGATCGTGAACCGAAGCTCGAGCTCGACCAACTCCTCGTGATACCTAACGCCCCGAACCCCGTGGAGGACCTTTCGCACCGTGGATGCGCATAATCTAATCTGGCCGGTAAGGCGACTCCGCAGTTACCAAAGCGACCTTGCTACTCGCCCTCTTCTCGCCGCCCTTGGTTAACCCGCCGACTTACGCTGCCGCTGCATATAAGCCCGCATACGTGCCATGCTCAAGCTTCAATCAAGGACTTACTTTGCACAACCTTCTCGTTGATATTCATCAAGACTCGCGTACATCGGTATACTCTCCGTAGTCAAATCCATAGTTAGTAACGTGGTCGCCTCCTTGAAATCTATATTCTCTGCTCCTGGCCGAACCGGTTCAAATATCATGGCCGCAGAGGAATCGCCGCCGTGCTAAACTCGGGCTAGTGACATCGCAGTAACTCCCCGAACTAAGCACCACCCAAGGTGATAATTGGGCTCGTGCCCACGAACCCTCAGATTTACTCGCAGCCTCTGGCCGCTTTGCCTCCTGGGCCCGGGTTGCCCTATGCGGAGGCATAACGGTAAGGGAAAGAAATACGTTAGAGGGTCCAACTTACAACACAGCTCTAAGGCACGATCTCAGAGTGAGAAGAAATAGAAACCAATCCTAAATATCCTATAGCCTCCTGATATCGGTGCGGTGCACAACACACCGATAATCAAGACTCTACCGATACGGTTCAGACACCTTCCGAGGATTAATCGCTCGATACCACTTTTGTCACGACCAACCTGCCCGTGATCGCGCTACCCCGCACCCAAGAGTCATACATCGAGAAAATCGAACATAAATCAATAACATAAAATAACGTAAGTATAAACAATAATCAGGAAAACTTGCCTTTCGCATATATATAAACAACAACTCTTTCAACATGAACGCTTTAATCCTTTTTACAAACCCCGCCACAACAAGATTACTGCACTTCTACGAATGATATGAGAACAACGACGGACAGGTTCGCCATACCCTCGAATGTAAGCACCTACAATCAACAGTGGACTATACCAGATAAGCCTCGAGGAACGAGCTTCAAACGCCGAATCGGACCCTAAGAGCGAGGATCAACGATCGTGTACCTTTACCGCGCAGATGAACGCACTCAAGCGAGGCCGATAACAAAAATTTAGTATGCGAATCAAAATATCAGAAATGAAATCATAGTAGTCTATATAAAGGGAGACATGTATGATAACCAAACTACAGCTTCACAATAAATAAGCAAATATATCAAGTCGTGGACTCACGCCTAAGTCATCACTCAAATACATAAATACGGGTCTCACGCCCACAACATCAATCATGCCCGTGGAATACCTTCCCACCGCCAATAATGATAGAAAAGCACCAAGGAATACACATGAACAATGTGTCCCACCTGTGTCCAAATAAACAAGACAGTAGGCACGAAGGCATAGCCGACTACTAACACCTACGCATTAACAAGGTCATAAATTGTATCCGATATCCGCTCTGCACTGGCTACATGATCAAAGCCGGTCGCCGCTCGCAATATCAAATGCGCGCCTTCAGCTCGAACTCCCCGCAGCCCGCATAGGCCAATCTCATAGGCCCGCATGAGGTATAACCCCGCATCGAGGGTAGCTACTCGCATCGCCCCGACTCGCACCGCATGGCCACGTGGACCGCATGACCATAAAGGCCGCGACACTAACTCGAACTCTCAGAGTTCCGCATAGGCCCCGGACCCGCATGAGGTATTCTCAATCACGGTCCTGCATCGCTCGAGTCTACCCCGCAGACGGAGGCGCTTAACCCCTAAACACTGGAGTGGTATAATACCAACATAACAGCTTTATCGCTTAAACAACATAAGCACAATCAAGGAAAACCCTTTACACAAACATCACGTAATACTAACACACGAGCATCCTAATGTGATTACTTATCAAATCAACACGAAGGTATTACAAGGCTATCACAAACCAACACAATCAAGTTATACACACAAGGTACATTCTATTATATGATTAACAAGATCGAGTATCTATTCCCAAAGTACTTCATACATTATCTTTTAAAAGATACGTTACGCTTACAAAAGTCACACAATACCCGTAGTATATGAAAACTAGAGTGATTATCTTTGAAGTAAAGCAAAATACTTCTCTTTGTAAAATCAAGTAACAATATTATTTCTCAAACGCCCAAGTTTGCCTAATTTCAAATGTTCACGCTTTCTTACTTTAGAAAGGTTTCAGAGTTCATAGTCTTATTCATTTAAGAATATAATTCTTTTAAACTATCCGAGAAACATAAGCCTTATATGAGTAGAATATTCTTGTTTATAACAATCTTATTACAAAGCACCATGATCTAGGAAATATCATTTTGTCTCATCTTAGCTTCATGCAGATGGAAGTTTCATCGGTTTTAATAATACTTAATCAAAACATTTCCTTTTATTAACGCCGCAGTTGGTTTGTCGATACACATTCGATTTCCAAATCAAGAAACATTCTTAAGCCGTTATTGCCTAACTTCCCATAAAGCTAGTATAACTCTTAAGTTTTCAAAAACCAAGTATTACTTCTTCTTTCAAATGATTCAAAATCTTTTGAAATACTTCAAGTTCTTTATTAACACATAACAAGCCGCTTATAGTTCACATCGCTTACCTTTTAAAACCACAAGTATTTTCTTACCAACATAAAATCGTTATAACCAACTTCCCATAAAGTCGTTATAACACTTTATGTTTTAAACCAATCAAATACATTTAGCACACGTACGCCTACCGCATTACATAGTTCACACATATCATGCTAGAAGAGATAGGAAGAGGTTCACATACCTCGCGACGAGTATCGACTAATAGCAAAACGCCCAAGTACTTCCAACCGTCGGCTACTCCTAAGCCAAGTAGATCGCGCCACACGTAGTACTTCAACCTATAAGGCCACAAGGCGCTTATTAACATCTAGGTCTAATCGTAGAACATTCTACGTAAAATTCGGCAAAGACCTCCCCGCAACAAACAGAAATCTCTCCTCTATCGGGGTGGCCACCAAGCCAACCAGTGGGGTTATACGCCTAATCCGGACGCGCACAATTCTACCCCACGTAAAAGTTACACAAGTTCATGTAATACACCCCATGTAATTACTGTCAAGACTCTTCTTCAAAAGTTTCTTATTATTCAAAGCTTAAGTCAAAAGACATCACGATAACAACGTTCAGTACTATATATAGTATACTTCAACTATATAATCTAACAACATGTAATTTCCAATTACAATAGGAGGGCAAGATAATTACCTCGATAAGCCCATAATTATCCGAGTTTAAATGTCGATCCTGAGCAAGGTTTAGCTCCTACTCCGTGCGCTCCGACCCGCTCCAAACAACCCTTAGAAGTTCTAACCAACTTCTACTTATAACTTCAACTACGGGTGAAGATTTACTTAGGGTTCGATTTTTGTGACTGACGGGAAGTATAATAGTATAACTGGGCTTTGTAAAGGTATAACCTTAGAATACTACAAGGTATACGGCTAAGGTAATTTTGGGCATTATAACAATACTTTTGAGAGTATTTCTAACAAGAGGGGGGTATTATACGAAAACAACTAGGCTAGGGGGGGTACCCCACGGCTAGCACCCCAAGGAGGGGGGGTGTATACCCCTCGGCCTACCCCCACTAGGGGGGGAACTCTCGGCCAAGGGGGAGGGGGATGGTGTTGGACGAGAACACTACTAAGAGAAGGGGAGGATTTTAACACTTAGAAATATTTTAGGAATGGATGAAGAAGTCATCAAAGAGGGGGGTATTTATAGCACAAGCCAAAGCCAACCAATGGCCAAGATCTAGCCAAGTGCATAGCAAGTGTAGGGCCAAGATTCACCCATGTGTCCTTAACCAACTAACACACAAAATATCCTACCAACTCCCCTCATCAAATCGTCCAAGGTCCGCCCCTCACGTCCGCCAATGGGAGGTGCCGTGGCGCTCTCGTTGGTCCAAAATTTTTCGACTCTCGGAAAAAACCGCAAAAATAAAAAATGACATAGCCGGAATTTTCCTACGAAAGTCGTGGAAAATGTTTCGCCGAAAACGACTCTAATCGTGTTGTGAACAAATAAATTTCTCGCCAAGCCTAATTCTCAAGTTCAAATTTTCTACGCACGCCCCACGCATACTCCGAAATACGGGGTATAACAGTATGTTTAACCTATAATGACCATAATACATCAATTAGCCTCTATCTTCAACGTAGAACATTCTAATTGAAACGTCTTTTATTCCTACGTAAAATTGGACAGCACTTCCTTTGTTTCTACATACTTTGCCACTTTTTTCAAGGCCGAATTCAATAACCAAACACGCCACCTTTAAGGCTCAACAATTCAATCAACACAAAGAGGATTAGACGCCTAACTTGAACGTGTAAAATTCTGCCCCACAATATATAACAACTAATACAAACTACAAAGTCCAATTTGGCAATTTTGAGGTATAACAACATAAATTCTTATCCAATTCCTTTTTAATCCAAATTCGTATCCAATTCCTACATGCAATATATCTAAGAGCAATATTGACATCTACAAATCCTTTCTTCCACACATGCAACACAATTTACTAGCAAAAGAGAAAGGATTGTTACCTTAGAGCTTACCCAAATTAATCCAATAAATTTCACTTGTCTTATTTCCACAATCACATCTACAAAACTACTACAAGCTTGCCAACAAGTTTCCTTCTTGCCACTTTTTCAGAAATTTTCTCTATACCTTGGTTTCTTCTTGAATTTCTAGAGAGAAGGGATAGGAATTTTAGAGAGAAGGAAGAGCTTTTTAGAGAGAAGGGAGAGCTTTTTAGAATGACCAAGTCTTGAAGACTTGGTCAATAAATAGGACATGCAAATATCAGATGGGGGGGACACTTGTCACCCTCCCATGGCCTTTTTAAAAGAAAATATTTGATTTTTCCTTAGTTTTCCGCAAAACCTCCGCCTCGTCATAGCTGCGCGCGCCGTGCCCCGACCGAAAATGTTTTCTGCTCGATCACAAGACCGAACTTGTAATTTCCATAACTTTCTACTCCGATATCCTATCGACGAACGGTTGGTTGCGTTGGAAACTAGACTCAGCGAATTACATACTCGGCCTTTTAACCACCTACGAACTCCCCATGTAATGGGACATAAACCGCCTCAAAGTTGACTAACAACCCGTCCGAAACATCTCCGTCACCCAAGTTCTATGGTTCGAGGTCCGGCGAGGATCCGCAGGAGTTTATTCGAAGCATACAGGACTATGCAGTGCTTAGGGCCTCGAGACAGAGTCGGTTGTGTTAGCTTTCACCGGTTACGCCGATATGGCGTTGAACTGGTTTGAGTCTTGGAATCGCCGAGAGGTGTGGGTGCTCATCCAATTTGGGATGAGTTCACTGAGGCCTTTCTTGATCACTTTTGCCTCCCGAAATAAGGAGAGCCCGTGTTGATAGGTTCTGTCATTGAGGCATAATGGGAGGACTATCGTGAGTACACCGAGTTTGACTCCTGGCCGTATGCGCACACCATTGTAGCCGACATGGACAGAGTTCATCATTATGTGATGGGGCTAGATCACATATGATTATCGATGTTTGGGGTGGCCCTTCACCTGTGTATGGATATTTGTGATGCAGCGTATGCGCAGGGATAGAGGATAGAGAGAGGGAGGATCGATTGACTCAGCCACCAAGAGGGCCGTAATGCAGGTCTCAGGCGCTGGCGGACAGCCTCGCCAGCAGACTAGGTCTACATTGCAGCCAAAGACCGAGTGCTCCTCCACGCTTTTCCGGTGGGGTTTTACAACCCCGGAATGCAGGGCCGTCAGTCTCTAGAGCTTTAGGGTCTCAGGGAGATGGGGGTTCCAGTCAGTCGAGGCCACCTTTGCCTCAATGCGCCCAGTGTGGTAGGTTCCATTCTGGGGTATGTCGTGCCGGTACGGGTGCTTGTTTTGCTTGTGGTCGTCTAGGCCATATGTTAAGAGAGTGTCCTTATAGAGGTCCCGTGGGACAAAGACGCCATCGATCGCCATGGTTCTTCGCCTTCAATAGCTAGGCAGATGTTCATGCACCGACAGCCGCGCAGGTCGTGGAAGTTCCCAGTTTTAGCGGTCCTTTGAACCGCCTATATGATTTCAGTATGTCTTTGGCCCTTTAGAAACTTGTATGCATGATAAAGTTGTGGTATGTTAAGTGTCATGAATAGATTATATTGAGACTATGTATATGCTAGAAGGAGTTGGAAGTACGAAAAGATAATCTCTTTTGGGCTTATGATGGACGGATATGCGTGTGCGAGGTATTAGGGCCATGTGTGGCATTATTGGTATGTAGGGGTGGTAAAAGGAAACTATGTCGCTAATTATAAGTTTGGCTCCAAAAGAACATTCGGGGACGAATGTTTCTAAGGGGGGAAGAATGTTACACCCCGTATTTACAGGACATGTTTTAAGAACGTACGTGAGAATCCCAAATGTATAGATTTTAGACTTGTAAAAAAATTTATCGGAATTATGGAATTGTCGGAAAATGAAATACTGTGACGAATGGGAGGGCGACACGTGTCCCCCCCTTAAGTAGCCTTGGACGAAAATAGCATGGCCAAAAGGGTCATTTGACCATTGTTAGGAAGACAAGTCTTGCAAGTTGAAGAGCTTGACATGTTTGACTTAGTCAATGGGACCACAAGTCTTGATATTTAAATGAAACTCATCCAAACCTCACAAGTGTTCTAATCTTAACCCTCCATTTGGTTATATAGTCATCCCTTGTGCAAGACAAGTCTTGGACACTTAGAGAAAAATTAGAAATTGAAGAACTTGAGAGGTGAGCTCTCGGCTTTGTGAGGATTTGAACAAGAAAATTTTTCGTTTGTGATTCAATAAGCTCCATACTTTAAACCAAGGTACCTAAGGCTATTGTAAGTGTATCTCAATAGAAAGATCCCGGAAAAATAGCATTTTCGTATTAGTCGCAATGTGAAACCTAGTTGCTTTTCTAGGTTTTGATTGGAAGATTTAAGGGAAGTGGTTTGTGAAATTCTAAGGGTCTCAAGGGGCAGATTGAAGTGTCAAGAAGAGGCCCTAAGTTGCTAAGGAGCGACTTTGGATTTGAAGTTGGATTAAGACTCGTTGAGGTAACAATCTTGTTCTCTTAAAGTGTTACAAGATTATATATTGTTGTTAGCCTTACATTTTACTAGCATGAAGTGTATGTGTTGAAGTTTTATAAGTGTTATGGATTGTTGTAGCCTAAAATCTGAAATGACATGTTAGCCATTTCAAGTTGGATTACAATTTGGTCGTATTTAGAATAGTCGCATGTTACTTACTTGAAGATTATAGTAGTTATAATCGATTGCGACTTGATATCATGTTATGCTAACAACTTGGATTGAAAAGAAAATTGGATAAGAATTGGTATTGTGTATCCCAAGATTGCCGGATTTACACTTGTTGTATTAGTTTGATATCAATTGTGGGGCGGAATTTTACACGTCTAGTAGACGTGTAATCCCCTATTGTTAATTGCATTGTTGGGCCTTAAATGTGGCGTGTTTGGTTATTGAATTCGGCCTTGAAAAAGGTGGAAAAGTATGTAGAAACAAAGGAAGTGTTGTCCAAGTTTCCGTAGAATTTAGTGACTTAGCACCTAGAATATTCTACGTTTGAAGTAAGAAGTTAATGGACGTATTATGGCCATTATAGGTTGAAGTACTAAGTATAGAGTATTCTACTTGAAGGATGGAATAGCTATCAAGGTGGAAGTACTTTGGAGCATTTTGCTACTTGTCGATAATCGTCGCGAGGTATGTGAACCTCTTCCTTCTTTTGGCATGATTCTATGTATGGAATATACATGTAGTAATATTTCATGTTCCCTTCTACTCTTAGAAGTTAAGAGGTATGTATGTGATTTACTCTATGTAAAGGTTATGCCTAGGTTATCCTAAGTTCTTACCAAGTCTTATGGGGGATGTTGGTAAGAGTCGTTAGGAGGTATTTGGAGCCAAGTTGACTTGGCTAATTTTACGGCACAAATGAGAATAAGTATTGAGCAAGCCATTGCAGCGTTAATAAAGGAAAATGTAATGACAATTGATTATATTAAAATGAGTAGAATTCTCCATCTGTATAGAAACTAAGATAAGACAAAATTGTATTACATTTTCTAGATCATGGCTACTTGAATAAGATCGTTATAAATAAGTATAACTTATTCACAACGCACCAAGTATATGTTACATAATTTAAAAGAGTTTACGTATGAAGTTGTAAGACTGTGAACCTCAAATTTTTTAAAAGGTTAAGAGACTTTATTTTTCAAGTTATGGGACTTGATTCTTGAAGGAAGAAATGAATTGATTTACAAGTATAGAATACTTGATTTGGAAAGACTTGATTTCTAAAGTTAAGAAGCTTGATATTCTAAGTTAAGAAACTTGTTTTCTTAAAAGTTAAGAGACTTGAAGTATTTTGAAAGCTATGTAATTCGATTTGAAAATATAAGTCTCTTGGCTATAAAATGAATTAATTTGTCTAAGACATAAAGTGTTATAACGGCTTTATGGGGAGTTGGTTATAAAAACTTTATGGAAGATTAAAAGAATGGTTTTCTTCAGTAATGTAAGCAAAGAAATGATTTGAAATAAATAAGGGCAAATTGTTTTAAAGGTACCAATTGCTTAAGGTTTTTAAGAAAGAAGTCACTTGATTTAGAAGCCGGTAATTGTATTTCTAAAAAGGGTAATGTGACTTGTCTTGAAAAGTATGTATGACTTGATACTACGGTTATTAGTATCTTGGAAGTTTCATTTGAAAAAGAGTCGTTCTAAAGGAGTACAGGTACGTAGTACGTTGGGTTAAATTCCCGGAGACTATATGACTTTACCGCGTCCCAGGAATGGGTCGGGCAGTATACCTTTATGGGCAGACTATGTGACCTTACCGCGTCCCAGATTGGGCCGGGCAGTATACCTTTATGGGCAGACTATGTGACCTTACCGCGTCCCAGATTGGGTCGGGCAGTATACCTTTATGGGCAGACTATGTGACCTTACCGCGTCCCAGATTGGGCCGGGCAGTATACTTTTATGGGCAGACTACATGACTTTACCGTGTCACAGATTGGGCCGGGCAGTATACCTTTATGGGCAGACTATATGACTTTACCGCGTCCCAGGAATGGGCCGGGCAGTATACCTTTATGGGCAGACTATGTGACTTTATCGCGTCCCAGATTGGGCCGGGCAGTATAGGCGTCCCTCCATAAAGGGCCGGATTATGTTATGTAAGGTAAGTTATATGGTAATGAACTTGATGATTTTCCTAAGTATGTACGTAAGAAAGTGACTATAACTTTTATTGAAAAAAAAATGGGAAAAGATGATAAGGTACGATTAAGTTCACGAGATGGTAATGACATGGTAGGTTCTGGTATTTACCCTTTTTATACTTACCCCTGTCATGCTTTTATACAGATATGTTTTGTTTATCGCACTTATTTCCGCTCCATATTCTGCACTGTTGTAATCGACTTCTTCGGGCCGCTCATGCCCGCAGTTTTTAGGTACACAGGTTGGTGATCCTTGCTCTTAGGATCTCGTCGCTTTTGGGAAAGCTCCATTTGCTCCGGAGGCTTATCTCTTGGTACGGTTTTCCCTGAGGTTGTAGATTCATGTATATTCAGGGGTATGGCGGGGCCCTGTCCCGCCACTGTTGTTATGTTAAAACTCTTAGAGGTCTTGTTACACCCTGTAGTTCCAGGGTATGTATGTGAAGACGTACGTACGAGAATACGACAGTAATTTTGGAAAGAAAGAAAGATGTGATTTTTCGACGGAAAAGTTTCCGGATTTTGTGAAGGAAAAAGGTTCGTTAATGGGAATTGGATTCCCAGATTTGGTATTCGGACTTTTTGGAATATTTGAGAATTATGGAATTTTATTTTCCGGAATTGGTCACGTGGGGCCCGCGGGAGGAATTTACGGTTGTAGGGCCCACTTTATTTTTTCGAGATTTTTGGCATTACGGATATTTTCAGAAGATGAAATATTTTGGACCAATAGAAGGGCGACATGTGTTACCCCTAGGTGGCAATGTTGGACGAAATGGTGGTCAATGTTTGGCACGTTTTTGCCTTTAAAATGTCTAAAACATTTGGTCAAAGTTTTGAAGATATTTTGAGTAGTAGATAGATAAGTGGGACCCACACACACATGGCTCAATCTAGACCTTACACTTGCTTTGATCTTGGCCATTGATTGGCCTATAAATACCCTGTTATACCCCGTATTTCCTGAGTATGTACGTGAGGGCGTACGCACAAAAGTTTAAGCCTTAAGTTAGGCAAGGGACGAAAATTTGTGCACAACCCACTAAAAGAATTGTTTTCCGACGAAACGTTTTCCAAACCTTGCGAAGGGAAAATTACGGTTGCAACATTTATTATTTTTGCGGATTTTTCCGAGAGATGAAATATTTTGGACCAACGAGAGGGCGACACTTGTCACCCTCAAGTGGACGGCAACAATGGGCAATTGTTGGCACGTTTTTTTGATGGAAAATGCCTTAAACACTTGGTCAATGTTTGCTAGATATTTATGGAGTAGATGGATAAGGTTCCACTTGCCCAAATCTCCACCATCCACTTGCCCTCCACTTGCCTTAATCTTGACCATTGGTGGTCCTATAAATACCCCCCATAAGTTGGAAGAATTCTTCATCCACAAATATTTTCCAAGTCTTGAAAACTCCCTTCTCTCTAGTGAGCTTCTCGTCCAAAGCCCTCTCCCCCCCCCCTCTAGTGAGCTAGCCAAACACCCCCTTGGTAGAAAATACTCTCCAAGTATTGCTACTATTCCAAAATACCTTAGCCTTATACCATTGTAGTATTCCAAAGTCCTCTATACTAAAAGCCCGTAAATACTATCTTATATCCATTAGTCATTAAACGAAACCCAGGAGAAACTTCATAGTTGGTTGAAGTAGTAAGTAGAAGTTGTAGAAACTTCTAAGAGTTTCTTGAGCGGATTGGAGCGCACAGACAGAGCTAAACCTTGCTCAGATCGACTTATATCTTGGATAATTTTGGGCTTATCGAGGTAAATAATAATCCTATCCTTCTATTGTAATCGAGATTACATACTATAGTAGTATAGAAATAAGTATAAGATACATAGAAGGATATTATAGAATAGAATTGAATCAAATCACATCGTAAGAATATAAACGAAGAATTGAACTGCATTTACATGGACCGTATTTACTGATGAGACTTGAGTAGTTTGTGGTAGGGAAATGTTGCCCAATTTTCCGTAGAATTAAGAACCTTCGCTTAGAATATCCTACTGAGTAGTCTAGACGTTGATAGACGATTTGACTATTATAGGTTGATACTCTGCGCGACATACTCGACTTGGCGTGGATTTCGCCAAGGTATGTGATTCTTCCTATCCTCTTGAGCATGATATTTTAAAATATATATATAGTACGGTAGACGACGCGGTGTTAACCGAACATGGTTTTACTTGACGCCTTTTGACTTGAGTCTAAATAATAAAGAATCTTGAAGTATTTCAAAAGAATTATGAATCATTTTGAAAGAAGAGTAATACTTGGTTTTTTTAAACAAAGCTTAAGAGTTATACTAACTTTACGGGAAGTTAGGTATAACGACTTAAGAAAGATAGAAGGAACGGTTTACTTATGTGTTTATAAAAGACTTGTATTGATTGGAAGGTATAGTAAGATGGTTTGTCGAGTAGACATACTATGATGCTATGTGTTAGTATCTTGTAACGCTTGTGTAAAGAGGTTATTCTTACGGTGCTTATGTTGTTTAACGATAAGCCGTTATGTTAGTATTATATCACTCACCTCTTGACATGATATACCGGGGGTTAAGCTGCCCCCCGATGCGAGGTACACCTCATGCCGTCTGTGTGATTATGATTCGAGAATACCTCACGCGGGTCCAGGGGACCTATGCGGAGCTATGAGAGTTCCGTGTTAGTGTGCGGGGATTACCTACGCGTCTATGTGGCTACGCGGACTACGAGTCCAGACGATGCCGAGGAATAGCTACCGATGCGGGAATACCTCGCGGCCTAGGTGGCCTATGCGGATCGCGGAGTCCGTGATTAGGCATGCATAATGATACTATGGGCGATTGGCCTTGCTTCGATCATTCGCAGCCTAGAAAAGACCTGTTACAGTTTACCTATTATTGCTCTTGTTTGTGATGTGGCACTATGTCACGACCCGCCCGGTTCGTGGATCGTGCCTTACCCGCACCCAAGTAGTCATACATCGAGAACAATCTGAATATAAAACAAGACATGAAACATGATATAACTAGAACATTTTATCTCGATGAAAAGGTTGCCTTTCGCATATATACATAAACCAAGTTTTTGCAGCTACATCCCAACTGCATAAACAGACTACTGCACTTAAGGAAATAACAACTATGGCGACAGGCCCGCCATACCGTCTCGCACAAAACTATCTACAACAGGAGATCATACCCAAAAGTAGAGCCTCCGAGAGAGCGAGCTCCTAACACCAACGAGATCCTAAGGACGTGGATCTAGCACCGCTTCTCTAGAACTCGGCATGAACGCACTTCAAGGAGGTCAGTACAACAGGTACCAAGTATGTGAAACTATAAAGTACTTTAAATGAAATCAAAGTATTTAAAACCTTTTCACAAATACATTCAGTTCAATTGCACATAGTGCCACATCACAATAATAACAGTAATAGGAAAACTGTAACAGGTCTAGTCTAGGCCGCGAATGATCGAAGCAAGGCCAACCGCCCATAGTATCATTCTGCGTGCCTAGTCTCGACTTCCGCACCGCATAGGTCACACATGCACTTCGCATGAGGTATTCTCAGACGGGGTAGCTAGCCCTGTACCTCCTGGACTTCCGCAGTCCGCATAGCCTCAAAAGACCGCATAGTCCCATGGACCGCATAGGGCATCCCCCGCATCGGGCTAATCACCCGGAATGATCAATCCTGGAGCATGCCGCAGCTCCGCATAGTCTCATAGACCGCATAGGCCGTATAGACCAAGATCAAGGGTGGCAAGCCCTGTATAACAAGTCAAGGGGGTAGGTGATACAATAACAAGATAACGGACTTACCGGTTAGCAACGTAAAGTGCAAGAATGACCCCTTTCACAACATTACAAGCCAATTAACACATGCAAGATCATAGTATGTCTACCTATCAACCAATCTTACTACACTTAATGTAAATCAATACAAGGCTTTTATAAACAAACAAGTAAATGCCTTTTATCATTCTTAAGTTGTTATACCTAACTTCCCATAAAGCTAGTATAACTCTTAAGCTTTTGTTTTAGAACCAAATATTACTCTTCCGTTAAAAATGATTCATTATTCTTTGACATACTTCAAGGTTCTTATTATTCAGCTTAAGTCAAAAGACATTGCCGATTATCATATGTACGTCTACCGTACTATATATACTTAATTTATCATGCTCAAGAGTATAGGAAGAATCACATACCTTCTCGGCGAAATCCACCTGCCAAGTCGAGTATGTCGCGCGCAGAGAATCAGCCTATAATAGTCACAGACATCTATCAAAGTCTAGACTATTCTCAGAGGTCGCTCTAAACAGAGGGTCCTCAATTCATGGAAAGTCGGGCAGACAACCCTACCCGTGAGCTATATAAGTTCATCAGAAAATACCCCATGTAAGTACAAACAGATAATCTTCTTTTATACCCTTCTAAGGTGTTACTCAATTCTATTCTTAATAACCTCCTAAGTATTTATACTTATTACAATACTTCTACAAAGATGCTTTCTCTAATTACAAAAGAGGGTTAGGATTATATACCTCGATAAGCCCAATAATATCCAAATAAAAGTCGATCCCGAGCGAGGTTTAGCTCCTAATCCAAAGCTCCAAGGCGCCCAAGAATCCTTATAAGTTTACCACAAATTCTACTAAGTACTAAAGACTTTGTTCTAGGTTAAAGTGCGCATTATAACAATACTAGAAGGCTACTTTCCTACCAAGGAGGGGGTAGGTTTCGCCAGGCTAGGGGGAAGGGCCTCGCCAAAACTTCACCAAAGGGAGGGTGTTTGGACGAATTGCTCACAAGGGAGAGGGGAGGATTTTTCAAGACTTGAAAGCTTTAGTGGATGAAGAACTCTTCATCTCAAGAGGGGTATTTATAGGTCAAGACATGGCCAACCAATGGCCAAGATTTAGCCAAGTGATAGGCAAGTGTAAGGTCAAGATTAGGGCAAGTGTACCTAGCCAACTTGCACACAAAATATCTATCCAACTTTATGACAAGGATTGTCATCCAATCGGCCCTATTGCCGTGACAAGTCCACCAATGAGAGGGTGGAAAGTGTCGCCCTCTCATTGGTCCAAAGTGTTACGTCTCTCGAAAAAATCCGCAAAAATAAGAAATGACATAGCCGAATTTATCCTATGAAAGTCGTGGAAACGTTTCATGAAAACCAATCGTTTTGTGAGTTGTGCCCAATAATTTTCGTCCAAGCCTAACTTTTAAGGCTAACCTTTTGTACGTATTCCCTTACGTACATACTCTGGAAATACGGGGTATAACATTCTCCCCTCCTTAGAAACATTCGTCCCGAATGTTCCTTCCCAAGACAGTTAAAGATAAGGTTCTTAACAACCTAAGCAGTTTGCAAAAAAAAACACTTAGCACATAAGTCAATTGAATCAATAAGTAGGAAAGTAGGTTACCTGGAGGTGTGGAATAGGTGAGGGTATCTCTCGCCTCATGTCCTCCTCTCGCTTCCCACGCCATCTCCTCCCTAAGCTCGCTCCGCCACAAAACTTTGACGGAAGCTACGCCCTGGTCCGCAGACGCCTAACTCCGACGATCGACTATCGCTATGGGAATCTCCTCATACGATAACCCCTCGGTCACCTGGACATCGTCAATCGGGTGTACCCTAGATGGGTCCCCGACACATCTCCTCAGCATAGATACGTGAAATACCGGATGCACTGCCTCCAGATCGGACGGCAGATCCAACTCATAGGCAACCTTGCCTACCCTGTGGACAACTAAACGCCCAATGTACTGGGCCGAGTTTTCCTTCTTCCCGAATCTCATCACACCCTTCATGGGTGACACCTTCAGAAAACCCAATCATCAATCGCGAACCGGATGTCGACGCCGATGATCCGTGATACGACTTCGCCGACTCAGCCGCCAATAGCCGCCTCGATAAGCTTCACCTTATCCATCGCTCACGCACCAAGTTCGGTCCCACTAATCGCATTCTCGCCCACATCGAACCATGCTATCGGGCGACCGCACTTCCTCCCATACAAAGCCTCATACGGCGCCATCTGAATGCTAGAGTGGTAGCCGTATTATACGCGAACTCTACCAACAAGTGATCCTCCCGCCACTGGTCAATAACACAGCTCGCAAAGATATCCTCAAGAGTCCGATAGTGCGCTCGCTGTCCGTCTGCTCTGCGTGGATGAAATGCGCATCGTGCTCACCAAGGCCCCTAAACCTCTCGAAGGACCTCCAGTTAGCCGAACCGGGCTCTCTCGTCGATATGATCGAAATAGGGACTCCATGCACCGACGACCTTCTGATGTAAAGTCCGCATAATCTCACCGAAAGTCGCCCCGACGGAAGAAAGTGGGCTGCTTTCACACCGTCGACGATAACCCATATAGAATCATGTCTCCTCCGAGTGCGAGGCAATCTCGTGATGAAGTCCATGTTGATCACCTCCCACTTCCGTGTCGGGATCTCTATCGTCAGAATAAACCACCGTGCCTCGTGCTCTACCTTCACCGCCGACAACACGCACCGAGCTACGAACTCGCAACGCCCCTCTTCAAACCATCCCACCAATACACGATCTAAGGTCGTGGTACATCTTGGTCGCACTCGACGGATAGAGTAACGCCGCCGTGCGTGCTTCCCCAAGAACTCCGCAAGTCCTCAAATATCCGAACACACAACCCGCCTCAAACCTTAGCGCCCATCGTGTGCTACTCGCGACCCTTGCCTCACGAGAGTCAGATCACGATAACGTACAAAACCGGATCCTCGAATCGCCTCTTCACCTCGACGATGGAAGACTCGCAACCTCACGAACTCTAACCCCACCGCTATCGTAATCAATCAAACGGACACCAAGGCTCGCTAATCGATGCAAATCACGAACCATGCCCTCCTCTCTCGGCCGCACCTCCGATAGACTCCCATCGACCTACGACTAAGAGCATCCGCCACAACATCGCCTTCCCCGTGGTACAGGATATCGACGCCATAATCCTTAAGCAACTCTAACCACCGCCTCGCCGTAAGTTCACTCCTCTGGTGAAGATATACCGAGGCTCTTGTGGTCTCAGATAAATATCCACGTGAACCCCATACAAATAGTGCCTCCGCATCTTTAAAGCGTGAATCACCGCCACTCCAAATCATGGGCGGGTAGTTCCTCTCGTGTATCTTAAGATGTCGGACGCGTATGCTATAACTCGCCTCGCTGCATCAACACACATCCCAACCCGATGCCCGACGCATCACAATACACCACGAACTATCCGACCTCCGAAGAGTAAGAACGGGCGGTCGCCGCTTTCTTTCAAAGAATCGAAACCCCGCCACAAGCATCACCCATCAAACTTGGTCGCCTTCCGAGTCAGCCTAGTCAATGGTGCGTAGATAGAAGCAAACTTCTCCACGAACCGATAATATCCTCGCAAGGCCCGTAAAATCGCGAACCTGGTCTGAGTAGTAGGTTCAGGCCAAGTCCCGATCGCTTCGATCTTGCCAGATCCACTGAATGCCATCACTCATAATGTGCCCAAGAAAAGCCACCGAGGTCAACCAAAACTCACATTTGGAAAACTTCGCATACAAATGCCGATCCCGAGAATCACAAGACAGCCTCAAATGCTCCGCATGCTCCTGCCTCGAGCGAGAATAAACCAAGATATCATCAATGAACACTATCACAAACGTGTCCAAAAATGGTTTGAACACTCGGTCATCAACTCCATGAATACCACGAGCATCGTCAACCCAAAAGACATGACCGAACTCATAATGCCCGCATCGGTCCGAATGCAATCCTAGGGACATCCACCTCTCTAACTCGAACTCGATGATAGCCCGATCGTAGATCAATCTTGAAAAGCATCTCGCGCTCGCAATCGATCGAACAAATCATCAATCTCGGAAGCGGGGTATTCGTTTAATGGTCACCTTGTTCACCGCTCGTAGTCAACACATGCGCAGGCCCCGCCTTTCTTCTTCACGAACAATACCGGCGCTTCAGGAGAAACACTAGGTCCGATGAAACCTTTCTCCAACAAATCACTCACCGCTTCCTTCAACTCTCTCAACTCGGCGTGCCATCCTCGTATGGCGGAATGGAAATAGCCGAGTGTCCGCAAAGACATCTATACAAAACTCGATCTCCTCTCGTGAGGGATACCCGAGGTCGTCTGAAACACGATGAGAACTCTCTGACCATCGAATCGCTCCAAAATCTGGTACCGCAGCCTCGTGATCAAACACCCGAACGAGATGGTAGATATACCCTTCGCACCATCTTCCTAGCCTT
The DNA here is from genome assembly GCA_029844215.1 of Przewalskia tangutica. NCBI lineage: Eukaryota > Viridiplantae > Streptophyta > Magnoliopsida > Solanales > Solanaceae > Przewalskia > Przewalskia tangutica. Next base: position 33,291,865 of record CM056719.1, on the reverse strand, counting down.
GAGGTAGGAAATAAACCTACCTTTCGCGATACCGCGCTCCTTCCCACTCAACAACCGGCCTCAGAAACCTGGAACCGCATTACTCTCTCTCGCAGCCTACATTGGCGTAGCAAGAAGCTAGCCAATCCATCCCCATGATCACGCCGGTCAATCATCTCCAACTCTATCAAGTCGGCAAGGTCCGACGATCAGAATGGTCACAGACAAGCTCTATATACCCGCCGAGCTACCACCGAATCACCCACCGCCAGAAGCTACCTCGAAGTGGTCTATGGACTCGTGCTCTATCCCTATCCTACTAGCAACAAGTGGGAGATATATAGGACAGAGTAGAACCCGATCTATCAAAGCATATACATCAAACCCAGAACCGATAAGGTACCGTGACGACATCAGCGAGGCCTCCGATCCTCGCTTACCGACAAAGCATAAATGCGGTTCTCGAGGACCGCTAGAATCGACTCGCGCCACGACCGCCGCGACTGCCGATCTCTCGAGTACCTCGCCCGGCGAGTAATCGCGGGATGAAGAAGCGCACAGACTCGTAGCCGGGCCCTACCCCGCCACGCCGTCGGGCAAACTCGCTGGCGACCGCCGCCACAAGTATGGCAAGTTCCCGTAGTAGCATAACAACTCCCGCACGGAATCTACCACAACGGGCACACCGAATGCACTCGAACGGTTAGCCCCCGTTACCTCGAAATCAAGTCCCGGGCCCCGACCGCCCCGATCGCCTGGGTCAGATCGAAAATGATGTAGGAGTGCTCGAGCCATTGTGGTGCAACCGACTTCACGATGTCGCCACCCCGAGAACCACTAAAAGAACCGCCGCCCCGCCTTCTTCTCGCTGATATCGGTCTACCCGGCGTCTCTACGCCTCGCATCCCAACGCATGAGCTCGCATACGGTAATGTCCATGCTCGTCGAAGCGGACACACCGCACAAGACTCGCCATATAGTCGTTTCAGCCCTGACGTAGCGATGCACCCGGCCTCCATATTCGCTACTGCAGGAACATATCGAGCCAATGAATCAAACTCGACATTGTACTTCTAATCGCGCCCTCCCGCCTCAGAATAAAAATTGCTGATCGTGCTCTCTCATCCGTGGAGGCAAGAAGTGTGTGAGAAAAGCCTCAAAACTCATCCCATACTGCCGAGTGCATGCTCTCCCGAAAGCTCCTATGAATCGAACCAATCGATCATGTATCACGCAGCCGACGCGAACCGAATGTCATGCACTACCTCAAGCCTCGACCACCCGCATAATCCAGAATCGACGGATGAACTCGCGATCATCCTCCGCCTTGACCCGTAAAACTCGCGGGCTACTAAGGAAGTCACGAGCCTCAAACTATCCGCCTCTCGGTGAACGCATGTGCTACCGAGCCGGAACCGAAGCGGCCGCTTCAAACCTCTCTCATATCCGCCACGACCTTGGCTAGTAATCGCCATCTCCTTGTACTCCTAACCTTCCGCCCCGGCCGAGGGACAGTGAGGTGGGTACCGCGGTCTCGCTGGGCCGGGCGGTGTCATAGAACTCGCTGCCTCGTATAGCCGGGCTCGAGCCCTCGTGACTGGGTGTCACACTAGCAGCCTCCTCGGCCGCTTGCTCTTCGGGCCCGGTTGCCTTACGCGAGGCATATCTCAGCATAGAAAGGAATGTTAGGGGTCCAACCTATAACACGCCTCTAAAGCACGATCTCGAGTGAGAAGAATGGAAACCAATCCTAAATATCCTATAGCCTCGATTATTGGTGGTGCACAACACACCGATAATCAAGACTCTACTAGATACGGCCTAGACACTTTCCGAGGATTAATCGCTTCGATACCACTTTTGTCACGACTGCCCGGCTCGTGGATCGTGCCTTACCCGCACCCAAGTAGTCATACATCGAGAACAATCGCGGAATATAAAACAAGACATGAAACATGATATAACTAGAACATTTTATCTCGATGAAAAGGTTGCCTTTTCGCATATATACATAAACTAAGTTTTTGCGCTACATCCCAACTGCATAACAGACTCTGCACTTAAGGAAATAATAACTATGGCGGACAGGTTCCGCCATACCCTCGTCTGCACAAAACTATCTACAACAGGAGATCATACCCAAAAGTAGAGCCTCCGAGAGAGTGGAACTCCTAACACCAACGTAGAGATCCTAAGGATGTGGATCTAGCACCGCTTCCTCTAGAACTCGCGGCATGAACGCAGCTCAAGGAGGTCAAGACAACAGTACCAAGTATGTGAAACTATAAAGTACTTTAAATGAAATCAAAGTATTTAAAACCTTTTCACAAATACATTCACCAATTGCACATAGTGCCACATCACAATAATAACAAGAATAGGAAAATCAGAATAGTCTAGTCTAGGCCGCGAATGATCAAGCAAGGCCAACCGCCCATAGTATCATTCTCGTGCCTAGTCCTCGACTTCCGCACCGCATAGGTCACACACGCATTCGCATGAGGTATTCCCGCATCGGGTAGCTAGCCCCGGCATTCTCCTCGACTTCCGCATCCGCATAGCCTCAAAAGACCGTGATAGTCCCATGGACCGCATAGCATCTCGCATCGCTAATCACCCTAATGATCAATCCCGAGCATGCCGCAGCCCGCATAGTCTCATAGACCGCATAGGCCGATAGACCGCATCAAGGGTGGCAAGCCCTCGGTATAACAAGTCAAGGGTAGGTGATACAATAACAAGACATAACGGACTTACCGTTAGCAACGTAAGTACGCAAGAATGACCCTTTCACAACATTACAAGCCAATTAACACATGCAGATCATAGTATGTCTACCTATCAACCAATCTTACTACACTTAATGTAAATCAATACAAGGCTTTTATAAACAAACAAGTAAACAGCCTTTTATCATTCTTAAGTTGTTATACCTAACTTCCCATAAAGCTAGTATAACTCTTAAGCTTTTGTTTTAGAACCAAATATTACTCTTCCGTTAAAAATGATTCATTATTCTTTTGACATACTTCAAGGTTCTTATTATTCAGCTTAAGTCAAAAGACATTGCCGACATCATATGTACGCCTACCGTACTATATATACTTAATTTATCATGCTCAAGAGTATAGAAGAATCACATACCTTCTCGGCAAATCCACCGCCAAGTCGAGTATGTCGCATGGCAGAGAATCACCTATAATAGTCACTGCACATCTATCAAAGTCTAGACTATTCTCGTAGGTCGCTCTAAACAGAGGGTCCTCAATTCTCGGAAAGTCGGGCAGCACAACCCTACCGTGAGCTATATAAGTTCATCGTGAAAACAAATTCCCATGTAAGTACAACAGATAATCTTCTTTATACCCTTCTAAGGTGTTACAGTTCAATTCTATTCTTAATAACCTCCTAAGTATTTATACTTATTACAATACTTCTACAGTATGCTTTCTCTAATTACAAAAGAGGGTTAGGATTATATACCTCGATAAGCCCAATAATATCCAAATAAAAAGTCGATCCTGAGCGAGGTTTAGCTCCTAATCCAAAGCTCCAAGGCGCTCCAAGAATCCTTAGAAGTTTCCCACAACTTCTACTAAGTACTAAGGAATTTGGGCTAGGTTAAATTGGGCATCATAACAATACTAGAAGGCAACTTTCCTACCAAGGGAGGGGGGGGTAGGTTTCGCCAGGCTAGGGGAAGGGCCTCGGCCAAAACTTCACTCAAAGGGGGAGGGGTGTTTGGACGAATTGCTCACAAGGGAGAGGGGAGGATTTTTCAAGACTTGAAAGCTTTAGTGGATGAAGAACTCTTCATCTCAAGAGGGGTATTTATAGGTCAAGACATGGCCAACCAATGGCCAAGATTTAGCCAAGTGCTAGGCAAGTGTAAGGTCAAGATTAGGGCAAGTGTACCTAGCCAACTTGCACACAAAATATCTATCCAACTTTATGACAAGGATTGTCATCCAATCGGCCCTATTGCCGTGACAAGTCCACCAATGAGAGGGTGGAAAGTGTCGCCCTCTCATTGGTCCAAAGTGTTACGTCTCTCGGAAAAATCCGCAAAAATAAGAAATGACATAGCCGGAATTTATCCTATGAAAGCTGTGGAAACGTTTCGTCGGAAAACCAATCGTTTTGTGAGTTGTGCCCAATAATTTTCGTCCAAGCCTAACTTTTAAGGCTAACCTTTTGTACGTATTCCCTTACGTACATACTCTGGAAATACGGGGTATAACACACTATGTGCGGTTACATTGATTGTTTCGTGCATATTTATAAAATTGGTTTTAAAATGATATGATTTCATTTAAGTACTTTACAGTTTCACATACTTGGTACCTGTTGTACTGACCTCCTTTGGGGGGCTGCGTTCATGCCGCAGGTAAGGGAAAGCAGGTGCTAGATCCGCATCCTTAGGATCTTTACTTTGGTGTCAGGAGCTCCATCTTCTCCGGAGGCTCGACTTTTGGGTATGATCTCCCTGTTGTTGTAGATAGTTTTGTACATTCAGGGTATGGCGGGGCCCTGTCCCGCCATAGTTGTTTACTTCCTTAGAGGTTTGTAGTCCTATTGTACAGTTGGGTTGTAACTGCCAGACTTGGTTTATATATATATGCCGAAAGACGACTTTTTCTCAGATAAATTATGTCTCATTTTACAGTTGTTTCATGTCTTGTTTTTATATTCCGCTGATTTCTCTGATGTATGACTATTTGGGTGTCCGGGTAAGGCACCAGTCACGGGCCCCGGAACGGGTCGTGACATACCCTCTTAGTGCAAGACTAAAATTCATCCACACTTGGAGTTTTCCAAGTTTGAAATACTCCCTCCCTCTTGAGTGTAGCTCTCGGTTTTGCCTTGATTTTGTGAGCTAAAGTTGTCCAAAAATTCTTAAAATTTTAAGTGTTCTTCCTTAGTGTATTAGGAAGATTATTAACCAAAAGTTAGAAAAGATTTCACACCCTAGCCACTAAAAGTACCCCTTGGCCGAGAGTTGCCACAATCAAAGCCTAAGTGTTCTTCACTTTTTGGAGTTGAAGTGTTAAGAGAAGTTGTTTGGAAACTTCTAAGGGTTGCTTGAAGCGGGTTAGAGCGTAAGGAATTGGAGCTAAACGTTGCTCAGGATCGACATATAATCTTGGATAATTTTGGGCTTATCGAGGTAATGATCTTTATCCCCCTATTGTAATTGGATATTACATATTGTAGTAATGTATAGTTGAGTATACTATATGTAGAATGAATATTGGAAAGGATTGAATCAGATTTACATTAGATCGTATTTGATGAGACTTGTGTAGTATATCCGTGGTAAAGTTGAACACGCCCTGTTAGACGTGTAATCCTCGGGAGTTGTTGGCCCGGTAATGGCCCGAGCAGAGAGGAGGATTTATGTGGTTTCGGGGAGCGCCGAATTTTCCGTAGAATATGGAACCTTGTATTTAGAAATGTTCTACGAAGAGAACTAGAATTTAATAGGCGTTTTATGGCCATTATAGGTGGAAGTACTACGAGTAGAGTATTCTACTTGGAGGGTGGAAAGGGCTAGTGGTTACGATTTTGGAGCGCTTTGCTATTTGTCGATAATCTTCGCGAGGTATGTTAACCTCTTCCTATCTTTTCTAGCATGATTGTGTAAACTATGTAGTATGGTAGACGTACGTGTGCTAAATGAAGTAGGTTGGTTTAAAACATAAAGTGTTATAACGGCTTTATGGGAAGTTTGTTATAACAACTTTATGTAGGTAAAGAAATAGGTTGTGGTTTTTAAAAGATAAGAGACTTGACTTATTAATGACTTGATGTGAAATGCTACGGACTTGGTTTGTGTTAAAAGTTGTGAAACCGCATTTATGAGAAATGGGTAATTGGGTTTTAAAAAGGAATAAGTTATATTGATTTCGGAAATGAGAATAAGTATCGAACAAACCATCGCTGCATAATAAAGGAAAATGTATTGACTAATTAATTATTATCAAAACCAGTAGAAACCTCCATCTGCATAGAAGCTAAGATAAGACAAAATTGTATTACATTTCCTAGATTATGGCTGCTTTAATAAGATTGTCATAAACAAGTATAACCTACTCACACATAGACTTATGTTACTCAAATTGTTTTAAAAGAGATTACGTTGTTAAGTGATTAAGACTATGAGCTATGAAATCTTTCGAAAATAAGAGACTTGAGTATTTGAAATTAGGCAACTTGAACTTTTGGAAAAGAATGTTGTTACTTGATTTTAAAAGGGAAAGTGTTTTGGTTTAAAAAGGGCATGGTATTGTCTTAATTTGGTTTAAAAATGATAGTATGGAAGTTGTTTTGGTTTACTTAAAATGTCAGTCACTCTATTTTGATAATACGGGCGGGTGACCTTTGTAAAAGAAATGGATCTTTTAAAAAGAATTTAACGTACGTAGTACTTTGGGGTTAAAACCTGGACTTTGGCATAAAATGAAAGTACCTTGAGTTGTGTGTAACTTGCCTATGTTTGAGTGTGATAGCCTTGTCGTGCTAGTATTGTATTTCTATACCACCGCGTCTCTCTATGGAGGGCCGGCTGATTTGTTATGATCTTACTTGGACGCACCGGCAGTGACGGAGCATTCCACGGGTACGCTTCTGTGATTATTATTCCATGGACTAGCTCTTCATGAGGTTTTACTGATTCGGCTTGGTATAAGGTAGTTGGTTTCGCATTTGCCCGAGGTCGTGGTGATTCGCTTGGTATCCGGTAGTTAGCCTTCGACTTGCCCCGCTTTTTGTGACGGTCTCGTGATTCCCGCTTAGTAATCGGTAGTTAGTCTTCAGATTTGCCCCGCCACTACGGGCGCAGTGGTATCTGGTAGTTGGCTTTCGTACTTGCCCTGGGTCAGATTCGTGGTATGGTTATATAGATTTGTTGGTACGGCTTTGGTATCTGGTAGTTGGCTTTCATACTTGCCCCGGTCAGTTGATGATGCGGCTTTGGTATCTGGTAGTTAGCCTTCGTACTTGCACCGTACGGTTTGTATGACACAGGTGGGACCTGGTGTTCATGTGTACTCCTTGGTGTGGTTATCGTAGACTGCTGGCAGTGAGGAAGGTGTTCCACGGACATGATTGATGTTGCGGGCATGAGACCCATAGTTATATTTGAGTGATGACTTTGAGGGCGTGAGTCCTCGACGACGCGGATCGCCACATATTATGTATCGTAGTTTGGTTATCATATATGTCTCTCGCTTTATATAGACTACTATGATTTCATTTACAGATTTTTCGCCACATATTGGTACTGTTAGACCGACCTCCCGGGGCCGCTCATGCGCAGTAGGTACATCGGTTGTTGATCCTCGCCATAGGATCACGCTCAACAGATTGGGAAGCTCCGTTTCTCCGGAGGCTTATCTTTTGGTATGTTTCCCTGAGTTGTAGGTGTCACGACCCGATCTCGGGCCCGCGACTGGTGCCTCACCCAGGGCACCCTAGTGATAACAATATCAGAGAAAATCAGCGGAAATAAAATTTAAACAGGAAACAAGAGACAACATAATAAACCAGGCTAACCAAAACGGTTACCTTCATGTATATACATAAAAACCGAACAGTTACAATCCTTACAACCCTGCCCACAACAAAGATTATGCACTCTAAGAGTGTAACAACAACTATGACGGACAGGCCCCGCCATACCTCGAATGTACAAGTACCTACAATGACAGTGGACTATACCAAAAGATAAGCCTCGAGAAACGGAGCTTCCTAAACCTGAATCTGGATCCTATGAGCGAGGATCCACAACCGATGTACTCTACTGCGTAAACGCACTTCAAGGAGGTAAGTACAACAGGTACCAAGTATGTGAAACTGAAAATACTGTAAATAAAATCATGACAGTCTATATAAAACCGGAGACATGTATGATAACCAAACTACAGTTCACAACATAAAAGAAGACATGTCAAGCCAGGGACTCACGCCCTCAAAGTCATCCCTCATGCCCGTGGAACTCTTTCCTCACTGCCGACAGTCTAGGTATAAATCGTATGATACGTATAACATGTCTCGGCCCATCCCATGAGACTCGAGGTGGAATCGGGTGGAATACATATCTCGGCCCATCCCATGGGACTCGAGGAAAAATCGGGTGGAATACATATCTCGGCCCATCCCATGGGACTCGAGGAAAAATTGGGTGGAATACATATCTCGGCCCATCCTATGGGACTCGAGGAAAAATCGGCCATAACGTTTAAACTCTCTTTTAAGACAGATTAAGACACTACCATGCCTTCATTTTAAACCAAAACACTTTCCCTTTTAAAGTCAAGTAACAACATTCTTTTCCAAAAGTTCAAGTTGCCTAATTTCAAATACTCAAGTCTCTTATTTTCAAAAGATTTCATAGTTCATAGTCTTAATCAAATAACGTAATCTCTTTTTAAAACCATTGAGTAACATATGCCTTATGTGTGAGTAGTTATTCTTGTTTATAACAATCTTATTAAAGCAGCCATGATCTAGAAAATGTAATACAATTTTGTCTTATCTTAGCTTCTATGCAGATGGAGGTTTCTACTGGTTTTAATATAGTTAATTAGTCAATACATTTTCCTTTATTAACGCTGCAGTGGTTTGTTCGATACTTATTCTCATTTCCGAAATCAGTAAAACATTATTCTTTAAAAGCCAAGTACTCATTACTCAGAATGAGGTTTCACAACTTTTTAACAATTCTCATAGTCCTTAATATTTCATAAAACGTCATTTATAAGTTAAGTCTCTTATCTTTTAAGATCAAGTCTCTTAACTTCTAAAATCAATAAACCATTCTTTTACCTACATAAAGTCGTTATAACTAACTTCCCATAAAGCTATTATAACACCTTATGTTTTAAACCAACCAAAACTCGCTTAGCACACGACGCTCACCGTACTACATAGTTCACAACAATCATGCTAGAAAAGATAGGAAGAGGTTCACATACCTCGCGACGATTATCGACAATAAGCAAAACGCTCCAAAGTACTATAATCTTGCTAGCCTTTTCCACCCTTCAACTAGAATACGCTACTCGTAGTACTTCACCCTATAAAGGCCACAAAACGTCCATCAATTTCTCGATCTCTTCAGAGAACATTTCTAAGAACAAGGCTCCATATTCAACGGAAAATTCAAAGACCTCCCCACCCCGCAACCACATAAATCTCTCCTCTATCAAGGCCCGCTACCAAGCCAACAACTCCATGGGGTTACACGCCTAACCTGACGTACAATTCTACTCCACAATAATACTACAAGTCTCATCAGAATACACCAATGTAAATACAGTTCAATTCTATCAATCTTCTATCCTCATATAATATACTCAAGTATAACTACTACAACATGTAATATCCAATTACAATAGGGGGACATAGATCATTACCTCGATAAGCCCAAAATTATCCAAGATTATAAGTCGATCCTGAGCAACGTTTAGCTCCAACTCCTTATGCTCCAACCCGCTCCAAGCGACCCTTAGAAGTTTCTAAACAACTTCTCTTAACACTTCAACCAAGCTAGGAAGATTTTCCTAGGGCTTCACTTTGCGACTATTGGAATAAAGTAATATTTCCGGGCTCCTAGTATTGAAATAACTTGGAATACTACTAGGGATACTAGGCTAAGGTATTTGGGATTATACAACAATACTCAAAGTATTTTCTACACATGTGGGGGGAGGGACGAAACACAATCCTAAAGGGAGGGAGTATTTGCTTTGGAAAGTATTCAAGTGTGGGATGAATTTAGTCTTCAACTTAAGGGGGTATTTATAGAGAATTCAAGGGTTAAGATCATAACAAGTGGGTGGTCAAGATTGGGCCATGTGTGTGTGGGTCCCACCACACCACATGGCCAACGAAATGGTGCTCCAAGTGTCATTGCCATTTCGGCCATGATGGCTAGCCACTGTCCTCCACCCGCCAAGGTGACACATGGGGGTGACACGTGTCGCCCCCGACTCGTCCAAAATATTTCGTCTTCCGAAAATATCCAAATACCGAAAATCTCAAAAGCAAAGCGGGCCCCACAAAACCGTAAATTTCTCCCGTGGGCCCCACGTGACCATTTCCGAAAAGCCCAAATACCAAATCTGGGAATCCAATTCCCATTAACGAACCTTTTTCCTTCCCAAAACCCAGAAACTTTTCCGTCGAAAAATCACACCTTTCTTTCTTTCCAAAATTTCTGTCGTATTCTCGTACGTACGTCCTCAAATACATACCCTGGAACTACGGGGTATAACATTCTTCCCCCCTTAGAAACATTCGTCCCGAATGTTCCTTCTAAGTCTCTAAACATACATGCGCCGGTGTAGCCTCCACTACTACACTTACAAAAACCGATCATGCCACCAATGGCCAGAATATAACATGTGCGCAAAAACTCAAATCCAAGCCAACGAGGAATCGCCTCTAATCTCACAAAAAGCTCCCACCCATGGTCTAAAGGATACTCCCTTCGCATCTTTACTTTTCAAAAGAAATGATCACTTCCGTTTTCATAACACGGCCCGCTTTCTTCTCTTACTCTTCGCACTTTCTCGTACACCTGAACTCTTTCTATTTCACGTACCACACTTCAGTCATCGCTTCAGTTTCCAAAACTTTGGAGCCACTACTTCCAAACTTGGTCATCTCACTAGCTTCAAACTTCTCTAAGGCCATCCCCGGCCTTCACGATCCGATTCTGGTCGAACGCATCCACGAACCCGTACGATGGTTACCTAAACTTGGGCCTAACACCCTCGTGACCCTATCACAAAGCGGGACCACCACCAATTTCCCTTACTTCAATCCGGGCTACGGGTTTACCCGCATCTGGCCTCAACCCGACCCATCTATCGCGCCAAGCTCTTGTTCTCCGATCCGGAACAATCTCACTAATCAAATCACGAAAACCTAGCGGTCTTCTTAGCTTAACTACCCTCTTATAATTCACACCACTCAGGGACTTATCACACAATTATACCCCTCGTATACTATGCACTCCGACAAAGGTCAATCGTAAACAAAATCTTTTACTCAAGACGGCCTCGCATCTAAGGTCTCCACGTATAATATTCTAAGGCTCACAATTCTATGTACCCAACTTCCCCTTTACTAACCAGGCCTCTCAATCACAATTTAACATAATGCTATCTGAACATAATACTTAGCACATCATCATACCATCAACGATACTAGTCTCTAGAGGGTAAGAATATAGTGTATCAATCGCTTCATTTTCCTTCGCCGCCTAATCATAATCACCTTACCGCCGCGCATAGCTAATATAAGGCGATGAACGCCACGGACATTAGGCTGCGTCATTACACTGTATCCTCATTAGGGGATCTCGTCATATGGCCACGGCGCGCGGTGAAACAAGCACCGAGAAAAGACGACACTCGGGACGACGCTGCCGCATCGCACACACCCGAGGAACCATGAACCCGGTGGCTAGAACCCATGTATACACATGAACGAAGCCTGGAGCTCGACCCGGCTCTCGAATACCGAACGTCTCAAGGCGCGGAGGACCACTCAGATCGGGCGGAGTGCATAACTAAAGCTGCTGGCGGTCCGCCTCGAAAGTTACCAAAGGACCTGCGCTCGGCCTCTTCACGATCTCGCCATTCCGTCGACCCATCCGCTCCTCACATCCAAGTGCATAAGCCTGCATGCGGGCAATGTCCATGCCCGGCTGAAGAGCTACACCCGAACAAGCCTCTGCCAAGTAGTCATCGAGCCCGGTGACGTAGCGGTGTACTATGTCCTCCATATCAGCTACTAACGCAGGGACATACCGAGCCAATGAGTCGAACTCCATGTTGTATTCCCGAACCGTACGCCCTCTCTGTCTCAGCATCAGAAATTTGTCGGTCCGTGCCCTCCTCATCAGCGGAGGCAAGAAGTGGCTGAGAAATACCTCCGAGAACTCGTCCCAAATAGCTGGAGGTGCATGCTCCCCCCGGGACAGCTCCCACGAATCAAACCAGTCGACTGCAGTATCACGTAGCCGATGCGAACCTAAGACCACTGACTCGGTCTCCGAAGCCTTGATCACTCTCATGATCCGTCAGAATCGCTTGATGAACTCCTGCGGATCATCCTCAGGCCTCGACCCATAAAACTCTGGCGGGCTGCAACTCAGAAAGTCCCGCAGTCTCAAACTATCTGATCTCGGGTGAACTACGGGTACTACTAGTACCGGAATTGCTGCATCCAGCCTATCCTCGTGCCTTGCCACTATCCTGGCCAATAACTGGGCCATCTCCTTGTAACCCATCTCTCCGCTCCAGTGTGGGGTCGAGGCTCAGTCTTGTGGTCTCGGTAGAGACCGCCTACTGCTCTACTCGCGACTCCTCTGCTTGCCTTCTGGCCTCGATGCCTCGCGTGGAGGCATAACTGGCATAAAAGAATACGTCAGAGGGAGTCCAACTTTCAACACAACTCTAAGGCACGATCTCAGAGTAAGAAGAATAGAAACCAATCTTAGATATCCTGCGACCTCCGATTATAGATGTGGTGCACAACACACCGATAATCAAGACTCTACTAGACACGCTGCATAGACACTTTCCGAGGATTAATCGCTCGATATCACTTTTGTCACGACCGATCTCGGGCGATGGTGCCTCACCCCGGCACCCTATTGATAACAACATCGAGAGAAAATCAGCGGAAATAAAATTTAAACAGAAACAAGAGACAACATAATAAACCAAAGCTAACCAGCGGTTACCTTCATGTATATACATAAAAACTGAACAGTTACAATCCTTACAACCCTGCCCACAACAGTACTACAGACCTCTAAGAGTGTAACAACAACTATGACGGGACAGGGCCCATACCACGAATGTACAAGTACCTACAATGACAGGGACTATACTAAAAGATAAGCCTCCGAGAAACGGAGCTTCCCAACCGTGACGTGATCCTGGTGAGGATCCACAACCGATGTACCTCTACTGCGGCATGAACGCAGCCTGAGGAGTCGATGCAACAGTACCAGTATGTGGCTGAAAATCGTAAATGAAATCATGACAGTCTATATAAAACAGGAGACATGTATGATAACCAAACTACAGTTCACAACATAAAAGCAGACATGTCAAGCCAGGGACTCACGCCCTCAAAGTCATCCCTCATGCCCGTGGAACTCCTTCCTCACTGCCGGCAGTCTAGGTATAAATTGTATGATACGTATAACATGTCTCGGCCCATCCCATGGGACTCGAGGTGGAATCGGGTGGAATACATATCTCGGCCCATCCCATGGGACTCGAGGAAAAATCGGGTGGAATACATATCTCGGCCCATCCCATGGGACTCGAGGAAAAATCGGGTGGAATACATATCTCGGCCCATCCCATGGGACTCGAGGAAAAATCGGTCATAACGTTTAAACTCTCTTTTAAGACAGATTAAGACACTACCATGCCTTCCTTTTAAACCAAAACACTTTCCCTTTTAAAGTCAAGTAACAACATTCTTTTCCAAAAGTTCAAGTTGCCTAATTTCAAATACTCAAGTCTCTTATTTTCAAAAGATTTCATAGTTCATAGTCTTAATCAAATAACGTAATCTCTTTTTAAAACCATTGAGTAACATATGCCTTATATGTCAGTAGCTATTCTTGTTTATAACAATCTTATTAAAGCAGCCATGATCTAGAAAATGTAATACAATTTTGTCTTATCTTAGCTTCTATGCAGATGGAGGTTTCTACTGGTTTTAATATAGTTAATTAGTCAATACATTTTCCTTTATTAACGCTGCAGTGGTTTGTTCGATACTTATTCTCATTTCCGAAATCAGTAAAACATTATTCTTTAAAAGCCAAGTACTCATTACTCACGAATGAGGTTTCACAACTTTTTAACAAATCTCATAGTCTTTAATATTTCATAAAACGTCATTTATAAGTTAAGTCTCTTATCTTTTAAGATCAAGTCTCTTAACTTCTAAAATCAATAAACCATTCTTTTACCTACATAAAGTCGTTATAACTAACTTCCCATAAAGCTATTATAACACCTTATGTTTTAAACCAACCAAAACTCGTTTAGCACACGTACGTCTACCGTACTACATAGTTCACAACAATCATGCTAGAAAAGATAGGAAGAGGTTCACATACCTCGAGACGATTATCGACAATAAGCAAAACACTCCAAAGTACTATAACCTTGCTAGCCTTTTCCACCCTTCAAGTAGAATACGTTACTCGTAATACTTCACCCTATAAAGGCCACAAAACGTCCATCAATTTCTCGATCTCTTCGTAGAACATTTCTAAGAACAAGGCTCCATATTCTACGGAAAATTCGGCAGCACCTCCCCCCCCGCAACCACATAAATCTCCTCCTCTATCAAGGCCCGCTACCAAGCCAACAACTCCAAGGGGGGGTTACACGTCTAACCGGACGTGTACAATTCTACTCCACAATAATACTACAAGTCTACTGTAAATACAGTCCAATGTAAATACAGTTCAATTCTATCAATCTTCTATCCTCATATAATATACTCAAGTATAACTACTACAACATGTAATATCCAATTACAATAGGGGGACATAGATCATTACCTCGATAAGCCCAAAATTATCCAAGATTATAAGTCGATCCTGAGCAACGTTTAGCTCCAACTCCTTACGCTCCAACCCGCTCCAAGCGACCCTTAGAAGTTTCTAAACAACTTCTCTTAACACTTCAACCAAGCTAGGAAGATTTTCCTAGGGTTTCACTTTGCGACTATTGGAATAAAGTAATATTTTCGGGCTCCTAGTATTGAAATAACTTGGAATACTACTAGGGATACTAGGCTAAGGTATTTGGGATTATACAACAATACTCAAAGTATTTTCTACACATGTGGGGGGAGGGACGAAACACAATCCTAAAGGGAGGGAGTATTTGCTTTGGAAAGTATTCAAGTGTGGGATGAATTTAGTCTTCAACTTAAGGGAGTATTTATAGAGAATTCAAGGGTTAAGATCATAGCAAGTGGGTGGTCAATATTGGGCCATGTGTGTGTGGGTCCCACCACACCACATGGCCAACGAAATGGTGCTCCAAGTGTCATGGCCATTTCGGTTAGGAATGATGGCTAGCCACTTGTCCCTCTAATTCGGCTAAGGTGACACATGGGGGTGACACGTGTCGCCCCCCGACTCGTCCAAAATATTTCGTCTTCCGAAAATATCCAAAATACCGAAAATCTCAAAAACAAAGTGGGCCCCACAAAACCGTAAATTTCTCCCGTGGGCCCAACGTGACCATTTCCGAAAATAAAATCTCATAATTCTAATATAATCCAAGAAGCCCAAATACCAAATCTGGGAATCCAATTCCCATTAACGAACCTTTTTCCTTCACAAAACCCGGAAACTTTTCCGTCGAAAAATCACACCTTTCTTTCTTTCCAAAATTTCTGTCGTATTCTCGTACGTATGTCCTCACATAAATACCCTGGAACTACGGGGTATAACAGTAGGTTCTTGTACATTCAGGGGTATGGCGGGGCCCTGTCCCGTCATAGTTGTTGTTACACTCTTAGAGGTCTGTAGTACTGTTTTGGGCAAAGTTGTAAAGGATGTAACTGTTCAAATTTTTGTATATATATGCAAAAAGGCAACTGTTTTGGTTAGCCTGTTTTCTTTTATCTTGTTTCATATCTGTATGTTTTATTTCCGCTGGTTTTTCTCTGATGTTGTATCACTAGGGTGCCCGGGGTAAGGCACCAGTCGCGGGCCCGTGGTCGGATCGTGACAGGTCTGTAGTAACGTATTTTGGGTTAATTTTTTAAAGGAAATGAGGAAACTGCTTCGGTTGTATATATATATGTCCAGGAAGGTAGCCCTATCGGCTAACCTGTTGTTTTATTTCTGTTGTTTTATTTTATAAGTTTCATGTATGTTCATTGATTATCTCGATGTATACTGTAAGGGTGCCTGTAGGGCACCGCGGCAGTCGGATCGTGACAAAAGTGGTATCGAAGCGATTAGTCCTCGGAAAGTGTTCTGACCGTGTCTAGTAGAGTCTTGATTATCGGTGTGTTGTGCACCACATCTATAATCGTGAGGTCAAGGATATTTAGGATTGGTTTCCATTCTTCTCTCTTTGAGATCGCAATGAGAGCTGTCATAGTAGGTTGAATCCCCTCTGACCCCTTCTTATGTAACAGTTATTCCTCCACGGAAGGCGACCAGGGCCCAGAAGGGCAAGGCAGCAGCAGGAGCTTCTAGTGGTGCACAGAGAGTTACCAGGACTCGGGAACAGACTATGCCTGAGGTAGTAGGCAGATCGGCGAGTTCAACCACGCCAACAGTATTAGAGGAGTCGAGAGGCGTGGCTCCAGAGGTTCGTGCACTGAGCCTCCATCCGCAATCGGCGAGTTTAGAGATTATGGAGAGCAGTCGGGCTATTGACTAGCATAGTGGTAGGCGGCAAAGGTGAGCAGTAGCTAACCCAGAGCCGACGGTTTGCGGATTCGGGATTTTCGGGTTGTAGTCCACCCGAGTTCTATGGTTCGAGGTCCGGCGAGGATCCGCAGGAGTTTATTCGGCCATCGCGAACTATGCAGTGCTTAGGGCCTCGGAGACAGTCGATTGTGTTAGTTTCTTACGGTTCTGCGATATTGCGTTGAAGTTTGAGTCTCGGGAGCTGTCGAGAGGTGTGGGTGCTCGTCCAGCAGTTTGGGATGAGTTCACGGAGGCCTTTCTTGATCACTTTTTGCCTCCTGAAATAAGTAGAGCCCGTGTTGATAGGTTCTTGTCATTGAGGCAGAATGGGAGGACTATCGAGAGTCACTGAGTTTGACTCCTTGGCTGTATACGCCACACCATTGTAGCTGACATGGCGGATAGAGTTCATCGTTATGTGATGGGGATAGACCGTCATATGATTACTGCATGCTTGGGGGTGGCCCTTCAGTCAGGTATGGATATTGCCAGGATGCAGGCGTATGCGCAGGGGATAGAGGATAGAGAGAGGAGGATCAGTTGACTCAGCCCGGCTAAGAGGCTGTGGGCGAGAGTCTCAGGCGGTTTGGCGGACAGCCTCAGCAGCTGCACTAGGTCTACATTGCAGCCAGCCGAGTGCTCCTCCACGATTTTCGGCGGGGTTTTACAACCCGGGAATGCAGGGCGGTCAGTCTCTAGAGCTCAGTCGCGAGGAGATGGGGTTCGGTCGATCGAGGCCACCTTTGCCTCAATCGCCGATGTGGTAGGTTCCATTCTGGGGTATGTCGCGCCGGTACGGGTGCTTGTTTTGCTTGTGGTCGTCTAGGCCATATGTTAAGAGAGTGTACTTATAGAGAGGTCCCGTGGGCGACGATCGCTTTGGATCGATTATGGGTTCTTCGCCTTCAATAGCTAGGCAGGATGTTCATGCACCGACAGGCCGTGGCAGAGGTCGTGGTGGAAGTTCCCAGTTTTAGCGATCCTTTGAACCGCCTATATGATTTCAGGTATGTCTTTGGCCCTTTAGAAACTTGTATGCATGATAAAGTTGTGGTATGTTAAGTGTCATGAATAGATTATATTGAGACTATGTATATGCTAGAAGGAGTTGGAAGTACGAAAAGATAATCTCTTTTGGGCTTATGATGGATGGATATGCGTGTGCGAGGTATTAGGGCCATGTGTGGCATTATTGGTATGTCGGGGCGGTAAAAGGAAACTATGTCTCTAATTATAAGTTTGGCTCCGAAAGAACATTCAGGGACGAATGTTTCTAAGGGGGGAAGAATGTCACACCCCGTATTTACAGGACATGTTTTAAGAACGTACGTGAGAATCCCAAATGTATAGATTTTAGACTTGTAAAAAAATTTATCGGAATTATGGAATTGTCGGAAAACGAAATATTGTGACGAATGGGAGGGCGACACGTGTCACCCCCCCCTAAGTAGCCTTGGACGAAAATAGCATGGCCAAAAGGGTCATTTGACCATTGTTAGGAAGACAAGTCTTGCAAGTTGAAGAGCTTGACATGTTTGACTTAGTCAATGGGACCACAAGTCTTTATATTTAAATGAAACTCATCCAAACCTCACAAGTGTTCTAATCTTAACCCTCCATTTGGTTATATAGTCATCCCTTGTGCAAGACAAGTCTTGGACACTTAGAGAAAAATTAGAAATTGAAGAACTTGAGAGGTGAGCTCTCGGCTTTGTGAGGATTTGAACAAGAAAATTTTTCGTTTGTGATTCAATAAGCTCCATACTTTAAACCAAGGTACCTAAGGGTATTGTAAGTGTATCTCAATAGAAAGATCCCGGAAAAATAGCATTTTCGTATTAGTCATGTCACGACCCGATCCCGCGCCCGTGACTGGTGCCTTACCCGGGCACCCAAGTAGACATATATCAGAGTAATCAGCGGAATATAAAAACAAGACATGAAACAATTATAGAATGAGAACAGTTTATCAAGAGAAGATTGTCTTTCGGCATGTATATATACATAAAAATTTGAACCCGAACAGTTATATCCCTTTTACAAACTCGCCACAACAAGATTTCTGCACTTCTAGGAGTTTTATAACAACAACGACGGAACAGGGCCCCGCCATACCCCTGAATGTAAGTACCTACAATGACAGGGGACTATACCAAAGATAAGCCTCCGGAGAAACGGAGCTTCCCAAAACGCTGAGCTGTGATCCTATGAGCGAGGATCGACGACTGGTGTACCTCTACCTGCGGCATGAACGCAGCCCCCCGAAGGAGGTCAGTACAACAGGTACCAAGTATGTGAAACTGGAAAATACTGTAAATGAAATCATAACAGTTTATATAAAACAGGAGACATGTATGATAACCAAACTACAGTTTACAACATAAAAGTAGTCATGTCAAGGCAGGGACTCACTCCCTCAAAGTCATCCCTCATGCCCGTGGAACTCATTCCTCACTGCCGGCAGTCTAGGTATAAATCGTATGATACGTATAACATGTCTCGGCCCATCCCATGGGACTCGAGGTGGAATCGTGTGGAATACATGTCTCGGCCCATCCCATGGGACTCGAGGTGAAATCGGGTGGAATACATGTCTCGGCCCATCCCATGGGACTCGAGGTGAAATCGGGTGGAATACATGTCTCGGCCCATCCCATGGGACTCGAGGTGGAATCGTGTGGAATACATGTCTCGGCCCATCCCATAGGACTCGAGGTGAAATCGGGTGGAATATATGTCTCGGCCCATCCCATGGGACTCGAGGTAAAATCGTCCATAACATTTAAACCCTCTTTTAAGACAGATTAAGACAATATCATGCCTTCATTTTAAACCAACACATTTTCCCTTTTTAAGGTCAAGTAACAACATTCTTTTCCAAAAGTTCAAGTTGCATATTTTTAAATACTTAAGTCTCTTATTTTTGAAAGATTTCATAGTTCATAGTCCTAATCACTTAACAACGTAATTTCTTCTTTTAACAAAATTGAGTAACATATATCTTATATGTGAGTAGTTTATTCTTGTTTATAACAATCTTATTAAAGCAGCCATGATCTAGGAAATGTAATACAATTTTGTCTTATCTTAGCTTCTATGCAGATGGAGGTTTCTACTGGTTTTAATATAATTAAATATTTGTCAATACATTTTCCTTTATTAACGCTGCAGTGGTTTGTGCGATACTTATTCTCATTTCCGAAATCAATATAACTTATTAGTTAAAAACCAAGTACTCATTACTCACGAATG
The DNA here is from genome assembly GCA_029844215.1 of Przewalskia tangutica. Lineage (NCBI taxonomy): Eukaryota > Viridiplantae > Streptophyta > Magnoliopsida > Solanales > Solanaceae > Przewalskia > Przewalskia tangutica. The sequence goes on along the minus strand of CM056719.1, from coordinate 33,272,151 downwards.
AGGTTTCACAACTTTTTAATAAAATTCATATCAAGCCAATTAAGTCAAGTCTCTTATTTTCTTAAAAATCAACAACCCATTTCTTACCTACATAAAGTTGTTATAACAACTTCCCATAAAGCCGTTATAACACTTTATGTTTTAAACCAACTCAATTCATTTAGCACACGTACGTCTACCGTACTACATAGTTTACAAACATCATGCTAGAAAGGATAGGAAGAGGTTCACATACCTCGCGACGATTATCGACAAATAGCAAAACGCTCCACCGTACTATAACCCTGCTAGCCTTGTCCACCCTTCAAGTAGAACACGCTACTCGCAGAACTTCAACCTATAATGGCCATATACGTCTATCAACATCTAGACTACTCTGTAGAATATTCTAAGCAGAAGGTTCTCTATTCTATGGAAATTTGGGCAGCATTTCCCTACCCGTCAACTACACAAGTCTACTGTAAATACAACCCTATGTAAGTACAGTTCAATTATCTTCTTATATACCTTCCTTCTATATATTTTATACTTAATTCTGAACTACTACAACATGTAATCTCCAATTACAATAGAAGGATAAAGATATTTACCTCGATAAGCCCAAAATTATCCAAGATTATATGTCGATCCTGAACAACGTTTAGCTCCTAATTTGCACGCTCCGATAGCTCCAAGAAACCCTTAGAAGTTTCCAACCCACTTCTACTTAATACCTCAACCAACTATGAAGATTTTCCTTAGGGTTTCGTTTTGCGACTAATGGATATAAAGTAGTATTTCTGGGTTTTTAGTATAGAGGTAACTTTGGAATACTACGAGGGATTTAGGCTAAGGTATTTTGGCATAGTAACAATACTAGAAGACAACTTTTCTACCAATGGGGTATTTCGACGAGACAACCAGGAAGGGGAGAGGGTGCTTGAAAGCTTCCAAGGGGAGAGGCGTCAGAAAGCTTCCCAGGGGGGCTGGACGAAAGCTTTACTACAAAGGGGGAAGGATTTTGTGACTTGGAAAGTGTGTTTGTTGATGGAGAAGTCTTGCACAAGAGGGGTATTTATAGAACCTTGATGGCCAAGATTAAAACAAATGGAGGGTGAGGATTGGGTTGCTTGTGTGAGTGGAGTCTTCCACCAAGTGTCCACCACAATATTGGGACATATGTCCACCACAACATTGGGACATATGTCCCCCACAACAATGAGCCATGTGGCCTCCCACTTGCTCAAGAAAAACGTCCACAAGGCCTTCCCTCAAGCCCCACAAAAACGCCCCCACCTACTCCCACTAACCCAAAGAAAATATCTTCCAAGACTTTGACCACTTGACCTTGTCCACTTGGCCATACAAATCGTCCAACATGGCCTAAGTGGGGTGACACATGTCTCCCTCCTATTGGTCCAAAATATTTCATCTTTCGGAAAAATCCGTAATCGGTTAAAATATTAAAAACGTAGAATTTCCTTCACAAGGTTCGGAATCTTTTCCGTCGAAAGTTCACAATTTCATCCTTAACCTAATTAGGGCTTGAATATTCGTACGTACGTCCTCGCATACATACTCTGGAAATACGGGGTATAACAAGTCGCAAGGTGAAACCTAGTTGCTTTTCTAGGTTTTGATTGGAAGATTTAAGGGAAGTGGTTTGTGAAATTCTAAGGGTCTCATGGGGCGGATTGAAGTGTCAAGAAGATGCCCTAAGTTGCTAAGGAGCGACTTTGGATTTGATGTTGGATTAAGACTCATTGAGGTAACAATCTTGTTCTCTTAAAGTGCTACAAGATTATGTATTGTTGTTAGCCTTACATTTTACTAGCATGAAGTGTATGTGTTGAAGTTTTATAAGTGTTATGGATTGTTGTAGCCTAAAATCCGAAATGACATGTTAGCCATTTGAAGTTGGATTACAATTTGGTCGTATTTAGAATAGTCGCATGTTACTTACTTGAAGATTATAGTAGTTATAATCGATTGCAACTTGATATCATGTTATGCTAACAACTTGGATTGAAAAGAAAATTGGATAAGAATTGGTATAGTGTATCCCAAGATTGCCGGATTTACACTTGTTGTATTAGTTTGATATCAATTGTGGGGCGGAATTTTACACGTCTAGTAGGCGTGTAATCCCCTATTGTTAATTGCATTGTTGGGCCTTAAATGTGGCGTGTTTGGTTATTGAATTCGGCCTTGAAAAAGGTGGCAAAGTATGTAGAAACAAAGGAAGTGCTGTCCGATTTTCCGTAGAATTTAGTGACTTAGCATCTAGAATATTCTACGTTTGAAGTAAGAAGTTAATGGACGTATTATGGCCATTATAGGTTGAAGTACTAAGTATAGCGTATTCTACTTGAAGGATGGAATAGCTATCAAGGTGGAAGTACTTTGGAGCATTTTGCTACTTGTCGATAATCGTCGCGAGGTATGTGAACCTCTTCCTTCTTTTGGCATGATTCTATGTATGGAATATACATGTGGTAATATTTCATGTTCCCTTCTACTCTTAGAAGTTAAGAGGTATGTATGTGATTTACTCTATGTAAAGGTTATGCCTAGGTTATCCTAAGTTCTTACCAAGTCTTATGGGGGATGTTGGTAAGAGTCGTTAGGAGGTATTTGGAGCCAAGTTGACTTGGCTAATTTTACGGCACAAATGAGAATAAGTATCGAGCAAGCCATTGCAGCGTTAATAAAGGAAAATGTAATGACAATTGATTATATTAAAATGAGTAGAATTCTCCATCTGCATAGAAACTAAGATAAGACAAAATTGTATTACATTTTCTAGATCATGGCTACTTGAATAAGATCGTTATAAATAAGTATAACTTATTCACAACGCACCAAGTATATGTTACTTAATTTAAAAGTGTTTACGTATGAAGTTGTAAGACTGTGAACCTCAAATTTTTTAAAAGGTTAAGAGACTTTATTTTTCAAGTTATGGGACTTGATTCTTAAAGGAAGAAATGAATTGATTTACAAGTATAGAATACTTGATTTGGAAAGACTTGATTTCTAAAGTTAAGAAGCTTGATATTCTAAGTTAAGAAACTTGTTTTCTTAAAAGTTAAGATACTTGAAGTATTTTGAAAGCTATGTAATTCGATTTGAAAATATAAGTCTCTTGGTTATAAAATGAATGAATTTGTCTAAGACATAAAGTGTTATAACGGCTTTATGGGGAGTTGGTTATAAAAACTTTATGGAAGATTAAAAGAATGGTTTTCTTCAGTAATTTAAGCAAAGAAATGATTTGAAATAAAGAAGGGCAAATTGTTTTAAAGGTACCAATTGCTTAAGGTTTTTAAGAAAGAAGTCACTTGATTTAGAAGCCGGTAATTGTATTTCTAAAAAGGGTAATGTGACTTGTCTTGAAAAGTATGTATGACTTGATACTATGGTTATTAGTATCTTGGAAGTTTCATTTGAAAAAGAGTCGTTCTAAAGGAGTAGAGGTACGTAGTACGTTGGGTTAAATTCCCGGAGACTATATGACTTTACCGCGTCCCAGGAATGGGCCGGGCAGTATACCTTTATGGGCAGACTATGTGACCTTACCGCGTCCCAGATTGGGCCGGGCAGTATACCTTTATGGGCAGACTATGTGACATTACCGCGTCCCAGATTGGGTCGGGCAGTATACCTTTATGGGCAGACTATGTGACCTTACCGCGCCCCGTTGGGCGGGCAAGATACCTTATGGGCAGACTACATGACTTTACCGCATCCCAGATTGCGCCGGGCAGTATACCTTTATGGGCAGACTACATGACTTTACCGCGTCCCAGGAATGGGCCGGACAGTATACCTTTATGGGCAGACTATGTGACTTTATCGCGTCCCAGATTGGGCCGGGCAGTATAGGCGTCCCTCCATAAAGGGTCGGATTATGTTATGTAAGGTAAGTAAGTTATATGGTAATGAACTTGATGATTTTCCTAAGTATGTACGTAAGAAAGTGACTATAACTTTTATTGAAAAAAAAAATGGGAAAAGATGATAAGGTACGATTAAGTTCACGAGATGGTAATGACATGGTAGGTTCAGGTATTTACCCTTTTTATACTTACCCCTGTCATGCTTTTATACAGATATGTTTTGTTTACTGTACCTTATTTTCGTTCCATATTCGGTACCTGTTGTACTGACCCCCTTCGGGGGGCTGCGTTCATGCCCGCAGGTTTTTAGGTACACAGGTTGGTGATCCTTGCTCTTAGGATCTTGATTCAGTTTTTGGGAAAAAGCTCCATTTGCTCCAGAGGCTTATCTCTTGGTACGGTTTTTCCCTGAGGTTGTAGATTCATGTATATTCAGGGGTATGGCGGGGTCCTGTCCCGCCACTGTTGTTATGTTAAAACTCTTAGAGGTCTGTAGTCACGTATTGTGGGTCAGTTTGTAAAGGAAAGGAGGCAACTGATTCGGTTGTATATATATATGTCCAGGAAGGTAGCCCTATCGGCTAACCTGTTGTTTTATTTCTGTTGTTTTATTTTATAAGTTTCATGTATGCTTCGCTGATTATCTCTGATGTATACATGTAAGGGTGCCTGTGTAGGGCACCGTGCGCCCGGGTCGGGTCGTGATACCTGAGCCGCCCTTCAGCCAAGTATAGATATTGCCAGGATGCAGGCTTATGCACAGGGGATCGAGGACAGAGAGAGAGAGGACCAGCCCGACATAGTCCAGGCCAAGAGGACCAGGACGGCAGGGTTTCAGGGTAAATTTCTAGGCAGACAGCCTCAGCAGCAGGCTAGGTCTACATTTCAGCCGACACAGAGTGCTCCTTCCCGGTCTTCTGACAGGAGGTTTGATCACCGGGGATATTCTGGAGCAGGTCAGGGCTCCAGGGCTGTAGGTTCACAGATGTCCGAGGGTAGTAGCCAGGAGAAGCCATCTTTTCCTCGGTGTGGTCGCTGTGTGTCACGACCCGAAACTGGGCCCGTGACTGGTGCCTTACCCCGGGCACCCTAGTGACACAACATCAGAGTAATCAGCGGAACATAAAACATATACATGAAACAAGTGAAGTACAAAGCGATGTCGAGAAAACTTGCCTTTCGGCATATATAAATAACAACTTTTACAAATGAACAGTTTAATCCTTTTCACAAACCCTGCCCACGACAGTACTACAGACCTCTAAGAAATGATACGACAACAATGGCGGGACAGGGCCCCGCCATACCCCTGAATGTAAACACCTACAACAACAGGGGACTATACCACTGATAAGCCTCCGGAGAAACGGAGCTTTCCCAAATCTTGAATCGTGACCCTAGAGCGAGGATCAATGACTGTACCTTTACTGCGGCATGAACGCAGCCCGGCGAGGTCGACAACAGTACCAAGTATGTGAAATCGAAAATAAATCAGTAAATGAAATCATAGTAGTCTATATAAAGTAGGAGACATGTATGATAACCAAACTCTGATTCACCAATAAATAGCGGTCATGTCAAGTCGTGGACTCACGCCTCAAAGTTATCACAATAAAACCGTGCGGGGCAAGTGCGAAGGCATAGCCGACTACTAAGACCCACAGCACCAAAAATACCACAAAGCGTATCCCGAGGTCTTTCTAGACCGCACCACATGATCGGTCGCCACTCGCGCAATATCAATGCTGCGTCTATCCTCGAACTCGCAGCTCCGCATAGGTCACACACGGACCGCATGAGGTATTCCTCGAATCATGGTCCTGCATCACGAGGTATACCCCGCGTCGAAGCGCCTAACCCTCGGTATCCGCCTAGGCTCCGCAACCCGCATAGTCTCAAAAGACCGCATAGTCTCAACAGGATCGCATAGGAATCCCGCGATCGGGCTAAACACCCGAATGATCAATCTCGAGCTACCGCACTCCGCATAGTCACGAGGACCGCATAGGCCGTAAAGACCCGCATCAAGGGTGGCAAGCCCTCGGTATAATAAGTCAAAGGGGGTATGTGATACAATAATAGTACAACGGGCTTAACGCTTAACAACGTAAGCACAACAAGAATGACCCCCTTACATCACGATCACACAAGATACTAACACATGTAGCATCCTAACATTTTCACTTATCACATCAACAAGAAAGTATTTACAAGGCTATCTCAAACCAACACAATCAAGTTATTCACACAAGGTACTTTAAGCTAACAAGTTCGGGTATCTACCCCTAAAGTACTTCATACATTAAATCTTTTTAAAAGATCCGTTGCTTTCACATAAGTCACCTGATACGTAGTATAAAATAGAGTGACTGTCTTTTTTAAATAAACCAAAACACTTACCTTTGTAAAATCAAGTAACAACATTATTTTCCAAACGTCCAAGTTTGCCTAATTTCAAATGTTCACGTTTCTTATTTTAGAAAGGTTTCGTAGTTCATAGTCTTATTCATTTAAGAATATAATTCTCCTTTAAACAATCTGAGAAACATAAGTCTTATATGTGAGTAGGATATTCTTGTTTATAACAATCTTATTACATTGTAGTGATTCAGGAAATATCATTTTGTCTCATCTTAGCTTCTATGCAGATGGAAGTTTCTACTGGTTTAATAATACTTAATTAGTCAAAACATTTCCTTTTATTAACGCTGCAGTGGTTTGTCGATACACATTCTGATTTCCGAAATCAGTAAAAACATTCTTAAGCCGTTATACCTAACTTCCCATAAAGCTAGTATAACTCTTAAGTTTTCAAAAACCAAGTATTACTTCTTCTTTCAAAATGATTCCAAAAATCTTTTGAAATACTTCAAGTTCTTTATTAACACATAACAAGCCAGTTATAATTCAAATCAGTTACCTTATTAAAAACCATATGTATTTTCTCACCAACATAAAGCTGTTATAACCAACTTCCCATAAAGCCGTTATAACACTTTATGTTTTAAACCAATCAAATACATTTAGCACATGTACGTCTACCGTACTACATAGTTCACACATTTCATGCTAGAAGAGATAGGAAGAGGTTCACATACCTCGCGACGATTATCGACTAATAGCAAAACGCTCCGAGTACCTCAAACCGTCGACTACTCCTTAGTCCAGAAGATTACGTCACACGTAGCACTTCAACCTATAAGGCCACAAGGCGCTTATTAAAATCTAGATCTTAACGTAGAACATTCTACAGAAAATTTGGCAGCACCTCCCCCCCCCCGCAACAGCGTAAATCTCCTCCTCTAACGGGGCCGGCTACCAAGCCAACCAGGGGGGGGTTAATCATCTAACCCGAACGGGTACAATTCTACTCCGATACTACTACACAAGTCTCATCAGAATCCTATGTAATTACGATTCATTGATTCTTGTGCTTAAGTCAAAAGACATTGCCAACTAACTACGTTCAGTACTATATATAGTATACTTCAACTATATATTCAAACAACATGTAATTTCCAATTACAATAGAGGGACAAGATATTTACCTCGATAAGCCCATAATTATCCAAGTATAAAGTCGATCCTGGGCAATCGTTTAGCTCCAACTCCGTGCGCTCCAACCCGCTCCAAACTACCCTTAGAAGTTCTAACCAACTTCTACATACTACTCCAACTAACCATGGAGATTTTCCTTAGGGTTTCGGTTTGGTGACTGACGGGAGTATAATAGTATTTTCTGGGCTTTTTGTATAGGTATAACCTTAGAATACAACAAGGTATACGGCTAAGGTAATTTGGGCATTATAACAATACTTTTGAGAGTATTTCTACCAAGAGAGGGGGGGTATTATACGAAAGCAACTAGGCTAGGGGTTCTCGTGAGAGCCACTAGCAGGAGAGGACATCTCTGCCAAGAGGCCTCGTGAAAAGGGGAGGAAAGGCTCTCAAGACTTAGGCATTTTGGATGAAGAAGTCTTCAACCTTAGAGGGGTATTTATAGGTCAAGGGATGGCCAACCAAAGGCCAAGATCAATCCATGTGTTAGGCAAGTGTAGGGCTAGGATTTACCAAACACAAATATCCTACCTACCCTTGACTTTGTGCCAAGGCACAAAAACGTGCCAAGCTTAGCCATTTTCGTCCAATGGACGATTTGAAGTCCACCAATGAGAGGGTGCCAAGTGGCGCCCTCTTGTTGGTCCAACAGTTTCGTCTCTCGGAAAAATCCGCAAAAAAAGAAATGACATAGCGGAAATTCCCTACGAAAGCCGTGAAAACGCTTTAAATCCGACTCTAAGCGGGTGTTGTGCACAAACATAAATCGCCAAGTCACTTTGCCTACTCAAGGCTTTAAACTTTTATACGCACGCCACGCATACTCCGGAAATACGGTATAACATTCTCCCCTCTTAGAAACATTCGTCGAATGTTCCTTTAAATCTCAAGACAACGCACGCAAGATAGTCTTCACTACTATACTTACGAGAACAATCCTTGCCACACATGGCCACAGAAACAACTTGCGCAAAAGCCTACATCCAAGTCCACGAGGAAACACCTCTATCATCACCATAACACCTCTCACGGTCTATAATATACTTCTTTCGCGCCTTCTTTACAAAAAAAGAAATGATCACATCTATGCTCGCGATACCACTGATACCACTTTTGTCACTTTGCCGCGAGGTTCTAGTGTCACTCCGGCGACCCAACAAACGGTACCGGACTGCATGCGATCCCTAAGGCTGTCGTACACTCGAACTCTTACCACATTTCTGACACTGCTTCCGTTTCCAAAACTCTGGGTTACTATCTCTCACGTGGTCATCATTAACTGGGAACACTCTGGATGGCTCTCCGATACTTTCCGATCATAACAATACGAAGGCCGGACGTCGCCTCCTAAGTCGGACGGCAAAGCTAACATATAGGCAACTGGCCTATCCTTCACATGAACTCACAAAGGCCCAAGTAACTCGGGCTAAGTTCCTCAGTATTCCTAACTCGTCACTGACGGGGTGGTGCTTTCAGAAGACCGACTCAACGAACTCTAAGCGTCGTCGCCGATTATCCGCACAATTCCTCTGAGCTGCCAGAACTTCTTCTAGACAAGCTTCTCACTATCCACAGTCTGCTGGAACAAGCCTGAACCAACTATCTGAATCTTGCCAACATCGAACCAATCGACCGGCAACTTACACTTCCGCCCTTACAAGGCTTCATAAGGCAATATCCGAACACTGAAATGGTAGCTTAAACACTACCTCCACAGGAGACAACAATCCCCACAACTATCCCTGAAATCCAAACACTGGCCCGAGGGCGAATGTGATTCTGAGACTCACCTGATTTCCTATCCTTGCTCGTAAAACTTTTAGAAAACGAAAATAGCCACAACCCGGGCTTCACTGCGACATAAGGTGAAGGTAGGCACGTGCAGCCTTACAACCTTCGGATAACCCAACACAGCCGAGTAAACGGTCCTGACCGAAGAACACGATGGGCTGCCCCCATCGGCCCGACCACTGGTCGAACGCATCCACGAACTCGTACGCTGGTTAACTAAACTTGGGCCTAACACCCTCACAACCCTAACACAAAGCGGGACCACCACAACCTGACCCCACCACCAATCCTACCGCGGGTTGACCCGCAACGTGGCCTCAACCCGACCCGCGCGCTGCACAATACTAGCTCCCGATTCGAACAATCTCACTAATCACGTTTGAAAACCTAGCGGTCTTCTTAGCTCAACTACCCCCTTTCATTCCACTACTAGGGACCTATCCCAACATAACTCACGTGCACTATGCACTTCCGGCAAGTCAAACATAACACTACACCTCTTCTCGAGACGGCCTTACCTCTAAGGTCTTTCAGTAAAACATTCTAAGGTTCACACCTTAGCTCGCCCCCAAAATCTTACTCGGTGACCCACCATGATTTCTAAACACCACTAACACACTGCTATCACAACATAGCACTTAAGGTATACTCACCTTATCACAGAAACGAAACTACAGAGGTTAAAGATATATCTATATCTCACGCTTCACTCCTTAGTCGTTCTAATCAAACTCGCCCGTAGGCGATAGCTAAGGAAGATGACGAACTACCCACCAATCTCGAAGGCTAAGTCCTCCTACAAGGACACTCTCGACACATGGCCCCGACGGCGCAGTACAACAAGTACCAATCAAAAGACGACATTCCGGGATGACGCCTCGCATCATGACCGGAAGCCCGAGGTTCGACCAACTCCTGCATACCGAACGCCCCGAAATCCGTGGAAGACCACTGCCGGCGGAGGTGCATATCTAATCTGGCGGTGAGGCGACTCGCCGAAAATTACTAAAGGACCTTCCGCCCGGCCCGCTTTCGCCCTTTGTTAACCCGTCGATCTCTACGTTTCTCGGCCTGCTGCGCATAAGCCCGACCACAGGCCATGCTCAAGCCTAACTGAAGAATTACTCTTGCACAACCCTATCTTAGATAGTCATCAAGACTCGCGGTACATCGGTATACTCTATACTCACTGCTCGGTCGCGGGCGAAGGTTCAAATATCATGGTCGCAGTAGGAACTGCCGCCGCCGTGCTAAACTCTGCTGGGGCTAGTGACGTCGCAGAACTCCCCGAATGAAGCACTACCCTAGGTAATGGTTGGGCCTGAGCCCTTGCCACCCTCTGAACTCTACTCGCAGCTCCCTCGGCTGCCTTGCCCTCCTGGGCCCGGGTTGCCCTATGCGGAGGCATAACGATAAGGGAAATAATTTCGTCAGAGGGTCCAACTTACAACACAGCTCTAAGGCACGATCTCAGAGTGAGAAGAATAGAAACCAATCCTAAATACCCTATAGCCTCCTGATTATTGGTGTGGTGCACAACACACCGATAATCAAGACTCTGGATACGATGCGTAGACACTTTCCGAGGATTAATCGCTCGATACCACTTTTGTCACGACCAAATCGGGCGTGGATCGTGCCTTACCGGGCCCCTTTGACACAACATCGTAGTAATCACGAACATAAAACATATACATGAAACAAGTGAAGTACAAAACAGTAATCTGAGGAAAACTTGCCTTTCGGCATATATAAATAACAACTTTTACAAATGAACAGTTTAATCCTTTTCACAAACCCTGCCCACGACAGTACTACAGACCTCTAAGAAATGATACGACAACAATGGCGGGACAGGGCCCCGCCATACCCCTGAATGTAAACACCTACAACAACAGGGGACTATACCCGATAAGCCTCCGAGAAACGGAGCTTTCCCAAATCGCCGTGACCCTAAGAGCGAGGATCAATGACTGGTGTACCTTTACCTGCGGCATGAACGCAGCCCCCCGAAGGAGGTCAGTACAACAGGTACCAAGTATGTGAAACTGAAAATAAATACTGTAAATGAAATCATAGTAGTCTATATAAAGCAGGAGACATGTCAAGTCAGGGACTCACGCCCTCAAAGTTATCACAATAAAACCGTACGGGGCAAGTACGAAGGCATAGCCGACTACTAAGACCCACAGTACCAAAAATACCACAAACTGTATCCCGAGGTCTTTCTAGACCGCACCACATGATCGAAGCTGGCCACTCGCCCGCAATATCAATGTGCGCGTCTATCCCTGGAACTCTCGCAGCTCCGCATAGGTCACACACGGACCCGCATGAGGTATTCCTCGAATCATGGTCCTGCATCGCCGAGGTATACCCCGTCGGCGGCCTAACCTCGGTATCCGCCTAGGCTCCCGCAGCCCGCATAGTCTCAAAAGACCGCATAGTCTCAACAGACCGCATAGGGAATCCCCCGCATCAGGCTAAACACCCGGAATGATCAATCCTGGAGCTACCGCACTCCGCATAGTCACGAGGACCGCATAGGCCGTAAAGACCCGCATCAAGGGTGGCAAGCCCTCGGTATAATAAGTCAAAGGGGTATGTGATACAATAATAGTACAACGGCTTAACGTTTAACAACGTAAGCACAACAAGAATGACCCCCTTACATCACGATCACACAAGATACTAACACATGTAGCATCCTAACATTTTCACTTATCACATCAACAAGAAAGTATTTACAAGGCTATCTCAAACCAACACAATCAAGTTATTCACACAAGGTACTTTAAGCTAACAAGTTCGGGTATCTACCCCTAAAGTACTTCATACATTAAATCTTTTAAAAGATCTGTTGCTTTCACATAAGTCACACAATACCCGTAGTATAAAATAGAGTGACTGTCTTTTTAAATAAACCAAAACACTTACCTTTGTAAAATCAAGTAACAACATTATTTTCCAAACGTCCAAGTTTGCCTAATTTCAAATGTTCACGTTTCTTATTTTAGAAAGGTTTCGTAGTTCACGCCTTATTCATTTAAGAATATAATTCTCCTTTAAACAACTGAGAAACATAAGTCTTATATGTGAGTAGGATATTCTTGTTTATAACAATCTTATTACTGAAATAGTGATCTAGAAATATCATTTTGTCTCATCTTAGCTTCTATGCAGATGGAAGTTTCTCTGGTTTTAATAATACTTAATTAGTCAAAACATTTCCTTTTATTAACGCCGCGTTGGTTTGTCGATACACATTCGATTTCGAAATCGGTAAAAACATTCTTAAGCCGTTATACCTAACTTCCCATAAAGCTAGTATAACTCTTAAGTTTTCAAAACCAAGTATTACTTCTTCTTTCAAAATGATTCCAAAATCTTTTGAAATACTTCAAGTTCTTTATTAACACATAACAAGCCAGTTATAATTCAAATCAGTTACCTTATTAAAAACCATATGTATTTTCTCACCAACATAAAGTCATATAACAACTTCCCATAAAGCCGTTATAACACTTTATGTTTTAAACCAATCAAATACATTTAGCACATGACGTCTACGCACTACATAGTTCACACATTTCATGCTAGAAGAGATAGGAAGAGGTTCACATACCTCGCGACGATTATCGACTAATAGCAAAACGCTCCGAGTACCTCAAACCGTCGACTACTCCTTAGTCCAGAAGATTACGTCACACGTAGCACTTCAACCTATAAGGCCACAAGGCGCTTATTAAAATCTAGATCTTAACGTAGAACATTCTACAGAAAATTTGGCAAAGACCTCCCCGGCGTAAATCTCCTCTCTAACTGGCCGCTACCAAGCCAACCAGGGGGTTTTATTCATGTAAGCCGATCGTGTACATTTCTACTCCACAGAACTACTACACAAGTCATCAGAATACACCCTATGTAATTACAGTTCGATTGGATTCTTGAGCTTAAGTCAAAAGACATTGCCAACTAACTACGTTCAGTACTATATATAGTATACTTCAACTATATATTCAAACAACATGTAATTTCCAATTACAATAGAGGGACAAGATATTTACCTCGATAAGCCCATAATTATCCAAGTATAAAGTCGATCCTGGGCAATCGTTTAGCTCCAACTCCGTGCGCTCCAACCCGCTCCAAACTACCCTTAGAAGTTCTAACCAACTTCTACATACTACTCCAACTAACCATGGAGATTTTCCTTAGGGTTTCGGTTTGGTGACTGACGGGAGTATAATAGTATTTTCTGGGCTTTTCGTATAGGTATAACCTTAGAATACAACAAGGTATACGGCTAAGGTAATTTGGGCATTATAACAATACTTTTGAGAGTATTTCTACCAAGAGAGGGGGGGTATTATACGAAAGCAACTAGGCTAGGGAGAGGGACATCTCTCGGCCAAGAGGCCTCACGAAAAGGGGGAGGGGAAAGGCTCTTAAGACTTAGGCATTTTGGATGAAGAAGTCTTCAACCTTAGAGGGGTATTTATAGGTCAAGGGATGGCCAACCAAAGGCCAAGATCAATCCATGTGTTAGGCAAGTGTAGGGCTAGGATTTACCAAACACAAATATCCTACCTACCCTTGACTTTGTGCCAAGGCACAAAAACGTGCCAAGCTTAGCCATTTTCGTCCAATGGACGATTTGAAGTCCACCAATGAGAGGGTGCCAAGTGGCGCCCTCTTGTTGGTCCAACACGTTTCGTCTCTCGGAAAAATCCGCAAAAAATAGAAATGACATCGCCGTAAATTCCCCTACTAAAGCTGTTAAAACTTTTCGTCTAAAAACGACTCTAAACGGGTGTTGTGCACAAACATAAATCGGCCAAGTCACTTTGCCTACTCAAGGCTTTAAACTTTTATACGTACGCCCTTACGTACATACTCTGGAAATACGGGGTATAACACTGTGGTAGATTCCATTTTGGTGAGTGTCGTACTACTTCAACAGTTTGTTATGCTTGCGGCCAGCAGGGCCATTTGGTGGCATCGTCCAGAGGTGGCACCGTGGGATAGCACCATCGATCGGGCGGGTTCTTCGCCTTCAATAGCTAGGCTGGATGTTCATGCACCGGCAGGCCGTGACAGAGGTCGTGGTGGAAGTTCCCAGTTTTAGCGGTCCTTTGTCCCGCCTATATGATTTCAGGTATGTCTTTGACCCTTTAGAGACTTGTATGCATGATAAGGTTGTTGTAAGTTTAAGTGTCATGAACGGATAATATTGAGACTATGTATATATGCTAGAAGGGGTTGGAAGTACGAAAAGATAATCCTTTTGGGCTTATGATGGATATGTGTGTGTGAGGTATTAGGGCCATAGGTGACATAATTAAGTTTAATTAAGTGTAGTTTTATGAGACTATACCGAGAAATATTAGATTTACTCCGAAAGAACATTCGGGGATGAATGTTTCTAAGGAGGAAGAACGTTACACCCCGAAATCCCAGGACATGTATATAAGAACATACGTATGAAATCAAGACATTAAGATTTGAGGCTTGTAGAATTTATCGGAATTTTGGAAATGTCGGAAAATAAAATATTACGACGAATGGGAGGGTGACACGTGTCACCTCCCCTTGGATGGTCTTGGTCGAATTAGACCAAGGATAGAATGGTCATTTGACCAAAGCAAAGATGATCAAGTCTTGAAAGCTTAAACTTGAGATTGTTGACTAAGTCAAAGAGCCCACTTGGCTTGATATTTAAATCCCTTCATCTAAGACCACACAAGTGTTATGATCTGGACCCTCCATTGTGTTATATAACCATCCTAAGTAGCAAGACAAGGCTTTAACACTTAAAGAAAAATTAGAAAACTTGGAGACTTGAAAGAGGGCTCTCGGGTTTGTGCATAGAAGAACAAGAAATTTTTTCGTTTGGTGTTCATAATTCACAAGACTTCAACCCAAGGTTTCTAGGGGTATTGTAAGGTTATCTCAATAGAAAGATTCCGGAAAAGCTTCATTTTTACATTAGTCGCAAGGTGAAAACCTAAGTCGTTTTCATAGTTTTGATTGGAAATTGAAGGGAAGTTGTTGTGAACTTCTAAGGGCTTCAAATAGTGGATTGGAGCGTAAAGGAAAGGAGCTAAGTTGCTAATGTTACACCGCGTATTTACAGGACATGTTTTAAGAACGTACGTGAGAATTCCTAATGTTAAGATTAGAGACTTGTAAAAATTTATCGGAATTATGGAATTGTCGGAAAACGAAATATTGTGACGAATGGGAGGGCAACATGTGTCACCCCCCCTTATGGTGCCTTGGACGAAATTAGGCAAGGACTAAAGGGTCATTTGACCTTTGTGGGATGACTAAGTCTTGCAACTTGAAGAGCTTGACAATGTTGACTTGGTCAATGGGACCACTAGTCTTGATATTTAATAAGAGCTCATCCAAGCCACACACTTGTACCCATCTTGACCCTCCATGTTACTATATAATACTACTAGTAGCAAGACTAAGTCCAACACTTAGAAAAAATTTCAAGAAATTGGAAGAAACACCACAAGTGCTTCCTGTTCACTCCTCGAGAAAATAATTTTTGTTTCTTGTCCATTAAGCTCCACACTTTAAACCAAGGTTCATGAGTGTATTTTAAGTGTATCTCAATAGAAAAATCCCGGAGAAAGATAGTTTTCGTATTAGTCGCAAGGTGAAAACCTAGTTGCTTTCTAGGTTTTGTTTGGAAGTTTGAAGGAAATTTGTTGGTGTTGTTCTAAGGGTCTCAAGTAGCGGATTGAAGTGTCTTGAAGAGGCTCTAAGTTGCTAAGGAGCGACTTCGGATTTAGAATTGGACTAAGAATCGTTGAGGTAATAATCTTGTCTCTTAAGTGTTACAAGATTATATATTGTTGTTAGCTTTACATGTTTGCTAGCATGAAGTATATGTGTGGAAGTTTCTTAAGTATTATGGATTGATTGTAGTCTTAACCAAATGTCATTTAAGCCTTGTGAAGTTGGATTACTATTTGGTCGTTTATTAGAATCGCCGATGTTACTTACTCAAGATTATAGTGGTTATAATCGATTGCGACTTGATATCATGTCATGTTAATAACTTGGATTGAAATGGAAATTGGATAAGAATTGGTGTTATTGTACTCAATGTGGCCGAATTGGACTTGTAGTTTGTATTAGTTTGATATCGTTTGTGGGGCGGAATTTTACACGTCTAGTAGGCGTGTAATCCCCTATTGATTAATTGCATTGATTGGGCCTTAAATGTGGCGTGTTTGGTTATTGAATTCGGCCTTGAAAAAGGTGGCAAAGTAAGTAGAAACAAAGGAGGTGCTGTCCGATTTTCCGTAGAATTTAGTGACTTAGCACTTAGAATATTCTACGTTTGAAGTAAGAGGTTAATGGACGTATTGAGGCCATTATAGGTTGAAGTACTAAGTATAGCGTATTCTACTTGAAGGATGGAATAGCTATCAAGGTGGAAGTACTTTGGTGCATTTTGCTACTTGTCGATAATCGTCGCGAGGTATGTGAACCTCTTCCTTCCTTTGGCATGATTCTATGTATGGAATATACATGTGGTATTATTTCATGTTTCCTTATACTCTTAGAAGTTAAGAGGTATGTGTGTGATTTACTCTATGTAAAGTTTATGTCAAAGTTATCCTAAGTCCTTACCGAGTCTTATGGAGGATGTTGGTAAGAGTCGTTAGGAAGTACTTTGGAGCCAAGTTGACTTGGCTAATTTATGGCACGAATGAGAATAAGTATCGAGCAAGCGATTGCAGCGTTAATAAAGGAAAATGTAATGACAATTGATTATATTAAAATGAGTAGAATTCTCCATCTGCATAGAAGCTAAGATAAGACAAAATTGTATTACATTTTCTAAATCATGGCTGCTTTAATAAGATCGTTATAATCAAGTATAATCTACTCACACTCATAAGGCATATATGCTTAACTTAAAGAATTTACGTTATGAAGTTCTAAGACTGTGAACCTTAGACTCATAAAAGGTTTAGAGACTTTATTTTCAGGTAATGAAACTTGATTCTTAAAGGAAGAATTGACTTGATTTAAGGGAAGTAACTTGTTTTACAAGGTGTGAGTACTTGAGTTTTAAAAGTTAAGAAACTTGATTTCTAAAAGTTAAGAGACTAATTGTATTTTGAAAGTTAAGAGAAATGATTTGAAAGTATATAATACTTGGTTTTAAAAAGTATAAGTCTATTGGTTATAAAAGGAATGAGTTTGTCTAAAACCATAAAGGGTTATAACGGCTTTATGGGGAGTTGGTTATAACGACTTTATGGAAAGTTAAGAGAATGGTTTTCTCTAATAAGGTAAACAAAGAAATAACTTGAATTAAGGAAGGGCAATTTGATTTAAAGGTATCACTTGCTTAAAGCTTTAAAGTAAGGGTCACTTGATTTAGAAGCCGAGAAATGTATTTCTAAAAGTATAGTGACTTATGTGAAATGTACACAAGCCTTGATACTACGGGTGTTAGTATCTTGGGGTTTTATATGAAAATGAATCTTTTGAAAAGAATGGAAGTACGTAGTACTTGGGGTTAAATTCCCGGATTTTTTTTAGGTGTGAAACGAAAGTGCCATGAGTTTATAAAAAATGGAAGTCTAATGGTTTAATGAACTTGCCTATATTTTCTTGTGATAGCTTTGAGTGCAAGTATTATATGTTTACGTTGTCGTGACTCTCAGTTGGAGGTCACTGTCTTGTTGTAAGTTTACTTGACGCATCGACAAAGTGATGTGGGATTCCAAGGGTATGCTTCCATTATGATTGATCCTTGGACACGCTTATACGATGTGGGATTCCGGGCATGTGACTGGAGGCGTTAGATTCCCAGATTTGTTTTATTACCCATGGCCATGCTTATACGATGAGGGATTCCGGGGCATGCGACCATGCTATTACGACTATTACTCCATGGGCTAGCTCCCCATGAAGACATGTACCCACGATGAGGGATTCCGGGGGCATGTTATATTCTTATTCCATGGGCTAGCTCCTGAAGACTGCGCACCTACGATGAGGACGCCGAGGGCACGTTATGGCCACGCTTATACGATGAGGATTCCGGCATGCAGCGCGTTATATATATATATATATATATATATGTATGTATTGTATACGCACGACGGTGAGGTAGGATGCCACGGGCGTGTCACCTGGTTATATGTTACACCTACGACTGCCGGCAGTGATGGAGGATTCCACGGGCAGGAGGTATATATATATGTATTGTATATGTGTACGCCGACAGTGAGGTAGGATGCCACGGGCGCGTCACATGAGTATGATTTATGTCATAGACTGCCGGCAGTGAGGAAGGAATTCCACGGGCACGCTTTGATATTTGTGTGACTTGATCGCGTCCCAGATTGGGCCGGGTAGTATATGCGTCCCTCCATAAAGGGCCGGCTTATGTTTTGAAAGATAAGTAAGTTATATGGTAATGAACTTGACGATTGTTTCCTAAGTATGTACGTAAGAACGTGACTATAACTTTTATTGAAAATGGGAAAAGATAATAAGGTACGATAAATTTCACGAGATAGTATTGACACTAGAGGATCCGTATGCACTTTTATACTTGCCCCTGTCATTCTTTTGTACTGTTATGATTTGTTTACTGTACCTTATTTTTCCGTTCCATATTCGTTACCTGTTGTACTGACCTCCTTCGGGGGGCTGCGTTCATGCCCGCAGGTTTTAGGTACACAGGTTGGTGATCCTTGCTCTTAGGATCTCGGTTCAGTTTTTGGGAAAAAGCTCCATTTGCTCCGGAGGCTTATCTCTTGGTACGGTTTTCCCTGAGGTTGTAGATTCATGTATATTCAGGGGTATGGCGGGGCCCTGTCCCGCCACTATTGTTATGTTAAAACTCTTAGAGGTCTGTAGTCACATATTGTGGGTCAGTTTGTAAAGGAAAGGAGGCAACTGCTTCGGTTGTATATATATATGTCCAGGAAGGTAGCCCTATCGGCTAACCTGTTGTTTTACTTCTGTTGTTTTATTTTATAAGTTTCATGTATGTTCCGCTGATTTTCTCTGATGTATACCTGTAAGGGTGTCTGTAGGGCACGATGCCCGGTTCGGGTTGTGACAAAAGTGGTATCAGAGCAGTTAGTCCTCGGAAAGTGTCTACAGACCGTGTCTAGTAGAGTCTTGATTATAGATGTGGTGCACAACACACCGATAATCGTGAGGTTGCATGACATTTAGGATTGGTTTTCATTGTTCTCTCTCGAGATCGCAAGAAAGTCGCTTATTAGGTTGAATCCTCTCGACCTATTATTATGAAACAGCTTATGCCTCCAGGAAGGCCACTGGGCCCAGAGGGCAAGCAAAGCAGAGTCGCTAGTGGTACGCAGAGGTTACCCGACTCGAGCACGCACTATGCCCGAGGTAGTAGGCGGATCGCGAGCTCACCACGCCGGCGTATTAGAAGAGCCGAGAGTCGCGGTAGCTCCAGAGGTTCCGCACCGAGCCTCCAGCCCGCAGCCAGGGCGAGTTTAGAGATTATGGAGAGCAGATCAGGCTATTGACTAGCATAGTGGTAGGGCAGCGCCGACAGGAGCAGGTAGCTAACCCTAGAGCCGACAATTTGAGGATTCGGGATTTTCTAGGTTGTAGTCCACCCGAGTTTTATGGTTCGAGATCTGAGGATGATCCTCAAGAGTTCGTTCGGCAACTACAGCGGACTATGCAGGTGCTTAGGGCCTCGGAGACAGAGTCAGTTGTGTTAGCTTCTTACCGGTTACGTGATATTGCGTTGAACTGGTTTGAGTCTTGGGAGCTGTTGAGAGGTGTGGGTGCTCGTCCGGCAGTTTGGGATGAGTTCACGGAGGCCTTTCTTGATCACTTTTTGCCTCATGAAATGAGGAGAGCCCGTGTTGATAGGTTCTTGTAATTGAGGCAGAATGAGAGGACCATCAGGGAATACAACCTGGAGTTTGACTCGTTGTCCAGGTATGCGCACACTATTGTGGCTGATATGGCGGACAGAGTTCACCGCTATGTGATGGGGCTAGACCGCTTTATGATTACTGCATGCCTGGGAGTGGCCCTTCAGCCAGGTATGGATATTGCCAGGATACAAGCTTATGCACAAGGGATCGAGGACAGAGAGAGAGGGGACAAGCCTGACGCAGTCCACCAAGAGGCAGGCGGCAGGTTCCAGTGGTAACTTTCGAGGCGACAGCTCAACAGCAGACTAGGTCTACATCTCGGCCGCAGAGTGCTCCTTTCGCCTTCCGCCGGAGGTTTGGTCGCCGTAATATTCGTGAGCAGGTCGTAGCTCGAGGCTCTGTTCTGCAGATGTCCGAGGATAGTAGCTGAGAAGCCACCTTTGCCCCGGTGTGGTCACTGTAGTAGATTCCATTTTGGGGAGTGTCGTACTACTTCGACAGCTTGTTATGCTTGCGGCCAGCAGGGCCATTTCGTGAGAGACTGTCCGACCAGAGGTGGCACTGATGAGATAGCGCAGTCTACTGGATCAGTTGCGGGTTCTTCGCCTTCCATAGCTAGGAAAGATGTTTATGCACCGACAGGCCGTGACAGAGGTCGTGGTGAAAGTTCCCAGTTTTAGCGGTCCTTTGAACCGCCTATATGATTTCAGGTATGTCTTTGGCCCTTTAGAAACTTGTATGCATGATAAAGTTTTGGTATTTTCAAGTGTCATGAACAGATTATATTGAGACTATGTATATGCTAGAAGGAGTTGGAAGTGCGAAAAGATAATCTCTTTTGGGCTTGTGATGGACGGATATGCGTGTGCGAGGTATTAGGGCCATGTGTGGCATTATTGGTATGTCGGGGTGGTAAAAGGAAACTATGTCGCTAATTATAAGTTTGACTCCGAAAGAACATTCGGGGACGAATGTTTCTAAGGGGGAAAGAATGTTACACCCCGTATTTACAGGACATGTTTTAAGAACGTACGTGAGAATTCCTAATGTTAAGATTAGAGACTTGTAAAAATTTATCGGAATTATGGAATTGTCGAAAAATGAAATATTGTGATGAATGGGAGGGTGACACGTGTCACCCCCCTTATGGTGCCTTGGACGAAATTAGGCAAGGACTAAAGGGTCATTTGACCTTTGTGGGATGACTAAGTCTTGCAACTTGAAGAGCTTGACAATGTTGGCTTGGTCAATGGGACCACTAGTCTTGATATTTAATAAGAGTTCATCCAAGCCACACACTTGTACCCATCTTGACCCTCCATGTTACTATATAATACTACTAGTAGCAAGACTAAGTCCAACACTTAGAAAAAATTTCAAGAAATTGGAAGAAACACCACAAGTGCTCTCGGGTTCACTCCTTGGAGAAAAGAAATTTTTTTGTTTCTTGTCCATTAAGCTCCACACTTTAAACCAAGGTTCATGAGTGTATTGTAAGTGTATCTCAATAGAAAAATCCCAGAAAAAGATAGTTTTCGTATTAGTCGCAAGGTGAAAACCTAGTTGCTTTCTAGGTTTTGTTTGGAAGTTTGAAGGAAATTTGTTGGTGTTGTTCTAAGGGTCTCAAGTAGCGGATTGAAGTGTCTTGAAGAGGCTCTAAGTTGCTAAGGAGTGACTTCGGATTTGAATTGGACTAAGAATCGTTGAGGTAATAATCTTGTCTCTTAAGTGTTACAAGATTATTTATTGTTGTTAGCTTTACATGTTTGCTAGCATGAAGTATATGTGTGGAAGTTTCTTAAGTTTTATGGATTGATTGTAGCCTTAAATCCGAAATGTCATTTAAGCCTTGTGAAGTTGGATTACTATTTGGTCGTTTATTAGAATCGTCGCATGTTACTTACTTGAAGATTATAGTGGTTATAATCGATTGCGACTTGATATCATGTTATGCTAATAACTTGGATTGAAATGGAAATTGGATAAGAATTGGTGTTATTGTACTCAATGTGGCCGAATTGGACTTGTAGTTTGTATTAGTTTGATATCGTTTGTGGGGCGGAATTTTACACGTCTAGTAGGCGTGTAATCCCCTATTGATTAATTGCATTGATTGGGCCTTAAATGTGGCGTTTTTGGTTATTGAATTCGGCCTTGAAAAAGGTGGCAAAGTAAGTAGAAACAAAGGAGGTGTTGTCCGATTTTCCGTAGAATTTAGTGACTTAGCACTTAGAATAGTCTACGTTTGAAGTAAGAGGTTAATGGACGTATTGTGGCCATTATAGGTTGAAGTACTAAGTATAGCGTATTCTACTTGAAGGATGGAATAGCTATCAAGGTGGAAGTACTTTGAAGCATTTTGCTACTTGTCGATAATCGTCGTGAGGTATGTGAACCTCTTCCTTCCTTTGGCATGATTCTATGTATGGAATATACATGTGGTATTATTTCATGTTTCCTTCTACTCTTAGAAGTTAAGAGGTATGTGTGTGATTTACTCTATGTAAAGTTTATGTCAAAGTTATCCTAAGTCCCACCAGTCTTATGGGGGATGTTGGTAAGAGTCGTTAGGAGGTACTTTGGAGCCAAGTTGACTTGGCTAATTTATGGCACGAATGAGAATAAGTATCGAGCAAGCCATTGCAGCGTTAATAAAGGAAAATGTAATGACAATTGATTATATTAAAATGAGTAGAATTCTCCATCTGCATTGAAGCTAAGATAAGACAAAATTGTATTACATTTTCTAGATCATGGCTGCTTTAATAAGATCGTTATAATCAAGTATAATCTACTCACACTCATAAGACATATGTGCTTAACTTAAAGAATTTACGTTATGAAGTTCTAAGACTGTGAACCTTAGACTCATAAAAGGTTGAGAGACTTTATTTTCAGGTAATGAAACTTGATTCTTAAAGGAAGAATTGACTTGATTTAAGGGAAGTAACTTGTTTTACAAGGTGTGAGTACTTGAGTTTTAAAAGTTAAGAAACTTGATTTCTAAAAGTTAAGAGACTAATTGTATTTTGAAAGTTAAGAGAATTGATTTGAAAGTATATAATACTTGGTTTTAAAAAGTATAAGTCTCTTGGTTATAAAAGGAATGAGTTTGTCTAAAACCATAAAGGGTTATAACGGCTTAATGGGGAGTTGGTTATAACGGCTTTATGGAAAGTTAAGAGAATGGGTTTCTCTAATAAGGTAAACAAAGAAATAACTTGAATTAAGGAAGGGCAATTTGATTTAAAGGTATCACTTGCTTAAAGCTTTAAAGTAAGGGTCACTTGATTTAGAAGCCGAGAAATGTATTTCTAAAAGTATAGTGACTTATGTGAAATGTACACAAGCCTTGATACTACGGGTGTTAGTATCTTGGGGTTTTATATGAAAAGGAATCTTTTGAAAAGAATGGAAGTACGTAGTACTTGGGGTTAAATTCCCGGATTTTTTTAGGTGTGAAACGAAAGTGCCATGAGTTTATAAAAAATGGAAGTCTAATGGTTTAATGAACTTGCCTATGTTTGCTTGTGTTAGCTTTGAGTGCAAGTATTATATGTTTACGTTGTCGTGACTCGCCAGAGGGTCACTGCCTTGTTGTAAGTTTACTTGGACGCATAAGCGGTGATGTGAGATTCCACGCATGCTTCCATTATGATTGATCCGACATGCTTATACGATGGGATTCCGGCACGTGATCAGAGGCGGTTAGATTCCCGGATTTGTTTTATTACCCATGGCCATGCTTATACGATGAGGGATTCCGGGGCATGCGACCATGCTATTATGACTATTACTCCATGGGCTAGCTCCCCATGAAGACATGTACCCACGATGAGGGATTCCGGGGGCATGTTATATTCTTATTCCATGGGCTAGCTCGCCATGAAGACATGCACCTACGATGAGGGATGCCGAGGGCACGTTATGGCCATGCTTATACGATGAGGGATTCCGGGCATGCAGCGTTATATATATATGTATTGTATATGTATGCCGACAGTGAGGTAGATGCCACGCGTGTCACCGGGTTATATGTTACACCTACGCCACGGCAGATGATGGAGGATTCCACGCGTGAGGTATATATATATGTATTGTATATGTACGCCGACTGAGGTAGGATGCCACGCGCCACACATGAGTATGATTTATGTCATAGATCTGGCGATGATAAGGAATTCCACGGACACACTTTGATATTTGTGTGACTTGATCGCGTCCCAGATTGGGCCGGGTAGTATATGCGTCCCTCCATAAAGGGCCGACTTATGTTATGAAAGATAAGTAAGTTATATGGTAATTAACTTGACGATTTTTTCCTAAGTATGTACGTAAGAAAGTGACTATAACTTTTATTGAAAATGGGAAAGGATAATAAGGTACGATAAATTTCACAAGATGGTAATGACACGGTAGGATCTGGTATGTACCCTTTTTATACTTGCCCCTGTCATTCTTTTGTACTGTTATGATTTGTTTATCGCACCTTTATTTTTCCGCTCCATATTCTGCACTGTAATCCGACTTCTTCGGCCGCGTTTCATGCCCGCAGGTTTTAGGTACACAGGTTGGTGATCCTTGCTCTTAGGATCTCGGTTGAGTTTTTGGGAAAAAGCTCCATTTGCCCCGGAGGCTTATCTCTTGGTACGGTTTTCCCTGAGGTTGTAGATTCATGTATATTCAGGGGTATGGCGGGGCCCTGTCCCGCCACTGTTGTTATGTTAAAACTCTTAGAGGTCTGTAGTCACATATTGTGGGTAAGTTTGTAAAGGAAAGGAGACAACTGCTTCGGTTGTATATATATATGTCCAGGAAGGTAGCCCTACCGGCTAACCTGTTGTTTTACTTCTGTTGTTTTATTTTATAAGTTTCATGTATGTTTCGCTGATTTTCTCTGATGTATACCTGTAAGGGTGCCCAGGTAGGGCACTAGTCGCGGGCCCGGGGTCGGGTTGTGACAGCTAAGGAGCGACTTTGAATCTTGGAGTTGGATTAAGGCTTGTCAAGGTAACAATCTTGTCATCTTAAGTGATGAAAGATTACTTCTTGTTGTAGTCATATGTATATATATATATGCAAGCATGAGATACATTGGAGATTGAAATGTTATGGAATATTTGGATGGAATCCGAAAGTTGCATGATTTAGCCTTTAAGATTGTAATTCAATTTAGTAACTAGTTTAATCGTCGCATGTTATCTAAAGAGTTGATTAAAGTGGTTATAATTGTTACAACTAGTTGTGACTATATGACATGTTAGACGTAACAACTTGGATTGAAAAGGAATTGGATAAGACTTTGTAGTATGATACATTATAGCCGAGAATGGCATGTAATTATTGGATTGTTTTGTATTATTGTGGGGCAGAATTTTACACGTCCTGTTAAGGCGTGTAATCCCCTTTGGATAGCTGAATTGTTGGGCCTTAAATGTGACATGTTTGGTTGTTAAATTCGGGCCTTGAAAAAGGTGGAAAAGTACGTAGAAACAAAGGAAGTGATGTCCGATTTTCCGTAGAATTTGGTGACTTTACATTTAGAATATTCTACGTTTGAAGCTAGAGGTTAATAGACGTATTATGGCCATTATCGGTTGAAGTACTACGTATAGCGTATTCTACTTAAAGGATGGAATAGCTATCAAGGTTGAAGTACTTTTGAGCATTTTGCTACTTGTCGATAATCGTCGCGAGTTATGTGAAGCTCTTCCTTCTTTTGGCATGATTCTATGTATGAAATATACATGTGGTGTTATTTCATGATTCCTTCTACTCTTAGAAGTTAAGAAGTATTTATGTTGATTTACTCTATGTAAAAGTTATGTCTAAGTTATCTTAAGTTCTTACCAAGTCTTATGGAGAATGTTGGTAAGAGTCGTTAGGAAATATTTGGAGTCGAGTTGACTTTGCTAATCTACTGCACGAATGAGAATAAGTATCGAACAAGCCATTGCAGCGTTAATAAAAGAAAATGTATCGACAATCAATTATACTAAATTGAGTAGAATTCTCCATCTGCATAGAAACTAAGATAAGACAAAAATGTATTACATTTTCTAGATCATGGCTGCTTTAATAAGATCGTTATAAACGAGTATAACCTATTCACAACGCATAAAAGTATATGTTACTTAATTTAAAGAGTTTACGTTATGAAGTTTTAAGACTATGAACCTTGAATTCTTAAAAGGTTAAGAGACTTTATTTTTCAAGTTGTGAGACTTGATTCTTAAAGGAGGGAATGACTTGATTTAAAAGTATAGAATACTTGATTTGGAAAGTATTGATTTCTTGATATTCTAAAGATAAGAGACTGGATTTCTAAAGTTAAGAAACTTGATTTCTAAATATAAGAGACTTTAAGTATTTTGAAAGTTATGCAACTTGATTTGAAAGTATAAGTCTCTTGGTTATAAAAACAATGAATTTGTTTTAACTATAATGAGTTATAACGGCTTTATGGGAAGTTAGGAGAGTAGTCTATTTTGATTGATAGGCATGAGTTGTGTCACGACCCGAACCGGGGCCCGTGACTGGTGCCTTACCCCGGGCACCCTCGTGATACAACATCAGAGAGAATCAGCGGAAATAAAAACATAAACATGAAACAAGAGACATGATAAATAAACAAAGCAACCAAAACAGCTTGCCTCAGATATATTCATAAAACCCGAACAGCTTATCCTTTTTACAAACTCGCCACACAACAAGATTACAGCACTTAAGAAGTGACAATAACTATGACGACAGGCCCCGCCATACCTCGAATGTACAAGAACCTGCTGCACTATCGTGGTAACATACCAAAAGATAAGCCTCCGAGAAACGGGGCTTCCTAATACGAATCGTGATCCTATGAGCGAGGATCCACAACCGATGTGACTTTACTCGCAGATGAACGCACTTCAAGGAGGTCGATAACAGTACCAAGTATGTGAAATCAAAAAATCAGAAATGAAATCATAATACTTATATAAAACAGAGACATGTATGATAACCAAACTACACCATAACATAAAAGCGACATGTCAAGTCGTGGACTCACACCTCAAAGTCATCCTCACGCCCGGAACTCCTTCCTCACCGCTGCAGCCTAGGTACAAACCATGTGATACGTATAACATGTCTCGCCCATCTCATGGACCCAGATAGAAACGCAGTGAAATACATTCCTGCTCATCTCACGAACTGAGTCGGATGGAATACATTCCCGGCCCATCCTATGGACGCGTAGTCGAGTGAAATACATTCCGCTCATCCACGAACGCGTAGTCGAGTGAAATACATTCCTGCTCATCCTATGAACGCGGTAGTCGAGTGAAATACATTCTGTTCATCCATGAACTGTAGTCGAGTAAAATACAAGACTTGCACAACAAGGCTATCACACGCAAACATAGGCAAGTTACACACAACTTAAGGTACTATCATTTTATGCCAAAATCCTGCTTCGAATTCTAAAGTATTACATACATTAACTCTTTTAAAAGATACGCTTTCTTTCACAAAAGTCACACAATGTTCGTAGTATAAAATAGAGTGACTATCTTTAAGTAAACCAAAACACTTCCTTGTAAAATCAAGTAACACATTATTTTCCAAACGCTCAAGTTTGCCTAATTTCAAATGCTCAAGTTTCTCATTTTCGAAAGGTTTCAGTAGTTCATAGTTTTAATCACTTAAGAATATAATTCTCCTTTAAAACAAATTTGAGAAACGTATGCCTTATGTGTGAGTAGGTTGTTCTTGTCTATTACAATCTTATAAAAGCAAATATGATCTAGAAATGTAATATCATTTTGTCTCATCTTAGCTTCTATGCAGGATGGAGGTTTCTACCGGTTTTAATAACAATTAGTCAATACATTTCCTTTATTAACGCCGCAATGGTTTGTTCGATACTTAATCTCATTTCAAATCAAGAAACATTATTCTTTTAAAACCAACTACTCATTACTCGCGAATGAGGTTTTACAACATTTTAACAAAATTCATAACAAGTCAAACTAAGTCAAGTCTCTTATCTTTCAAGATCAAGTCTCTTAACTTTCAAAATCAAGTCGTATAAGTCAAGTCTCTTATCTTTCAAGATCAAGTCTCTTAACTTTCAAAATCAAGTCGTGTATAAGTCAAGTCTCTTATCTTTCTACAATCAATAAACCATTCTTTACCTACATAAAGTCGTTATAACTAACTTCCCATAAAGCTATTATAACACCCTATGTTTTAAACCAACCAAATCACTTAGCACACGTGACGCTCACCGTACTACATAGTTCACAACAATCATGCTAGAAAAGATAGGAAGAGGTTCACATACCTCGAGACGATTATCGACAAATAGCAAAACGCCCAAGTACTTCAACCCGCTTGGCCACTCCTTAAGCCAAGTAGATCACGCCACACGTAGTACTCCACTCCTAAAATGGTCATAGTACTTATCAAACCTTTCTTACCATTGAAGACTTATACCAATAAAAGCCTCTAATTCTACGGAAAATTCACAAAGACTTCCCGCTTTTACTCACTTTTCCATCTTTCTCCAAGGCCCGAATAACCGTAATATATATACCATATATATATAAAAGGCGTAATAATTAAACAACATAAAGAAGGGGATTACACGCCCAAACGGTAACGCGGTTTACTATCACGCCCATAATAACAACAAGTAAAAGAATGGGATTACGCTACCAAACGGTAACGCGTTTACTATCACGCCTTCATAATAATACAATAATTAAAAAGGGATCACACGCCCAAACGGAACGCGATTGAACAATCTTCCCTTAATGTAAATGTAAATACACCCAAAGTAAATCTTCTAAAGTAAATAATTGTCCAAAGTAAATACACCAAAGTAAATCTTGTCCAAAGTAAATACGGTCAAAGTAAATACAAATTCTTAAGTTGGGGTCCTTGGCCAACTTTGTCCATTTTACTTATCCAATTACTTCATTAGTCATCCAACTTATATTCCATCTTAATATAAGTTATAGTTACTTTGTTAATTACTTCTTCACAAGTAATATAATGCTTTTTACCATTTTAATGGCAAACGGTCAATCCTTTCTTTTAACAAGTTAACAAGATCCAACTTTTCCAAACTTTACTCCATATTTTATATACTCCATAATATACTTATAATATATGTATAATGACCAATTCACAAAGAGGTTAAGGTTTACTACCTCAAATAGCCCAAAATTATCCAAGAACTTAATGTCGCTCCAAGCAAGTCTTAGCTCCAAATCTTTCCGTTCGAATCCACTACAAGCAACCCATAGAAGCTCCTAACCAACTTCTCTTCAAGAACCAACTCCAAAAAGTGAAGAACACTTAGGGTTTCCAACTAGTAAGTTTCGCCAAGGCATGAACAATAGGTTAGGGTGTGAAATCTTTTCAACTCTTGGTACACAATCTTCCTAACACCTTAGGGAAGAACACTTGAGAGTTTAAGAATTGTTGGACAAATTTAGGTCAAGAAATGGGCTCAAAACGAGAGCAAGGTCAAGGGAGAAGGAGGGAATTTCTTGTCTCAAATGGTTAAGTGGAAGTTTTCATCAACTAAGGGTGCATATATAGGACAACCAAGGGCTAGGATGAAGGCAAGTGTGTGGTTGAGATTGGGGACAAGTGTGTGTGGGTCCCACAAGCCACTTGTCCACACAAAATATCTAGCAAGACTTGGCCACACAAAATATCTAAGAAGACAAGTGCCACTATTCTCGCCACTGTTAGAAAATTTCTACTACGAGGCCACTAGGGGGTGACACGTGTCGCCTCCTACTCGCCCAAAATATTTCATCTTCGAAAATATCCATAAAGGCAAAAATCTCAAAACAAAGTGGGCCCCACAAAACCAGAAATTTCTCCGTGGCCCCACGTGACCAATTCTAAATAAAATTCCATAATTCTAATATAATTCAAGAAGCCCAAATACCAAATCTGGGAATCCAATTCCCATCAACGAACCTTTTTCCTTCACAAAACCCGGAAACTTTTCCGTCGAAAAATCACATCTTTCTTTCTTTCCAAAATTTCTGTCGTATTCTCGCACGTACATCCTCACCTATATACCCTGGAACTACGGGGTATAACAAGTTGCCTAGGTTGTGAAATTAGAAGTTACTTGGTTTCAAAGTCTTGAAATGAATTTCTAAAGGTTTAGTAACTTAATTTGAAAAATAGACATGCCTTGATACTACGGGTGTTAGTATCTTGGGGTTTTATATAAAAAGGAGTCTTTTGAAAAGAATGGAAGTACGTAGTACTTTGGGTTAAATTCCCAGATTTTTATCTGATGTGGAAGTGTCTTGAGTTGATAAAATGAAAGTCAAAGATTTTATGAACTTGCCTATGCTTACTTGTGATAGCCTTTGAGTGCAAGTATTATATTTTTACGCTATCGTGACTCGGTTGGAGGTCCGCCTTGTTGTAAATTTACTTGACGCAAGCGGTGAAGGAGGATTCCACAGGTATGCTTCCATTGTGATTAATCCTTGACATGCTTATACGATGAGGATTCCGGCACGCGAGATGACGCGTTAAATTCTCGGATGCTATTATTAATCCACGGTCATGCGACCGTATTTATATGCTATTACTCACGGACTAGCTCTCCACAGAAGCATGTACCAAGATGAGGATTCCACGGGCATGTGATATACGATTATTACCCCATGAATTAGCTATCCATGAATTATCTAGATGAGGATTCCACGGCATGAGATATATATATATTGCATATGTACGCAAGCGGTGAGGTAGGATGCCACGCGCGTCATATGGTTATATTTTACACTTACTACGGCGGTGATGAGGGATTCCACGCAAGATATATATATATGTATTGCATATGTGTACGCGACACGGGTAGGATGCCGGCGCGTCACATGGTTATATTTTACACTTACTACTACCGACGGTGATGGGGATTTCACGCACGCTTTGATTTTCGGGCTTGAGACCGCATCGGGTGTGTGATGATATTTGTGGGCTTGTGTCCATAGCCCTGGTATGACTATTGTTCATGTGTTGAAATAGTCTTTAAAAAGGTAAAACTGACTTTCATTACTTTCTTCGAGGCACGATCATTTATTATTTTGGTTATCATACGCCTCTCGGCTTTATTTTAGACTATTATGATTTCATTACAGTACTTTCAGTTTTACATACTAGGTACATATTTTGTACTGACCTCCATCGGGGGGCTGCGTTCATGCCGCAGGTTGAGGTACATAGCTTGTTGATCTGCATTCTTAGGATCAATGTTCAGTTCTTGGAAAGCTCCATTTCTCCGGAGGCTTTGTCTTTTGGTACGGTTCCCTGAGATTGTAGGTTTATGTACATTCAGGGGTATGGCGGGGCCCTGTCCCATCACAGTTGTTATGTCAAAACTCTTAGAGGTGTGTAGTCATATCTAGTGTGTCGCTTTGTAAAAAAAAAAGGAGGTAACTGCTTTTGGATTATATATATATCCCGGGAGGTAGCCTTATCGGGTAACCTGCTATTTATTTCTTGTTAAGTTCATGTATGTTCCACTGATTATCTCTGATGTATACTGTGGTGCGAGGTAGGGCACGATCGCGCTTGAGGTCGGTCGTGACAATAATAGTCCATATGTATTTTCGTTTGATTGGCTTACGGATGGAAGGTTCGGACATAAACAACATTAAGGGTACAATGTGAAGCCTTTAACACCCTTACTCTTTAGGACATTCATTAACCATTTATCCACATAAACATACATGTTGGTAGCTGATTTTCCAGCTGTTTTATACCACAAAACAGTCCATCAAAACTGCATAACGATACCCCACAGGTTTAGGCAAATCTCGGCCAACAACTACAATCCAACTACCATTTCCTTAATCCTTTTTAATCTAATTCGAATTCCAAAATTTCCATATAAGTTATAACAACTTATTAACAACAATATTACTCCATTATAACATGCAATAGGTGACGTTAGTAACTACAATAACCAACGAAACCCGATAATCACCAAACTTGTCGATTCACAGTTTTAGCCCCAAAAATGGTTCAAACGCTTTTTATTCTTCATTATTTTTAGCACAAGCTCATCCATACATTATAGCAATATGTAATATCCAATTACTTTAAAAGAAGAAGGACTTTTACCTCATTTTGTGCCCGAAAATTCCCCAAAATAGTCCGGTATTTATTGGTCCGCAGTTTTCGTTTGACTCCACTTATTCAAGATCTAATCATATATATGTATCCCCTACAACCTTAGGAGAAACTTCTCTTCACGTTTCTCTTCCAAAAAGTCGATGGAAACCCCTAGGGTTTCATCACCATTTTTGGCCAACACACAAACTAGGAGGTTCTTGGAGAGTTAATTTGGTTTAACACTTGGTTAGGGACCTTAATCTTGGTGATAAAATAATTTAATCACACTAGGTGTTCTTGAGCTCAAAGGAGAGAAAGATGAGAGCAATATTTGACTAAGTGTAAAGTGAATCCAAGTCTTGCAAGACTTGGATAGATATAACCAAGTGGAGTGGGCCCCACAATCCTCTTGTCCTCAAAATATCTAGAGAGAGTCAAAGTCTTCCAAGACATGTGGGGGTGACACGTGTCACCCTCCTATAGGTCCTTAATTAACAATTCTTCACAAAATAGTAATAAATCTCAAGACTTGGAGAAATCATCTTATTTTCCGGTGGAAATTTTGGCGGGCCCCGCGAAATTGTGAAATTTTGGCGGGCCCCGCGAAATTGTGAAATTTATGCCCCAACATGAAATGTGAAATTTTGGCGGGCCAAATTGTGAAATTTTAGCCCCAAATTGTGAAATTTTGGCGGGCCCCGCGAAATTGTGAAATTTTGGCGGGCCCCGCGAAATTGTGAAATTTTGGCGGGCCCCGCGAAATTGTGAAATTTTGGCCCCGAAATTGTGAAATTAGCGGGCCCCATGAAATTCATGCCCCGCGAATTAGAAATTTTGCGGGCCAAATTGTGAAATTTTGGCGGGCCCCGCGAAATTGTGAAATTTTGGCGGGCCCCGCGAAATTGTGAAATTTTGGCGGGCCCCGCGAAATTGTGAAATTTTGGCGGGCCCCGCGAAATTGTGAAATTTTGGCGGGCCCCGCGAAATTGTGAAATTTTGGCGGGCCCCGCGAAATTAGCGTGCCTCATGAAATTGTGAAATTTTGGCCCACAAATTGTGAAATTTTATGCCTCAATTGTGAAATTTTGGCTGGCCCATGAAATTGTGATGCGGGCCGCAAATTGTGAAATTTTGGCGGGCCGCGAAATTAGGAAATTTTAGCGGGCCTGCGAAATTGTGAAATTCAGGCCCAGCAATTGTGAAATTTTGGCGGGCTCATGAATTGTGAAATTTGGCGGGCCGCGAAATTGTGAAATTTCATGCCGCGAAATTGTGAAATTTTGGCCCACAAATTGTGAAATTTTGGCGGGCGAATTGCGAAATAATTTCGGGCCGCAAATTGTGAAATTTT
Source organism: Przewalskia tangutica (assembly GCA_029844215.1). NCBI lineage: Eukaryota > Viridiplantae > Streptophyta > Magnoliopsida > Solanales > Solanaceae > Przewalskia > Przewalskia tangutica. Next base: position 33,238,522 of record CM056719.1, on the reverse strand, counting down.
GGCGGGCCCCGCGAAATTGTGAAATTTTGGCGGGCCCTATTTTATTAGCTTCAATCCTTCATAATCATATTGTCACGACCCGTGACTGGTGCCTTACCCCGGGCACCCTAGTGATACATACATCAGAGTAACCAGCGGAATATAAGACCATACATGAAACAATATGAAATGAGAAACAGTTTATCTGAGAAAAATTTGCCCTTTGGCATATATATATATATAATAACCTTGAACAGTTACATCCCTTTTACAAACCCCGCCACAACAAAGATTTCTGCACTTACAGAATGTAACACCTATGACGAGGGCCTCGCCATACCCGAACGCATGCTAACCTACAACTCAGGAAACATACCAAAAGATAAGCCTCGAGAAACGGAGCTTCAATACGCCGAATCGTGATCCTATGAGCGAGGATCAACAACCGATGTACCTCGACTGCGGCATGAACGCGGCCAAGGAGGTCGACAACAGTACCAAGTATGCGAAAAAAATATCAGAAACGAAATCATAATGCTAAAACAAAACAGAGACATGTATGATAACAAAACTCTGATTCACAATATAAAAAGCGATCATGTAAAGTCGGGGACTCACGCCTCAAAGTCTTCCTCACGCCGTGGAACTTCTTCCTCACCGGCGATCTAGGTATAAGTCATGTGATACGTGTAACATGTCTCGGCCCATCTCATGGACTCGAGGTGAAATCGTTCGAATACATTCGGCCCATCTCATGGACTCGGTATCAAATCGGGTGGTATACATTCTCGCTCATCCCGTGAACGCTGTCGTGAAATACATTCGGTGCTCATCCCATGAACTTCGGTGTCGCATGAAATACATTCCTGGTCCCATCTCACGGACTCTGTCGTGAAATACATTCCTGCTCATCCCATGAACTTCGGTGTCGTGAAATACATTCGGTTCATCCATGAACTTCGGTGTCATGTGAAATACATTCCTGCTCATCCCATGAACTCGGTGTCGCATGAAATACATTCGGCCCATCTCATGGACTCTGTCGTGTGAAATACATTCGGTTCATCCCATGAACTGGTGTCGTGTGGCCATAACATTTAAACGCTCTTTGAAGACAGATTAGGATAATTCCATGTTTTCCTTTTAAATCAACTAAGGCACTATTATGCCCTTCTTTTTAAACCAAAGTACTTTCCTTCTTAAAGTCAAGTAACGACATTCTTTCCAAAAGTTCAAGTTTGCCTAATTTCAAATATTCACGTCTCTTATTTTGAAAGATTTCATAGTTCATAGTCTTAATCATTTTAATAACATAATTCTCTTTAAAACAAATGAGTAATATATGCCTTATGTGTGAGTAGGTTATTCTTGTTTATAACAATCTTATTAGAGCAAACATGATCTAGGAAATGTAATACAATTTTGTCTTATCTTAGCCATGCAGATGGAGGTTTCTACTGGTTTTAATATAATTACTTATTTGTCAAGACATTTTCCTTTATTAACGCCGCAATGGTCTGATTCGATACTTATTCTCATTTCAAACTAGTAAAACATTATTCCTTTTAAAACCAAGTACTCATTACTCACGAATGAGGTTTCACACTTTTAACAAAATTCATATTAATTCAATTAAGTCAAGTCTCTTATCTTTTGAGATCAAGTCTCTTAATCAATAAACCATTCTTTTATCTCTCTTAAGTCGTTATACCTAACTTCCCATAAAGCTAGTATAACTCTTAAACTTTCAAAACCAAGTATTACTCTTCTTTCAAAACGATTCTTAATTCTTTTGAAATACTTCAAGATTCTTTATTATTTAAAACTCAAGTCAAAAGACATCGAAGTAAAACCACGCTCATTAACACACGCACGTCACCGCACTATATATATTCTTTTAAAATATCATGCTCAAGAGGATAGGAAGAATCACATACCTCGCGACGATTATCGACTATTAGCAAATAGCTCCAAATCGTAATCCTCGCTAGCCTTTTCCACCCTTCCCGAGTAGAATCACGCTACTCGCAGACTTCCAACCTATATCGGCCATATAAGTCTATTAACGCCTAGACTACTCGTAAAATAATTCTAGATACAGATTCCTTATTCTACGGAAGATCAAGACTTCACTACCCGCCAAACTACAAGTCTCATCAGAATACAAATTCCCATGTAAGTCTGATTTCTTCTTTAATATTCTTGATGTGATTTCAATTCAATTCTCTTCCTTTATACCATCCTTATATACGTCTTATACTCATTTCTATACTACTACAGTATGTAATTTCCAATTACAATAGAAGGACAATAGTATTTACCTTGATAAGCCCAAAATTATCCAAGTTTTAATGTCGATCCTGAGCAACGCGTTCCTATTCTGAACGCTCCAACCCGCTCCAAACAACCCTTAGAAGTTCTACGCAATTTCTTCTTAATACTTCAACCCGCTATGAAGATTTTTCCTTAGGGTTTCGTTTGTGACTGAAGGGAAGTATAACAATATTTCTGGGCTTTTAGTATAGGTGTAACCTTGGAATACTACAAGGTATTTGGGCCAAGGTATTTTGAAATAGTAACAATACTTGGAGAATACTTTTCTACCAAGGGGGGGGGGGGGTATTTTACGAGAACAACTCAAGAGGGGGGGTTGGTTTCGGCCTAGGCTTCTCAAAGGGGGAGGGATAGCTTGGACGAAAACTAAACTTAAGGGGGAGAGAGTTTTGAGACTTGGAAAATGATTTGTGGATGAAGAATAAGTCTTGCATTTGAGGGGTATTTATAGGACATTCAATGGCCAAGATTGAGGCAAGTGGAGGGCAAGTGGAGGGTGGAGATTTGGACAAGTGTTGAGTGGGTCCCACTTGCTCATCTACTACACAAAATATCACAAAATATCCTACCTAATCCTTGACCAAAAATGAGGGCCAAAAAATGTGCCAAGTTCGTCCCACTTTCCGCCCACTTGAGGGTGACACTTGTCACCCTCTCGTTGGTCCAAAATATTTCATCTCTCGGAAAAATCTGCAAAAATTATAAATGTGGCAACCGTATTTTTCCCTTCGCAAAGTCCGGAAAACGTTTCGTCGGAAAACGATTCTTTTCGCTAGTTGTGCACAAATTTCGTCCCTAATGCCTACTTAAGGCTAAAACTTTTGTACGTACGTCCTCACGTACATACTCTGGAAATACGGGGTATAACATTCTCCCCTCCTTAGAAACATTCGTCCCGAATGTTCCTTCTCAAGACGGATAACGATAAAATTCTTCTGAACTTAAACAAGTTGCCAATGCCACGCCTGGCCACAAAATAACACACGCGCAATTACTTATCCCAAGTCCACGAGAAATCATTCCTACATCACCAAAGCTTCCACCCTGGTCTAAAGGATACTCCCTTCGCATCTTCACTTCACAACAAAATGATCTCTTTTATTCTGCTAACACACGTTCACTTCTTTCCTCACTCGTCGTACTCTTCTCGAACACTTGAACTCTTTCTAGTATACTGTTATACCCCGTATTTCCTGAGTATGTACGTGAGGGCGTACGTATAATAATTTAAGCCTTAAAGATTGGCTAGTTTCGAAAATTGTACACAACACCCGATTAGAGTCGTTTTTCGACGAAACGTTTCATTACTTCGTAGGGAAAATTCGCTATGTCATTAATAATTTTTATGGATTTTTCCGAGACACGAAACATTTTGGACCAACGAGAGGCTTACACTTGTCACCTCTAATTGGAAGAATTAGGCGACTAAGTTGACGAAAATGGTGAGTCAAGTTAGGTAGGATATTTTGTGCAAGTTGTTGTGGTAGATGGATAAGGTGCACTTGGCTTAAATCTAACCCTACACTTGCACCACACTTGTCTTCATCTCGCCGTTGGTCGCCTTCACTTGACCTATAAATACCCTCTAGTTGAAGACTTTCTTCATCCAAAACTTGAGCAATCTTTCTAAGTCTCAAATACTCCTCCCTCTTGTCTTGAAATCGCCCAAAGCCCTCCCCTCGAGAAAGGCCCTGGCCGAGACCTCCTCCCCTCAGGTGTCCAGCCGGGTACCCACTAGCCTAGTTGTCTCGTATAAATACCCCCCTTTGTGGTATAGAAATACTCTTCTAGTATTGTTATAATGCCCAAAATACTCTAGCCCATATACCTTATAGTACTTTCCAAGTACCACTTTATCTGAAAAACCCGAAAATACGATTATACCTCCTTTAGCCACTAAACGAAACCCTAAGGAAAAATATTCACCCGTGGTTGTAGTATTAAGTAGAAGTTGTGTAGACACTTCTAAGGGTTTCTCGGAGCGTTTTGAGCGCACGAGTAGAGCTAAACCTTGTTCGGGAAGCGACATTTAACTCGGATAATTTTGGGCTTATAGAGGTAAATATCTTGTCCCCCTATTGTAATTGGAAATTGCATGATTGTTAGAATATATAGTTGAAGTATACTATATATAGAATGAATATTAAATAGAACTGAACGTAGTTCGTCGGCAATGTCTTTTGACTTAAGCTGAATAAGAATTGAACAAGAATCACATGTAGAAGGATAATAAAGAGAAGAATCGAATCGAATCGTAATTACATAGGTCAGACATGGAGACTTGTGTAGCATTACTGTGTAGTAGAATTGTACACGTCCGGTTAGACGTGTTAACCCCCCCCTGGTTGGCTTGGTAGCCGGCCTCGATAAGGGAGGAGATTTACGCTGTTGCGGGGGAGGTGCTGCCGAATTTTCTGTAGAATAGGGAACGATGAGATCTAGATGTTAATAAGCGCCTTGTGGCCTTATAGGTTGAAGTACTACGTGTGGTGCAATCTACGTGGCTTAAGGAGTAGCCGACTGTTTGAGGTACTTGGAGCATTTTGCTATTAGTCGATAATCGTCGCGAGGTATGTGAATCTCTTCCTATCTGTTCTAGCATGATATGTGTATAACTATGTAGTACGGTAGACGTACATGTGTTTAATGTATTTGATTGTTTTGAAACGTAAGAGTTATACTAGCTTTATGGGAAGTTAGGTATAACGTCTTAAGAAGGGTAAAGAGCATGGTTTACGGATTTTTAGAAGTTAAGAGACTTAATCTTAAAAGATAAGAGACTTGACTTGGATGAATTAATATGAGTTTTGTGTAAAACCTCATTCGTGAGTAATGAGTACTTGGTTTTTAAAAGGAATAACGTTTTACTGATTCGGAAATCAGAATGTGTATCCACAAACCACTGCAGCGTTACTAAAGGAAAATGTATTGAATAAATGAAGTATTATATTAAAACCAGTAGAAACCTCCATCTGCATAGAAGCTAAGATGAGACAAAATGATATTACATTTTCTAGACCATGGCTGCTTAATAAGATTGATTATGAACAGGAATAACATACACTCATATAAGGCATATGTTTTCTCAGATTGTTTAAAAGAGAATTATATTCTTAAATGATTAAGACTATGAACTATGAAACTTTTCTAAAATAAAGAGACTTGAGTAAGTGAAATTAGGCAAACTGGAACTTTAGGGAAAAGAATGTTGTTAAGAAGAAAAGTGTTTTGGTTTACCTAAAAATGTGAGTCACTCTATTTTTTTTAATACTACGGGTATCGGGTGACTTTTATAAAAGGAATGAATCTCTTAAAAAGGAATTTAACGTACGTAGTACTTTAGGGTTAAAACCCGGACTTTGGCATAAAATGAAAGTACTTTGAGTTGTGTATGACTCTTTATGCTTGTTGTGGTGAAACCCCTATCTTGTGATGATAACCTTTGTTGTGCAAGTGTTGTATTTCGTTACCGCTCTCGATGGAGGCGTTGACTTGTGAGAACTTACTCGACGTCTTTGGCGGTGGAAGAATTCCACGGGTATGTTTCCATTTTGATTGATTGATGTTACATGGACGATACACCGATGCAGATTCCGGGACATGTGCTACGCAGCAGGTTGATCACCCAAGATATCGTTGTTGATGTTACATGGACGCGTGTCACACCGGCGCAGAATTCCGGGCATGTGGCCATGCAGCATTTGTCATTATTGTTGCATCATGGACATGTTTACACCGATGCAGAATTCTGGGGGCATGCGGCCATGATGCGAACATGATTGGTGTTGTGGGCGTGAGACCCATAGTTATATTTTAGTGATGACTTTGAGGGCGTGAGTCCCTGACTTGACTGCTTTTAGGTTGCATACTGTATTTTGGTCATCATACATGTGTTATACCCCGTATTTCCAGAGTATGTATGCGAGGACGTACGTACGAGAATACGGCAGAAAGATTGGAAAGGAAGAAGGAGGTAAATTTTTCCACGGAAAAGTTTCCGGTTTTTGTGAAGGAAAAAGGTTCGTTAATGGGAATTGGATTCCCAGATTTGGTATTCGGACTTCCTGGAATATTAGAGAATTATGGAATTTTATTTTCGGAAATGGTCACGTGGGGCCCACGGAGAAATTTACTGGTTTTGTGGGCCCACTTTGTTTTGAGATTTTGGCCATTGTGGATATTTTTCGAAGACGCTTTTTTGAGCCATTAGGAGGGTGACACGTGTCACCCCGCCTAGTGCTGGCCGGTTACTCAGGCACAACACCCTGCTAGAGTCGTTTCGACGAAACGCTTTCGTAACTGCGAAGGAAAATTCCGGCTATGTCGCTTTTGTATTTTGCGGATTTTTCCGAGGCGAAACATTCGACCAACGGGAGGGTGACACGTGTCACCTCACAATGGAGACTAGTGGCGCGCTTGGCCGAACCGGCGGGGCTTGTGGTGCTAGATATTTGTGTAGATATTTGCAGGGTTTTAAGGAGTAGGGGCTAGGGTGCACTCGGCTTGATCTCGCCTTACACTTGCCTTGCACTTGGCTAGATCTTGCCATTGGTTGGCCTTTGGGTTTGCTATAAATACCCCTCTTAGTTGATGAACTTTCTTCATCCAAAATCATTTTCCAAGTCTTGAAATCTCTCCCTTTGTGAGTTGAAATCGCCCAAAGCCCTCCCCTCATGGAGCTTTGGCCGAGCAGGCCCCCTTTGAGTGAGGCTCGCAGTGGGTACCCCTAGCCTAGTTGTTTTGATAATACCCTTGTTGTGGTATAGAAATACTCCCTAGTATTGTTATAATGCCCAAAATACCTTAGCCTTGTACCTTGTAGTATTCCAAAGATACCTCTTACGTAGAGTCCTAAATACTACCTTTTGTCCTTTTAGTCTCAAACCGAAACCCTAAGGAAATCTTCATCGTTGGTTGAAGTATGTGAGTAGAAGTTGGTTAGAACTTCTAAGGGTTGTTTGGAGTGGTTCGAGCGCACGGAGTGAGCTAAACCTTGCTCGTGAGCGACATTAAACTCGGATAATTTTGGGCGACGAGGTAATTATCTTGTCCTCTATTGTAATTGGAAATTACATGTTTGTTAGAGTATATAGTCAAGTATACTATATATGGAACTACTTAGTATTCGCAATGTCTTTGACTTAAGCTCAAGAATAAAGAATCGAATTGTATTTACATAGATCAGATTGCAGAGACTTGTAGAATTGTACACGCCCGGTTAGGCGTGTAAACCCCCTGGTTGGCCGTAGCCTACTGTTAGAGGAGATTTACGCTGCATGTGAGAGTCACTAATTTTCTATAGAAAGATAAAACTTATGTTTTGGGGTTAATAGACGCTTTTGACCTTTATAGGTGAAAGTACTAAGAGTAGCGTATTCTACCAAGGAGTGGAAAGGGCTAGTGAGTTGTAGTACTTGGAGCATTTTGCTTATTGTCGATAAATCGTCGCGAGGTATGTGAACCTCTTCCTATCTTTTCTAGCATGATTGTTGTGAACTATGTAGTACAGACGCATACGTGCTAAGTGATTTGGTTGGTTTAAAACATAGGTGTTATAATAGCTTTATGGGAAGTTAGTTATAACGACCTTATGTAAGTGAAAATGGTTTATCGATGTTAGAAGTTAAGAGACTTGATCTTATAAGATAAGAGACTTAACTTATTTGTTTTAATGTGGATGTTTGTGTGAAACCTCATTCGTGTTAACGAGTACTTGGTTTTAAAGGGATAATGTTTTCTGATTTCGAATCGAATGTGTATCGGCTGCACCACCGCAGCGTTAATAAAGGAAAATGTATTGAATAATGATGTTGTATTAAAACCAAGAGAAACCTCCATCCGCATGTAAGCTAAGATGAGACAAAATGATATTACATTTTCTAGATCATGGTCACTGTAATAAGATCGTTATAAACAAGAATAAACTACTCACGATATGACATATGTTACTCAATTGTTCTAAAAAGGAATCAAGTGATTAAGTTTGGGAAACTATGAAACCATTTGAAAATGAGAAGCTTGAGTAATTGAAACTAGGCAACCGAACTTAGGAAAAGAATGTTGTTACTTGATTTTGAAAAAGGTGGGTTGGTCATTCCAATACTACGTATCGTGACTTTTATAAAAGTAATGGATCTCTTTTAAAAGAACTTAACGTGATGTAGTACTTTGGGGTTAAAACCCGACTTTGGCATAAAATGAAAGTACTTTGAGTTGTGTGAAACTTGCTATGCTTGTTGTGAAACTTGCCTATGCTTGTGATGATAGCCTTTATTGTACAAGCGTTGTGTTTCGTGTGTTACCGCTCTCGATAGAGGTCGGTTGATCGTTGAGAACTTACTTGGATTGCAGCGACGAGAAATTCCACGTACATTCCTCGTTAATAGTATTATTGTTGTTAATCGCTTTGGACGACATACCGACACGCGCGTAGCGCACGCATGCTTCCATTTTGGTTAAGGTCTTGTGGTTAATCGCTTTGGACATACCGACACGACGCGTAGCGCACGGGTATGCTTCCATTTGGTTAAGGTCTTGTGGTTAATCGCTTTGGATATATCGACACGCGTGGCGCATCGTATGTTTCATTTCGATTATCGCCAGGATTTCCTTTTGGACATACCGACACGACGCGTAGCGCATCGTATGCGCCCATTTGGAAAGTTGTCTTATTGTTTCCTTGGACATACCGACACGATGCGTAGCGCACGTATGCTTCCATTTGGATTGTCTTTGTTGTTGAGGTCACATGGACATGCCTACACCGGCGCAGAATTCCGGGGCACGCCGGGACATTGGTATTATTGTTGCATCATGGACATGTCTACACCGATGCAAGATTCGGCACGCGCCATAATGCGAACTCGATTGATGTTGTGGCGCGAGACCCATAGTTATATCGAGTGATGATCGCTTTATGTTGTGAATCGTAGTTTGGTTATCATACATGTCTCCCGCTTTATATAGACTAGTATGATTTCATTTTACAAGATTGCATTTCACATACTTGGTACTGTCAGATCGACCTCCTTCGGGGCCGCGTTCATGCCGCAGTAGAGGTACATCGGCCGTGGTTCCTCGCTCATGTGATCACAACAGATTCAAGCTCCGCTTTCTCCGAGGCTTATCTTTTGCAGTGTTCGAGTTGTAGGTTCTTGTACATTCGTGGTATGGCGGCCCCGCCCGTCATAGTCATCAGTATATCTTAGAGGTGCGTAGTAATCTTGTGGCAAGTGTGGTTGTAAAAGGATTAAACTGCTCGTGTTTTATGTATATACCAAGGCAACTGTTTTGGTTGGCCTGTTTATTCATTTATCTCTTGTTAAATGGCTCTTGTTTTGTGTTCCGCTGATTTTCTCTGATGTATGTATCACTAGGGTGCCCTGGGTAAGGCACCAGTAACGGGCCCCGGAACGGGTCGTTACAAAAGTGGTATCAGAGCAGTTAATCCTCGGAAAGTGTCTGCACTGCGTGTCTAGTAGAGTCTTGATTATCGGTGTGTTGTGCACCACATCTATAATCAGGAGGCTATAGGACATTTAGGATTGGTTTCCATTCTTCTCATTCTGAGATCGTGCCTTAGAGCTGTGTTGTAAGTTGGACCCCTCTGACGTATCTCGTTTTTACCAGTTATGCCTCCGCGCAAGGCAACCAGAGCCTGGAGCGGGCAAGGCGCCGAGGGTGCCGCTAGTGAGATCTGAGGAGCACGAGGCGCAGCCCGCACAAGACTGAGGTTGTGCTTCAGACGGCGGGTTTCGCGACGCCGCCAGCACCAGCAGAGTTTAGAGCCGCAGCAGTGGCTGATGAGACTACAGTACCTGAGCCTCCAGACCCACACCGAGCAGGAGATGGGTCACAAGGAGATGGCCCGCTTATTGCCGTGGTCAGGCCGATATGAGGACAGCCGATGCAGCAGCCCGCCCAGAGCACCAGTGGTTCACCCCCGAGCAGATAGTTTGAGGCTACGGGACTTTCTGAGTTGTAGCCCGCCAGAGTTTCATGGGTCGAGGCCTGAGGATGATCCGCAGGAGTTCATCCGGCAGATACAATGATCACGCGGTGATCAAGGCTTCGTAAACCGAGTCTGGACCTTTGTTCGTGACGGCCGCGCGTGATACCGCAATGATCGGTTTGATTCACGGAGCTTTCCCGGGAGAGCATGCACTCCAAAGGTATGGGATGAGTTTTCGGGGCTTTCTCACGCACTTATTGCCTCCGCAGCTGGCGAGGGCACGGCCGGCGTGATTTTTGTTATCGAGATGCAGAGGCGACCGCCGTGAGTACAATGTCGAAGTTCGATTCTTTGCTCGACATGTCCCTGCGCTAGTTGCAGATATGGAGGATAGGGTGCATCGCTACGCCACCGGCTTGATGATTATATGGCCGAATCTTGTGCGGTGTTTCTCTTCACCGCATGGACATTGCCCGCACGCAGCTCACGCACCAGACGCGAGGCACGGAGGGTCGACGGAACGACCGGATCGCCAGAAGAGGCCGTGACGCAGGTCCTTGGTGGCTTTCGAGGCGGACCGCCTCAAAGAAAGCTAGTTATATACCCCCACCGTACAGAGTGGTCCTCCACCGCCTTCGTGAGCGGTCGTGGCTCGAGGTTCAGATTTTCAGAGCAAGTGTTAACCACCAAGCCACCCCTACCTCGTTGTGACCATTGTGGTAGACTCCATTTTGGAGAGTGTCGTGCTAGATTGGGAGTTTGTTTTGCATGCGACAGCAGGCCATTTTGCGAGGAACCTGTCCGACCGGAAGCGCGGATGTTACGACTCACCTTCAGATCCGTGGGTCTGGTTCATCACCTTCTACATGCTACGCACTGCAGGCAGCCTATGATTAGAGTGAGTCAGAGCTTGTATATCCTTACCCTCTAGAGTTTTGGTATGCTGCTATGATGATCTCATTATTATGTGCTATGTACGAATAGCGTTGTGTTAATTTTGAGTTAGAAAACATGGTTAGTTAGGAGGATAAGTATGGGGTATGGTAAGTGTGAACCTTAGACTATGTCACGATCGAGACCTTAGGGTAAGGTCGTCTTGAGTTAAAGATTTATTTTTGACCCTTATCGAGTAGTAGTATACGTGGGATTTATTTGTGTGATAAGTCCGTGGGTAGTGTGAGATGGAAGTGGTAGCTTTCATGATGTGAATTAGTAAGGTTGTTCCGCATCGGGAACGAGTTTGGCGCGCTGGTCGGGTTGAGGACGTGATACGGGTCAACCCGTAGTCTGACAAGCGGGTCAGTTCTGGGTGGTCCTCCGTGGTAGGGTCACGAGGATGCTAGGCCCAAGTTTGTGTGACCAACGTATGAGTTCGTGGACGCGTTCGACCGCAGCCGTTCGTAGAAGGCCGGAATGGCCTTAAGGAAGTTTGAGGTTAGTAAGATGACCAAGGTCGAGGTAGTTACTCCGAGATTTTCGAACGAAGTAATGATCAAGTATGGTACGTCTTGGGAGAGTTCAAGTGTTCGAGAAGCGGCACGACGTAAGGAAGGAAGATAACGTGTGTTATTTCGCGCTGCCGTGGCGCTGACAACTTGTTAGAGGAACTTCATCGATATCCGCTTGAGAAGGAACATTCGGACGAATGTTTCTAAGGAGGAGAATGTTATACCGTATTTACGCAGTATGTATGCGAGGACGACGCATTTGAGAATACGCAGAAAGATTGGAAAGGAAGAATGAGGTAAATTTTTCCACGGAAAAGTTTCCTGAAGGAAAAAGGTTCGTTAATGGGAATTGGATTCCCAGATTTGGTATTCGGACTTCTGGAATATTAGAGAATTATGGAATTTTATTTTCGGAATGGTCACGTGGGCCCACGAGAAATTTACTTTTGTGGGGCCCACTTTGTTTTCGAGATTTTGGCCATTGTGGATATTTTTCGAAGACGTTTTGAGCCATTAGGAGGGTGACACGTGTCACCCCGCCTGAGTGGCTTGGCCGGTTACCTTTGTGCACAACACCCTTAGAGTCGTTTTTAAACGCTTTCAGAACTTGCGGCGGAAAATTCCGGCTATGTCGCTTTTGTATTTTTGCGGATTTTTCCGAGAGACGAAACATTCGGACCAACGGGAGGGTGACATGTGTCACCCTCACAACGGAGACTAATTGGGCGGCTGGCCGAATGAGGGCTTGTGGTGCTAGATATTTGTGTAGATATTTGAGGGTTTTAAGGAGTAGGGCTAGGGTGCACTTGGCTTGATCTCGCCTTACACTTGCCTTGCACTTGGCTAGATCTTGCCGTTGGTTGGCCTTTGGGTTTGCTATAAATACCCTTAGTTGATGAACTTTCTTCATCCAAAATCATTTTCCAAGTCTTGAAATCTCTCCTTTGTGAGTTGAAATCGTCCAAAGCCCTCCCCTTTGTGAGCTTTGGCCGAGAGGCCCCCTTTGAGTGAGGCTTGGCCGTGGGGTACCCCTAGCCTAGTTGTTTCGTATAATACCCTTTGTCAGGTATAGAAATACTCCCTAGTATTGTTATAATGCCCAAAATACCTTAGCCTTGTACCTTGTAGTATTCCAAAGATACCTCTTTACGTAGAGTCCGGAAATACTACCTTTTGTCCTTTTAGTCTCAAACCAAACCCTAAGGAAATCTTCATCGTTGGTTGAAGATGTGAGTAGGTTGGTTAGAACTTCTAAGGGTTGTTTGGAGTGGTTCGGAGCGCACTGAGTGAGCTAAACCTTGCTCGTGAGCGACATTAAACTCGGATAATTTTGGGCGTATCGAGGTAATTATCTTGTCCTCTATTGTAATTGGAAATTACATGTTTGTTGTGAGTATATAGTCAAGTATACTATATATGGAACTACTTAGTATTCGCAATGTCTTTTGACTTAAGCTGAAGAATAAAGAATCAATCAGATTTACATGTGATCGTAAGCAGAGACTTGTGTAATTGTACACGCCCGGTTAGGCGTGTAAACCCCCTGGTTGGCTTCGTAGCCGGCCTCGTTAGAGAGGAGATTTACGCTGTCATGCGGGGAGGTCGCCAATTTTCTATGTAAAGATAGAAACTTATGTTTTGGGGTTAATAGACGTTTGACCTTTATAGGTGAAAGTACTAAGAGTAGCGTATTCTACTCAAGAGTGGAAAGTGGCTAGTGCGTTGTAGTACTTGGAGCATTTTGCTTATTGTCGATAAATCGTCGCGAGGTATGTGAACCTCTTCCTATCTTTTCTAGCATGATTGTTGTGAACTATGTAGTACGGTGAGCATACGTGCTAAGTGATTTGGTTGGTTTAAAACATGTGGTTTTATAATAGCTTTATGGGAAGTTTGTTATATCGACCTTATTTAGGTGAACTGGGTTTACTGATGTTAGAAGTTTAGAGACTTTATCTTATAAGATAAGAGCCTTATCTTATTTGTTTTAATGTGGATGTTTGTGTGAAACCTCATTCGTGAGTAATGAGTACTTGGTTTTAAAGGGATAATGTTTTACTAATTTCGAATCAGAATGTATCGACACCAACGCAGCGTTAATAAAGGAAAATGTATTGAATAATGATGTATTGTATTAAAACCAAGAGAAACCTCCATCCGCATAGAAGCTAAGATGAGACAAAATGATATTACATTTTCTAGATCACGGTCATTGTAATAAGATCGTTATAAACAAGAATAAACTACTCAATGATATGACATATGTTACTCAATTGTTCTAAAAGGAATCAGTGATTAAGTTTGGGAAACTATGAAACCATTTGAAAATGAGAAGCTTGAGTAATCAAACTAGGCAACCGGAACTTAGGAAAAGAATGTCATACTTGATTTTGAAAAGGCTGGGTTGGTCATTCCAATACTACGTATCGGGTGACTTTTATAAAAGTAATGGATCTCTTTTAAAAGAACTTAACGTATGTAGTACTTGGGGTTAAAACCCGACTTTGGCATAAAATGAAAGTACTTTGAGTTGTGTGAAACTTGCCTATGCTTGTTGTTGTGAAACTTGCCTATGCTTGTGATGATAGCCTTTATTGTACAAGCGTTGTGTTTCGTGTTACCGCCTCTCGATAGAGGTCGGTTGATCGTTGAGAACTTACTTGACGTCTGGCTTAGGTGACGAGAAATTCCACGCACGCTCTCGGTAATAGTATTATTGTTGTTAATCGCTTTGGACATACCGACACGATGCGTAGCGCACGTATGCTTCCATTTGGTTAAGGTCTTGTGGTTAATCGCTTTGGACATACCGACACGATGCGTAGCGCACGTATGCTTCCATTTTGGTTAAGGTCTTCGCGTTAATCGCTTTGATATATCGACACGATGCGTAGCGCACGTATGTTTCATTTCGATTATCGCCTTGTGATTTCCTTTTTGGACATATCGACACGATGCAGCGCACGCATAGCGTCCATTTGGAAAGTTGTCTTATTGTTTCCTTCGACATACCGACACGGCGCGTAGCGCACGTATGCTTCCATTTGGATTGCCTTGTTGTTGAGGTCACATGGACACGCCTACACCGGCGCAGAATTCGGGCATGTGGCCATGGGACATTGGTATTATTGTTGCATCATGGACATGTCTACACCGGCGCAGATTCCGGGGCACGCGCCATAATGCGAACCTGATTGATGTTGGGCGAGACCCATAGTTATATCGGAGTGATGATCGCTTTATGTCGTGGAATCGTAGTTTGGTTATCATACATGTCTCTCGCTTTATATAGACTAGTATGATTTCATTTACGATTGCATGGGCCACATACTTGGTACTGTCAGATCGACCTTTCTGGGCCGCGTCACGCCGCAGTAGAGGTACATGGCCGTGGTTCCTCGCTCATAGATCACACAAGCCAACAGATTCAAGCCCGCTTCCGAGGCTTATCTTTTGCAGTGTGTTCCCGAGTTGTAGGTTCTTGTACATTCAGTGGTATGGCGGGCCCCGCCCTGGCCATAGTCATCAGATATCTTGTAGGTCCGTAGTCTCGCTGTGTGGTTGTAAAAGGATTAAACTGCCTGTGTTTTATGTATATACCAAGGCAAATCGCTTGCTGGTCTGCTTATTCATTTATCTCTTGTTAAATGGCTCTTGTTTTGTGTTCCGCTGATTTTCTCTCGGATGTATGTATCACTAGGGTGCCTGGTAAGGCACCAAGAACGCCCCTAACGGTCGTTACAACACGCCTCCCGCTTATATAGATCGCTATGATTTAACTACAGATTTTCGCCACATACTGCACCGGCAGATCGACTCTCCTCGGGCCGCGCTCATGCCGCAGGTATACATCGCCGCCGATCCCCGCTTAGGATCACCTTTCTCAGATGTGACGTAAGCTCCGCCTTCGGGCTTATCTTTTCGTACGTGTTCCCCGAGTCGTGTTCTGTACATTCGTGGTGTACGGGCCCCATGGCCCCGCCAGTTGTTGTAAATCTTGTAGGTCCGTAGTAATCGCTGTGGCGTGGTTGTAAAAGGATTAAACTGCTCGGCTCAGATGTCTATACGCTGTAAGGCAAATCGCTGGCCG